>JAANYP010003002.1:0-323618 GCA_020465985.1 Centrapalus pauciflorus
ATGTCCGTTCATTTGTTGTGCATCTTTTCGATGGACCTGCGTGGTCGCATCTGTACTCTGATGTTACTGTGCTATATGACCAAGAGTTTGACACCTCTGTGGTCAGGATAGACAGTAGGTCATCCCCGATGTAATGTCTGCCTCAGATGGTTGGTTATTCTTATGCCGAGTGTCAGCTCGAAGGAGCCGCGGCTCGGGTTTGCGTACTTGGAGTACGTGTGGGGTATACGGTATGTGTTACCGCGGTTACCCTGGGTGGCATCATAATGATTTGTAGAATGTGTAAAATCATATGGTATTCACTAAGCTTTAGCTTACCCCTTCAGTTGTTGAATTTTTACAGGAAAAGGGAAATCCGCTGCGGGACCGTCTAGCTAGGACGTTTATTGAAGTGACTTGAAGATTTCCACTGTTTATCTTGGTATTTGTTCTATGGAAAACAATGTTGTATTAATTTTGGGGATGATGTAATACATTTGGATTTGTAGACTTAGATGTGTAACCTATGTAGCACCATAGGGTGTTTGACACATTTGTATTATTTTATTATGTATTTTGCTTCCGCACTTTAATTAAGGTATCAGATCATTATATATCTGTTTGTTGGTGAATAATCCTGGGTGAATGGTAATTGGTGGTTAATGTGGCAAGGGTGTCACAGCTTATGGTATCAGAGAAGTAGTTTGAGATTCAAGTGTCCGTGAGGTCTTGGTCTCAAACATTAAGTGATGACATGTAGTGATTCTAAGTAATGATCTGAACTAAGATAGGTTACGATCTAGTAATCATAAGAATATTGAATATCATACGGGACAATTGCTTGGTGTCTATAAATAAATGACATGTTACTAAATAAGTTATATGTTTCGTATTTCAGAACATGTCTGGAGGAGGAATGACACCTGAAGAGACGAGAGAAATGATGCTAGCCATGATGGCTGAGCAAAGAGAGATGATACAAGATCAATTTCGGGCTCGAGATGAGGCCGAAGCTAAGCGAAGAGAAGATAAGAGGAAGAATAAGGAAAAAGAGGGAGGAAACAATGACGAGCAAGGTGACAACACTGGGTCATCAAATAAGCCCAGGGGTTGCCGTTTCAAGGACTTTAAGGGAAATGGAGCCGTTGAGTTTACTGGGTTGGGTGATGCTGTTACTGCATTGGAGTGGATAACAGCTACAGAAAGGACTTTCCGAATCAGCGATTGTGCTGAGAAGGATATGGTCCGATTCGCTACTGCCATGTTCACCAAAGACGCAATAATGTGGTGGAATTCGATGGTGAATGCACTAACAATGGAGAAGGTTGTTGTAATGAAATGGGCTGAGTTCACTGAAGTTTTCACTCAGCAGTACTGCCCGGCCGATGAGCGCCGAAGACTTGAAGCAAAGTTTATGACGCTAATTCAGGGGACTAAGTCTGTGTCCCAGTACGCTGTAGAGTTCACGAGGCTGAGTTTGTTCGCGCCTCATCAAGTGGATACCGAGGAAAGGAAAGTGACCAGGTTTGAGGCTGGTCTTGATTTGGAGATTCGGAGGGTGATACCCCACATTTGCTGGTCTATTGGAAGCCGCCAGAAATGTGGAACAGATTTTAAGTATGTCTGGTTACGTGATGGGGTCCGCTGCTGCCTTAGCTAATCCAACTCAACCTTCACCACCAAAACGCCAACGCGAAGGAGGTTATTCTGGTTCTTCACGATCTTCGCAGTACTCGCCACAACAGTCCTTTCGTCGACAGTCTAGTTCTTCCGGTCGTGCTCGTGCATACTCTATCAACACCGAGCCACAGTATTGTAACAAGTGTCATCTAGAACACTTCGGCAAGTGCACAAACGGGCGTGCATGTTTTTGCTGCGGAGAGTTGGGCCACTTTCAGAATGAATGTCCACGAAGATCAGATGCCTGCCATAAATGTGGAGTGTTGGGGCACTATAGTAGAAATTGTCGAAAGAATGCTCCAGCAGCTGCTGCTCCAACATCAACACGATCTTCGGGAGGTTCAAGCGGTGGTTCAGTTAACCGAGGTCGGGGTCAGTCACAAAGGGCACCGGCTCGTGCCTTTCAAATCACTGCAGAGGAAGCTAGGGAAAACCCAGAGGTGGTCACGGGTATGTTTATTGTAAATTCCATGCCTGCACGAATTCTATTTGATTCGGGTGCCAACCGTTCTTTCGTGTCTACTGCTTTTGCACAACAACTTGCTATGTCACTGTCTAAGTTATCTGCTATACTTGATATTGAAACTGCTAGCAATACTTTAGTCAAGGTAGATCATGTATACCGTAATTGCACGTTAGTAATTGAAGATGTAGTCTTCAATTTAGATCTGATTCCGATAGAATTCAGTGAGTTTGATGTGATTATCGGGATGGATTGGTTGATAGAGAATGAAGCCCACATAGTATGTAAGAAGCGAATGATAAAGATAACTACTCCAGAGGGGCGTGAGATTTGCATTTATGGGGATAGGAGAAGTGGGGATCTGTGTTTGTTGACTGTTGCAAAAGCTCGAAAGCTTGTTGCAAAGGGATGTGACGCCTACCTGGCATATGCTATAGATGCCAAGGCTGAGAAGAAGACGTTGGCCGATGTGCCTGTTGTTTCACAATTCCCGGATGTGTTTCCGGAAGACTTGTCTGGCGTGCCGCCTAAGAGACAAGTGGAATTTAGAATTGATCTGATCCCTGGAGCTGCACCGGTAGCTCGTTCTCCTTATCGCCTTGCCCCAACCGAGATGAAAGAGATGATGACACAACTCCAGGAGTTGTTGGACAAGGGTTTTATTCGACCAAGTTCATCGCCGTGGGGAGCCCCTGTTTTGTTTGTGAAAAAGAAGGATGGCACAATGCGAATGTGCATCGATTACCGGGAGCTGAATAAGTTGACAATAAAGAACAAGTATCCATTGCCAAGGATAGATGACTTGTTTGACCAGTTACATGGAGCTTGTATGTTTTCTAAGATTGATCTGAGATCGGGATATCATCAATTGAAGGTTCGAGGGGAAGATGTGCCAAAGACAGCCTTCAGGACTCGGTATGGACATTACGAGTTTCTGGTGATGCCTTTCGGTTTAACCAATGCCCCGGCAGTGTTTATGGATTTAATGAATAGAGTATGTAGATCGATGTTGGATAAATCGGTAATTGTGTTTATCGATGACATTTTAGTATACTCTAAGTTTGAAGCCGAACATGCTGATCATTTAAGGGAATTGCTGGAATTGCTAAGAAAAGAGAAGTTGTATGCCAAGTTCTCAAAATGTGAGTTTTGGCTGCAACAGATTCAGTTTTTAGGGCATGTAATTTCGGGGGCCGGAATTTCAGTAGATCCGGCTAAGGTAGAAGCGGTAAGAAACTGGGAGCCGCCTCGTTCAGCTACTGAAGTCAGAAGTTTTCTGGGGTTGGCGGGCTACTATAGGAGATTTATAAAGGACTTTTCGAAAATTGCCGTTCCTTTGACGGTGTTGACGAAGAAGAATGCACCGTTTGTATGGGAAACTGTGCAGCAAGAAGCGTTTGATGTTTTGAAGAAGACTTTAAGCGAAGCACCAATACTTGCCCTACCAGAGGGTAATGAGGACTTTGTTGTATACACCGATGCTTCGAGGTTGGGACTTGGTGCAGTATTGATGCAACGTGGAAAAGTTATAGCTTATGCTTCGAGACATTTAAAGCAACACGAGAAGAATTATTCAACTCATGACTTGGAGTTGACTGCAGTTACGTTTGCGTTAAAATTGTGGAGGCACTATCTATATGGGACTAAGTGTCAGTTATACACGGATCATAAGAGCCTGAAATACATTTTCAGCCAGAAAGAACTTAACATGAGACAGAGACGTTCGATGGAACTAATAAAGGATTATGACTGTGAAATCCTTTACCATCCTGGAAAGGCTAACGTGGTAGCCGATGCTTTGAGTCGCAAAGCATATGCCAAGGATTGCTGTTACATGTTGACATCTACTATGTTAACATCCACTATTATTGATGATGTCAAGGCCGCTCAAGAGGAAGCCTTGAAAGACGAGAATGTTGGTGCTGAAGATATAAGAGCACAGATTAAGGATATGGAAACAAGTGAATCGGGTTTGAAAGGTATATATGGGAGAATCTGGGTGCCAAAGTATGGAGGCATGAGAAATGTGATAATAGAAGAAGCTCATCAGTCTAAGTTTTCTGTACATCCCGGGAGCACAAAGATGTACAACGAGCTGAAAGCAGACTTCTGGTGGCCCGGATTAAAGAAAGACATAGGTCAGTACGTGGAAAGATGCAGGACTTGTCGGTTAGTGAAAGCCGAACACCAACAACCTTACGGTAGTTTGCAACCGCTTCCCATTCCGGAATGGAAGTGGGAGCATATCACGATGGACTTTGTCACAAAGTTGCCGAAAACTAGGCGTCAACACGATGCGGTATGGGTAATCGTTGATAGATTAACCAAGTCGGCACACTTCATTCCAATAAGAGAAAGTTATTCACTGGAAAAGTTAGCTCAGATTTACTTGGATGAGATTGTTTCGAGACATGGAGTACCTAAGTCCATTGTATCTGATCGTGACAGCCGATTTACTTCCAACTTTTGGTCGGCATTACAAGAAGGGTTAGGATCGAGGATTGCTATGAGTACGGCTTACCGTCCGCAAACCGATGGTCAAAGTGAAAGGACCATCCTAACACTCGAAGATATGATGCGGTCGTGTGTGTTAGACCTCGGTGGCAATTGGGACGATCATTTGCCACTAATCGAATTTTCGTATAATAACAGTTACCACACGACGATCAAGAAAGCGCCGTTTGAGGCATTGTATGGGAGAAGATGTAGGACTCCTACATGTTGGAGGGAAACCGGAGAAACGCCGATTGCTGGGCCGGCATTATTGCAGGAAACGAATGAGAAGATTCAGTTGGTGAGACAGAATATGAAAGCGGCCCAGGATCGTCAGAAGAGTTATTACGACAGGAGGCACAAACCAATCAGTTTTGATGTGAATGATTGGGTATATTTGAAGGTGTCACCTATGAGAGGTGTTACACGTTTTGTAAAGAGAGGAAAGTTGGCTCCGAGATTCGTCGGACCATTCAGGATTACTGAGAAAATAGGAAATCAATCGTATCGTTTGGAGTTACCTGAAGAAATGTCGGGCATACACCCGGTGTTCCATGTGGGGAACCTTAGAAAGTCGTTTACAACCGAAAATGAGGATTGGGCTGATCACACCGAGCTACAGATTGACGAAAGGCTCCGGTATGTTGAAGAGCCGGAGTGTGTGTTAGATACGAAAGTAAAGAAGTTGAGAAGCAAAGAAATTGAAATGGTGCTTGTACGTTGGAAGCATCACAAAGGAGCGAATCATACCTGGGAGCCTAAATCTGAGATGTTGAAGAAATATCCGAAACTGTTCGAATCCGAGTAACTTCGAGGACGAAGTTGAGCGTGGTGGAGCCCATGCTGTAACATCCTCGGATTAAAATTATTATAATTGAAGTTTATTAAGTTTAAATTTGTAAGTTAAGTTGATTTATGAAAGTTGGTACGGAATTTGGATTAATTATAAAGTTTGTTGTATTGTTTGGAAATTTAGAAATTTCAATTTATTAAGTGAAAATAATTATTTAATTATTAGGGATAGTAAATAAAGATGGATTCTTTATTTATATAATCATAATCAGTATTTATGGAACCGGTTAATTTGAGGGACTAAAAGTGACAAAATTGGAAAATTTGGAATAAAAGGGAATGAAAGACTCATTTTGTCTTTCATTGTCAAAAAATCACTTCTCTCTCTAAACCTCTATCTCTCTCGGCTCTCTCTCTCTCTCTAAGATTAAAGATCATCAAAGCTTGGATTTAGAAGCTGGAAATCTGGATTAAGGTTGTTTGGGAGGAACTATATCGTCTACAATCATCAAATTAAGGTAAACAATCTTTAAAATTCGAATTTAGAAGCATTTTTGTTCGGTTTTGTTATGAACCGAAAATTTGATTTAGAGATTCAAACGTGGATGCATGTATGATGTTATTGTGGATTAGTTTAAATCTAGTATATAAGATGCTATGTACAAAATTTCAGCTTCTGATTCGCACTAAAAGTATGGATTTGAGGATTTTGTGTGTGTTTTAGTGTGTGTGTGTGTTCGACGGAATGGAACAAGATGAAAAGGGTTAAAAAGGATGTAAATTGGTATGAAAGTATGATAATGTTAGTGTTAAAGTGGTTGAAATTAAGTGTATTTTAGTTGGTATAATTTATTTCATGTATTGAATAAGTATGGAAATGACTTAGAATTAAATCTGGAAATTTTATAAACTGCAAGAACAAACTCGAAGGATACAGACTTAGAACAAATTCGAATGGGGTGGGATCCGAATTCGGATCCGAGATGAACTCGGATCTGGTCCGAATTCGGATGAGGCCCGGATTTCTGGAAAATTAATATATCAAAATATTTCTAAGTATTGGAACTTGGATGGGGGTCCGAATTCGGTTGTAGACCGAATTCGGATGGGCCCGAACTTGTAATATAATCCGAAATGGCTTATGATCCGAAATGGGAACAATCAAAAATGGCAAAAATATTCTAAGTGTTTGAATTTCGGATGTGGTCCGAATTCGGTTGGGGACCGAATTCGGATATGGTCCGAAGTTAGCATGTGGTTCGAATCTAATAAATGGTTCGAATTTACAAAGGGTCCGAATTGGGACTTATATATATATACGTGAACCGAATTGAGAAATATGTGGGATCCGAACTGGGGTCCGAATTCGGGTGGGGTCCGAATTCGGACATAGATCCGAAACTGGGACCAAATTTTGCAAGAATTATAAAATTAAGTTTTATGAGATTAAACAAGTTATTGACACGATGTGCTGTTACAACTGAATTAACAGGTCCCTTGTGGTGTTGTTTAACCCACAGTGGGGTACTTTGTGGATCCGGTTGAAATTCCGAGGAGAAATAATATTGCTAAAAGATTAATAACGCACCCACTGTGAGTACCTTTGATTTTAACATTGCTGCATCTGCATTATGTTTGCATTGCCTGCTGAGGCATGTTGTTTCATATTCGTTTGGCATTCTACTAACATGCGTATATGTTGATGCACATTCATACTTGTTGCATGTCCGTTCATTTGTTGTGCATCCTTTCGATGGACCTGCGTGGTCGCATCTGTACTCTGATGTTACTGTGCTATATGACCAAGAGTTTGACACCTCTGTGGTCAGGATAGACAGTAGGTCATCACCGATGTAATGTCTGCCTCAGATGGTTGGTTATTCTTATGCCGAGTGTCAGCTCGAAGGAGCTGCGGCTCGGGTTTGCGTACTTGGAGTACGTGTGGGGTATACGGTATGTGTTACCACGGTTACCCTGGGTGGCATCATAATGATTTGTTGAATGTGAAAAATCATATGGTATTCACTAAGCTTTAGCTTACCCCTTCAGTTGTTGAATTTTTACAGGAAAAGAGAAATCCGCTGCGGGACCGTCTAGCTAGGACGTTTATTGAAGTGACTTGAAGATTTCCACTGTTTATCTTGATATTTGTTCTATGGAAACAATGTTGTAATAATTTTGGGGATGATGTAATACATTTGGATTTGTAGACTTAGATGTGTAACCTATGTAGCACCATAGGGTGTTTGACACATTTGTATTATTTTATTATGTATTTTGCTTCCGCACTTTAATTAAGGTATCAGATCATTATATATATGTTTGTTGGTGAATAATCCTGGGTGAATGGTAATTGGTGGTTAATGTGGCAAGGGTGTCACAAAGGCCCTTCCCTTCTTGGGTGATGAAGATTGTTGATGGGATTGAGGAGAGAATCGGGAAGATCCAGACTCCCGCTGCCTTTTTGGCGGCGACGGTTGAGTCGGTGCTGCGGCAGCTGACCCTATGACGTATCCAGATAATAGAACAATCTGCTCCACATTTCGAGCAGCCTCCAGTAAACCAGCAAAGGTTGTATACCGAACCCCACTCATGGTTCGGCGAATCTCATAGTCTAGACCGGCCTCAAACCGGGCTATCTTCCTTTCCTCCGTGTCAACTTGATGCGGTGCGAACAGGCTTAAGCGGGTGAACTCAACGGCATATTGTGTAACCATCTTCGTTCCTTGGGTTAGGTTCAGAAATTTCGCCTCGAGACGGCGCTTCTCATCAGTAAGACAGTATTGCTGGGAGAATACTTCCTTGAACTCGTTCCAAGACATGTGTGACACTACCTCCATCGTCAGCACATGTGTCATTGCATCCCACCACATTACTGCGTCCCTTGCAAACATAGCGGTTGCAAAGCGGACCATGTCCTTATCAGCGCAGTCGCTGATTCTGAAAGTTCTTTCTGTGGTGGTGATCCATTCCAATGCAGTCACAGCATCTCCGGTTCCATCAAAAGTAACAGCCCCGTTAGTTTTGAAGTCCTTAAACCTACAACCCCTTGATCGGTTAGAAGACCCAGTGTCTTGTCTTTCCTCTTGATCGTCCTGTTGTTGTTCCTTGTTCTTCCGTTTATCAGCTTTACGTTTTGCTTCGGCCTCATCTCTGGCCCTTAATTGGTCGGCAAATGTCTGAGCCTGCTCAGCCATTCGTTTGGATTGTAGTTCATTGTTCTGTTCCATTAGAGCTTGCATCATCTGGAACATCTGTTGAGGAGTCATATCGTCTCCTGACATGTTCTGAAATATAACAACTTATATTTAGAACATTTATTGGTAAGTCCTAAGTGTTTACAGTTACCCTTTATGTGTCCCCGTGTTCATGCCAATCCTATCTTAGTTCAGATCATTTCCTAAAGTCCATTCTAATATCATAACCTAAGTTTGAGTCCAAGTCCTCACGGACACTTGAAACCTCAAACTAATGCTCTGATACCAAAACCTGTGGCACCCTCTTGCTTTGATATTATAATAGAAATCACCAGGATCAACAAACAACCCAAGGTTTAACATAATAATTGAAATTGAGTACTTAAATCAGAGTTAAGCAAATCCACACTAAAGCAATAAAAGCACATGTCTACAGTGATTAAGTCTAACTATTACAACATCATAATTGTTTTAGAAGTCAAATAATCCCAGCCCCAAAGCTATATCGTCCATGTACCAAAGTAGCTTCTAGGACACCGAGATGTGAATTGAAATTGCCTAAGTAGAAGGGCCTGCTACACTTTTGCCTTTGCCTGAAAACATGGTGAGTCAACAGTAAGCTAATGCTTAGTGAGATAACAGATTATGCAAACAACAATTATTTCTTTACAAGCAATGCTTAACCATGGGCAGTGTAAGCCCCATGTATGTGAAAACAGGCAGTGTAAGCCTCAATGTATGTGTAAACCATGCATTGCTAGCATGGGGTGGCAGTTCGATATGCTGATCGGGGATGTGCCGAACCTGACGGGATAACGAGTGGGATGATCAGTCCCCGACAGTGGCCTGCTGTCAGCCCCAGTCCAGGTCGCATCAGATTGTGAAGTAATGATCATGCAGTGCAAGCATGATGTAACTAGATGCACTTTCAAATGAACGCTGGCTACATGTGTGTTACATGTCAAGTACGAGTGTGCATCATAACAGCAAAGTAATCATGAGTGCCAATTGATGTAATGAACAATGTGAACATGCCATTGAATATATAAACATGAATGCAAAAACAATAAATGTTAGAATGACAATCTGTTACTCACAGTGATTGGTATTGTGAAATTTGTCTCTGAATCAATGTGTGTTTTGATAACACCACAATGATCTGTAAAGTAAGTGTAATAGTGATTTTGTGTCAGTAATTGCTTAAAACTTGTATTCTGAAAATTATGTATAATTGGGTTCTGATTTCGGACCACATCCGAATTCGGATGGTCCGAAATATAAGTGGACAGAAATTGGGTTCTTGGTCCGAAATAGGCTAGGTCCGAAATTGAGGTGGGGATCCGAAATTACTGTGGTCCGAATTAGATGATCAGATCCGAACTGGGTACGGATCCGAATTCGGATGGATCCGGACCGAGTTCATACTTGGTGAAATTTCCAAAATTTCCAGATTTACGTTTTTGACCATTTTGCATGTTTCTGAGTCTAATATTGCAAATGTGAACTTATATACACTATATCAACTTATAACATGTCATATTGTACCAAAATAACCTATTTATGTCCATTTTTCTTATGTGTCTCGATGAACACACACACTAACACACACACTTATCTTGAAATCATACTTAGAGGTGGAATTAGAATCTGAAATTTGGTATATAACAACATACATGCTCGATTTCAACATATCATTAATAACATCCAACATGCAACAACATCTCGAATCAATATCCTATGATTCGGTTTCTATAAAAACCGAACCAAAACTTCACAATATTGAAATTTTGAGTAATTCTTACCTCGAATCGTTTGTTGTGTTGCTTATAGTTCCTTTTTAATCACTTGATTCCAACTTTTGCACTTGAAATTTGTTGATTTCTTGTGCTCCTTGAATTGAAGCCGAGAGGAAGAGAGAGTAGAGAGAGAGAATCGGTTTTAGAAGAGAGAGTAGTGAGAGAGTGTGAGTGTAAAAATAAAGGTTTTCTCTTTTTTATCCTATTTTTGACCCATTTGCATAACACACCCCTCAACTTCGTATTTTCTCATTTAACTAATATAATGATCAAAATAACTTAAATTGACATAACATTTCATTAACATAATAATTAAGTCCTTAAAATTGTAAATTACATATAATTGAAAATTTGGGATGTTACAATATATATATATATATATATATATATATATATATATATATATATATATATATATATATATATATATATAGATTGAGGTTCTATGGGGCACCATATGCATCGGGAACCAAATGGGAACCAAAAATGCATTGCTTGTTTACAAAGGGTGCATTAAGGGCATATTGGGAATGTTTAATAATATATTGTTAAATTATAAGATTTAATTTAATATTTATCATTTATTTAGGAAACTAAATAAAATATTGGTTGTTTCAAACATGATGCACAACAGCATTGCATCACGACAATGATGAACACATTGAAGACGTTGATGAACACGTTTAAATTTCAGAGATGCATCACGAAATTTACACGTTTAAATGTCGAAATGCATCACGATTTTGGTGATGCATAATGATGGAACAAAGACGAAGATGAATATGACCGAAATGCATCACGATTTTGGTGATGCATAATGATGGAACAAAGACGAGGATGAATATGGTCGAAATGCATCATGTTTGAAATTGAATTGGATGAAGATGCATCGTGTTTGAAGACGAATCCAATAAATTGGATGAAGATGCATCATGTTTGTCTAGATTCAGATAGAATATTTTCTGAATTCAAGCATCTTCCGATTTTGCCCTTCCGCGCGCGAGAAGTTATGCACCCGTGCACCCATTTTCAAGTTAATTACCCTTTTGCCACTGCAATCTGAACCATTAAAATTCAAGATCTAACGATGCATACAGGTTCCCAAAGTACACAATGCATACAGGTGCTCCATAGAACCTGACCCTATATATATATATATATGTATATATATATATATATATATATATATATATATATATATATATATATATATATATATATATATATATATATATATATATATATATATATATATATATATATATATATATATATATATATATATATATATATATATATATATATATATATATATATATATATATATATATGAGTTCAAAAAGATACTCATAATTGAATGTACCAAGGGTTTCCTTCCAATGCCACAAGATAAAAAAAAGGACTGTGATCAAAAGAGGAAAAAAATTAGGCGCTTGCCTTTTTTTGAGCTGCAAGGGTATTTATATAATTACAACATCATTCATAACACTTATAAAATGATCATTCACAACACATATAAAAGGATTATTCACACTATTTAATTGATTATTTACAACACTTATATGATCATTTACAAGAATTATTTGATCATTCACAATTCTTCAACACTTGGATCATTCGCAACACTTATTTGTTTATACAAAAAAATTATTTGACTATTTATTCGTGTAAATTTAACAATGATCTCGAAATAAAATTTGATCATTTAGTTAAAGGTTTGTTATAAATGAATTCTTTAAAACTTTACGATTTTTCCTACCTATATCGTTAATCCCTACACAAAAAGGCGAATCCATAATTTCCATTAATCAATTGGAAATTTGTAATTTGCAAAAAAGAAAAGAAAAACAAGAAAAAGCCAGAGGGGAATGGGGAAGAAGAGGAAGCGGGAGACGGAGAGACGGCGCATCCATCCCCGGAACAAATACTCCGACAACCCGCCGGACTTCAGTGTTTTGGCATCTCTGTATCCATCATTTCAATCTTATGTTTTCTATTCTCGCGAAGGCAAGCCGAGGATCGATTGGAAAGACTTTAATGCCACTCGTGAACTCACTAGGGTTTTGCTATTGCATGATCACTCAATCAACTGGTATATACCGCTAATTTTGCTTTCTATCTTTCTTTGTATCATGTGATGATTTACGTGATTTATTCTCAAAATGATCATCATATGGTTTGTGTTGATAGAATTTTATGAATTTGCGATTTGGGACTTTGATTTACATTTTTTATGTGAATTATATGTAATTTTAGAATCTTTTTTCTCAGCATAATTGAAAATTTATGTTTCACTTCTGGTAGCAATGAATGTTCCAGAACGTATTTTGAAGTAATTTATTCATCTCTGAGATATTAGAACCATTTTGTTGTTGCTTCCATGAAAAATGCAACTATATTTGTTTTGATAGAGGTAGGATTCGATTTCCAATGTTTCTGAGGGCTGAGGCAAGTTTAAAAGCCAAAATTACCTATTTATTCATTTTCATTAGAATGTAAAATTTGGGTTGGAACAAATTTCTACATTTTGCTATTATTGCAGGATATTGTAGACACTTGATGATCAAATTGTTTAAAATGTTTAACGAGTCAAACTTTGCAGCTTTGGATGGAGGGAGTGCTCATTTATCATACTTGTGTATGAACCATTCTTTAGAAAGTGGGGAAATCTTATAAACAGTTTCTTTTTGTTAGTTGATGGGAATAAAGAGATAATAAAATTGATATAATTAAGACACGTTTACTCGATGCTCGTAGTGGAGGAAGTGAATAGCATCACCTTCTATTGTTTTAGTCCCTTATGCACTTTGTATAAGAAGAGGAGTGTTTAATTAATGATCTTTGTTGAATAAGATTATCCATCCTGTAACTTTTAAAGAGCAGCCTTCTTGGGTCTGTAGTGTTGTTAGTTTATATACCTCTAAAAGATTTATATGCCATGATTTGATGGAAATATAACGAACTGAATTTGGAAAACTTTGCAATGTTCAATGTTTTTGGGTTAATATCGAAAAAACCATACGTACTTTCATGAATTTATCGATTAAGTCACTGTATTTTTTTCCGAGTGTTTAAGTCCCTAGACAATTTTTGTCTTATTCAAACCTATATATTTGACCTGTTTAGCAGGTCACTAACCGGTAAACGGTACAGTGACCTAAACAAGAAAAGAGAAAGTCCGGTGACTTAATCATGAAATAGGAAAAGAAAGTTGGCTTTTTTAATAATATACGATTTGAGGAACTAATTGTTTTACCTGTTAAGCAGGTAGCAGGTTAAAAATATATAGTTTTGAATAAGACAAACTTTGTTTAGGGAATTAAATACTTGAAAAAAGTTCAGTGACTTAATCGATAATTGCATGAAAATCCATGAGGTTTTTTCAATATTAACCCTTTTATACATGTATGTCCATGTAAAAAGGTCTATAATCACATCAATATTACAGTAAACAGCAGTAACTAAAAAAAATTTAGATGATATATGTCTACTATGGTTCTTGTGCTGTAAACAATTAGATTACTAAATACTATATGATAAGATCTGAACTTATGAGTGTAGGTGGATTCCTGATGGACAGCTTTGTCCCACGGTACCCAACAGATCTAACTATATTCATTGGATCGAAGATCTTTTATCATCTGACATCATTGCTAATTCACCGGGAGAAGACAATGTCATAAAAGGATTTGATATCGGCACTGGGGCCAATTGCATTTATCCTCTGCTTGGGGCATCTCTTCTTGGTTGGAGCTTTGTTGGAACGGGTACTTGATTATTTGATTTCTAGTTAACAGTTAACTTAATTTTGTTTTTTAAAATCGTGGACATGTTATATAGATTCTAATAGATGTGAATGTTTTTTTTTATTAACAACAGATGTAACAGATGTGGCTCTAGAATGGGCAGAGTGGAATGTTAAGAACAACCCACAAATTTCTGAATTAATTGAGATTCGAAAAGTTGATTTTGAGGGAAAACCGGATGATCAAAACACTAACGATGGTGAAATGTGTGTGGATACTAGCAGAAATACAGAGCATTTGACTTCATCAGTGATTGAAGTGTATTCTGATGCAAATAAAAGCTACCATGGACCTCCCATACTTCTAGGTGTTGTCAAAAGCGATGAGAAGTTTGACTTTTGTATGTGCAATCCTCCTTTTTTTGAGACAATGGAGGAATCTGGGCTTAACCCAAACACCTCTTGTGGTGGGACCCCAGCAGAGATGGTTTGCCCTGGTGGAGAACAAGCTTTTATCAGTCGAATGATTCAAGATAGTGCTGAACTTAAACAGTCTTTCAGGTACTAGACATTCAGAGTACTATTTTGTAACACACCTAATGCTTTAAGTTCGATTTCTGTGAAATTCTTTTTATTTCGACATTTTTGTGTATTGTAGGTGGTACACATCAATGGTTGGAAAGAAATCAAATTTGAAAAGCTTGATAGCAAAGCTCCGTGAGGTGGGAGTTACGGTAGTTAAGACTACTGAATTCGTGCAAGGTCAAACATGTCGATGGGGGATTGCATGGTCTTTTGTACCTCCCACCAAGAAGATAATATCATCTCATGTGGCCTCGAAGAATGTCCTCACTTTCATGCTTGAGGTCTGAATATCTTTCTCTAAATGCACCAGCTTTTTATTTTTATTTGGTTATTCATTATTGTTATTTTTTTGCAGCCAACTATCAAAAACATCCATTTTAGTCCAATAAGTCTTTTGGTTTCTGTCTAAAGTCCCTCAACTATGCTTTTCACCTTCAGTCCCATAACTTTACCCTTTTGTTCTACTAATGTTGACTTTAGTTAATTTTAAATTCTGTTAAGACACTAATGTTAACTCTTTTTCCCTACCTAGAATTCACATAAGTGAAACTAAAAACAAAAGTTTAGGGATTTAATTTGAAACAATATCATAGTTGAGGGTTCTAGGCGGATCCAGAAATTTTTTTTATGGGGGTCGAGATTTAATATGATACGAAAGTGTAAGTGCTTGTGAGTCTATTTTTTTTTCTAAATTCAAAACTTCGGGTCGGTTCAATAGAATCATATAATAAAACAAATACGTACATGTTACAACATCATTAATCGTTACAAACCAAAAATAAACTAGATTCTACAACTGTCCCCTTCGAGTTTTCATCGTTTGAAAATGAGTTATTACATCACAATCCGAAACATTGGCAAGAAATTCTTTCTCTATGGTGCGAATACAATAGTCATTTAACCATTCATCACAAATTGAATTGTTCAAGTATGATTTCACAAACTTCATTACAGAAAAACATCACTAAACAGATGTAGTTGCAACAGTCAAAGTAAATGCTAACTTCAGCAATTTATAAACCAAAGGATAGTTATGCCTCTTTGTAACCACACGAAACATCAACAATTGAATTAACCCATTAATTAAAGGTCCAAACCGAATGTATGTATTTTTAATTGTTTTGTTAAATGGGTAACAAACTATTATGTCTTTGTATATATTTTCTTAGATTTTACAACTATCTTTTGTTTATATATAAAATTTATTAAAAGTTTCAAGGATATAAGGGTTGAACTTCAAAAATCACCGGGGTTGAAAATTTTTCGACTGTAAATATAACACATAAAAAGAAATTTTATTGGGGTCGTTTGACCCCCATCACAAACCTCTAAATCCGCCCATGGTTCTAGGTAGAAAAATTGTTAGATAACTAAAATGGACATTTTTGGTAGTTGGTTGCTAAAAAATAACAACCACCCATTTATATATATAACTCTTTATATGTGGTTCTTACTTTCTCTAACTATGTATAAACTTGCATAAAATTCAAGTAATTCATATCCTTGTTTACTATAAGTATATATGATGGATATGATTGTATGAGGATGTAAAAATCTAATATTCAATTTTCTTGTCGTATAATATGAATCTAATGATATGTTTGATTTATTGAATAATAATGTCATTATAAAGATGTGAAGTAGACTATTTGTTGAGTAGATTATGTTTTTTGAAAGTAAAACCTTGTTATATACAAGGTTAATTAATTATGCTTTTAATCACCTATTTTAAAACGCTATAAATTACATCATATATGAGGCAACATGTGAATGCATATACTTTGTGAATCAATATACAGTAAAAGTGTGTATATCCGTATCAACAAATGCTACAAGCAAATACCTCATGGCTACATGTATGTGATCATGTCTAGGGTTATTATAAATCTTTTAGCAAACAACTCGTAGAACTGTCTTAGTTCTTCACTTCTACAACATATTTTTCCCCCTCACTAAAGTTTCTCAACTATTATTCATATTTGTAGCCCCCTAAAGTCCCTAAAATCTTTTTTTTGTACACGTTACGTCCTGAAACTTCACTTTTTATTCCACTTATGTCCCTATACTTTTTCCATACGAAATTAAAAATCCTAAGTTTCACCCAAGTGAAACTAAAAAGTAATGTTTACAGACTTTAGGTTGAAGACATATCATAGTGACATAGTTCAGGAATTTTAGTGTAGAAATATGCTGAGTGACTAAAGTGGACATTTTTTGATTGTTGGTTGCTAAATAATTCACAACATATAAATATGCCATTATTGCTTCTGTCTTACAGACCATTCATCCAATTAAAAAAATTCCAAATTGATTTTTGAGCTTAAACAAACTACCATTCATGTTCAAAACTGCTATGAATTTTATTCTGAAATCAGTGACAAGCTTTTTGTGACTTCAGGGAATCCAACGTCAGTTCCGTGCATTTCATGTTCTTCAATCAGTTGAATCGTTCTTCCAAGCAAGTGGTGCTTCCTGTAAATCAAATGCTGCCTTATTTTATGTCGATGTATGCTCAATTACTCATGCTTTTACACTGTTATTCTTGTTGAAAACCCCATTTATTTTTTTGTTTATACGTACTTGACAAAAATGATGTAATGGAAATCAGATACAGGCAGCCATGTTTCACTGCAATGAAATCTTGAAGAACTACTCCAGGAATTCGAAGGAAGCTGAGTGTGATGATGAATATAGTGGTTCAAATTGTTTGAGTTCCACTTCAAATGATTTGCATTTCCGGATAACGGTGAGTATTTTGCTTTTCATTTGATTATTTGGTACTGTATTGTTGTATGTTGCAAGGCACTCCTTTATGATTATATTTTTTATAGGTGACAAGCCAGTGGGTTGGGTAACGTGTCAAGATGGGTAATTTTTCAGGCTGAGTCAAAAGTGGTTGGGTTCGGTTGGGATGACTTGCCAACATTTTTTTTGTCCTTTTTAAAAGTTTACAAATACTTAATGTACTATATATTTATGTGACTACAAGAATTATATTATTAGATAATAATCTAATTTCTTAAAATGAAACAATTTAGGAGGTTGTAACATTTGAATACACTTTGTTGACTTTCAGTCCGTTTAATCCATTAAAACATTTGACTTGTTTCCCTTCTTTCAATTTTAACTGTTATAAATAAATTGCAACCTGAATTGATCCGTTGGCATAAATGGGTTACAATTGCCAGCTCTAACTTTTTTTTGGGTCTTTTTATATAGGTCTTTGAGCAGATTCCTGGCACCCTTTTAGTTAAAGGATCTTTGAAACCTGGAGAAAGATTTGAGTCAGGTTCTCCCTCGTTCTTGAATCTTGTGTCGTCTAGTCAATTCTTGGTTTTAAAAGGCGTGAGGCGCATCGTGGCGACAAAGGTTCTAGAGGCCAAGGGGCGACCGTCACGTACGCAAGGCACACTTGTTTTGCTTTCATATCTAATATAGAATAACACATAAATACTACGTTAACTAGTGAAGTATTGAAATACCAAAATCTAAAATATCAAAATATATAAAATGAGGTTGTTGAACCCGCGCGTTGCAGCGGGATCGTAAATGATGTTTTCATTAATATATTACTTTAAAAGTTATAACACAAAAACAAAACAGTTACATCTTATATAAAAATATTTAATACAAATATTTTGTTATTATAAAAAAAAGTTTGGATAACAATTGATTTTATACGGGACCGATAGATTAAAATAATGTGATCATAATGAGGTATTCGAGTTTCAGAAAAAAAAAAAGAAGTAATTTAGTAACGTTGAAGAATTAAACAAGCATACTAGATTTTAATGGAACTGTTTTAAAATCTGTTATAAATTATAGTAAAAAGTGTGTAATATGGTGCTATTATAGTATTATGTTCATTAGATGTCTCTAATTCTACCCACCCGGGTTCTTTGGTTTTTGTTTTGTTAATCGGGTTAAATGGTACCCGAACAATAATTTCGGTTCGGCGATCGAGTAGAATTCATGTTCATTCGGGTACCTGAATAACCTGTATAATTTTTTAAATTCCGAATTTTAATTAGAATTAAAATTGTTTATAATTAGAGTTGGAATTGTTTATATATAAAATTGTAAAGATCTAAACACCCAAACCATTTAACCCGTTTACCCAAGTACCCAACACATTAAACTACTTTGTAAAGGATTTTATTTTTTATACCAAAACCGAATAACCCGTTTAACCTAAACCGAATAACTCGATACCCATTTAACTTGATACCGATTAACCCATCCCCTTATTTGGTTCGGGTTCGGCAAAGAACCCACAGCTTCAAACCCGAACCGAATAACCTGATACCCATTTAACCCGTCCGAATAACACCCCTAATAGAAGCAATTACTTTTTTTTTCTCGTTACATTAAAGTGAAATTATATTTGTTACGTGTATTTTTGTCGAAAAAGAAGAAAAAATCTTTGGACAAATTATGTTTCATTCGTTAAGAAGCGTTCAGACAAATTTATAATCAGGGACAGTGCAATTCTATTAGTATTCTCATGTCAAATCCGTACTCTTTAATTTTTGATGGTTTTGGTAAATGGAACTTGTTACCAAGCACTTGTGCTGTTTGTTTGCAGGTTTACTCTCATCAGTGTTTTTGCAGTTGGAGGATGCTTTGAGAAAAGAATTTTGCCCAGAAAAGGTTTCTACGCATATCTGAAACTCAAGTTACGCATAATTATAATATTTATTTCCTCTTTGTCCATCTTTTACGATATTTCAACTTTTATGCTTAATTTAATATGTACATTAGAAAGAAATTTCATCAATTTGGTTTCTATAGTAGCCTTTTAGCGACAACTGCCATGTTGCTGTTCTCCTGTCACAACCATTTCCACGGGTATTTGGTAATTTTGTACGTTTTCAAGCCTTCCCTTCAATTCTTGCCTGAGTAAGCCCAACACAAGCATCAACAAAATCCTCGTTTATGAAATCTATCGAAAATATCTGCAATCGATTAGCACAATTCCGTGAAAAACACTCTGCTATAAACAATCTTCCAAACCCATGAATCCTTTTTGTAACCGCCTTCACACACACAATGGGGTTATCGGCCTGTGGTGTTAAGGTATTCTCCACTCTGTAAAAATATTTCCGGGAAGTCACCGGCTGCTGTTGACTTAGATATTTCAGATTACTCTCAAATTTTGTTGCTGGTAAATCTGTGTCGATCCAATTATCTTTCAAGTGACAGGAGTTCCAAAACGGGCTTCCTGCTTTTGCCTCGGATGATTCCCGAGGCTTCCAGACACATATTATTCTCCTTGGTAAGATCTCTGCTATTGTCTTCTCAAAGACACGATCATCTTGATGGATCAACAACTCCCCGAGTTGTTCCTGTAAGTATATATCAAATTCTGGAGGATCCTTACGGCCGAACTCAGTCCGGATCTCGAGAATAACGATTTCCGACTCGGTTTCAGAAACAAACTTCTTGACATCTTCTATAACTACATCAACACTATACGTGTTCAGGATCCCATGACATACTTGTCCATTCTCCTCGACCCGAATATCGAGGACACGGGCGCCACCTACGAGCTGTTGGTAAACAGATAAAGATTGGCATTGAGCGAAAGGTCGGGTTATGATTTTGATTCCGATCTTGTCGGTCGCGGAATCATGCGTTCCTGGCCACACAATCTTGTTGACATGAAGTTTCTCAGGGCCAAGGTTGGACATCCAGTTTTTGCGGTCAGTTGGATGCCAGTCGCATCCAGGGTACTCACACCCACATTGTTCTTGGAGTTTCCGTAATTGTCTTTTCTCAGCCATAACTGCTTTTCGTCTTTCGATTTGTTTAGACCAATGAGCTCCCATTACTAGGGTGGATGAAAATATGAAGGAATTCCTTTAGGTTCATATATATGGTACATTTTTATTAACCCAAACAGTGTGATCTACAGTCTTTTTTATTTATGATTCTTGAAAAAAGAATTAATTTTATATTAGTGATAATTCAGGAGCTGAGTCTTGATTTCTTGTTTTGTGGGTTGGGGTTGAAATTGGATTATTGGTTGGGAGATAAATTCTATTTGTTCACAAATGTATGGCTGGCAATTTGGGAATATGTCATATTTCCAAATTTGTAAAAACTTTTGGTTTATATACATATGTACACGTGTAAAATCTTCAAAGTATATATTATAGGGTTAAATGTCCAACTTTTAGATTTTTTTTATTTAGTCATTAAATTATTTGTCTCGATTTAGCCACTAAACTTTCTTTTTACCGATTTAACCACTGAATGTAGTCCCGATTTAGCCACTAAACTATCATATTTTATACCGATTTAGTCATTAGTTTTATCCCCAAAATAGAATACTAAACTAAAGTTTAGTGGCTGCATTAGGGAAAAAAAATAGTTTATAAATGACACAAATATGAAAGTTAAATGGTCAAACTGATACTTAACCCTATATTATAACCTCCTAAATCGTTTTTTGGTTAAATAGCATAAGATTATTATTGTAATAATATATAGTTGTGCAATGAAATTTTAAATCTTGTTTAGGTGAATTCTAGAAAGTGGTGATATGGAGATCAAGGTGAAAGGAGAGGGAACCCGTTGAGCGGATAGGTTGAAACTTGAAATTGTCACGCGTGGCCGGCCTTTTACCTTGCCGAGGTCCCATTTTATTACCCGATCGACATGGGCATCCTGATGTAAGATGACTGTTATATAACTGTTTGTTTTGACTGTTTCGATTTATTTATTTATTTATTTATTAATGTTTTAATTCTACAAGACCAACAGGAGTAGTGGTCTACCCTCCATGGTTCACAATGAGGTGACAACCCTCAAACGATTCTCGTCGAGGTGACCCCCCCCCCCCCCCCCCCAAAAAAAAAAAAAAAGATTCACGGCTCGCAACGATCAAACCACAGCTTCTTTCATGCTTTAACGGTTAAAAAAGTAACCGTTTAAGCTTTTTAAAAAAATTTTCCCTATATTTTAATAACCTATTTTCACATCTAAATCTATAAACTTATCATATATCTCAATCAACCCATGCAATCGGAGTTCTCAAATCCAACCCATTCAACCGAATATTTTGGAGTTGGGTTTAGGGATATCCAAAGAAAGGCCTTTTTACAATTGCATTTTTATGTATAAATTTTGTTCCACATTTTACATTTTTTAACACATAATTTATACATTTTAGGGTGATAAATTTTTTGGCATATACAACAATTTAAAGACTCATCGCCAGTGGTCAATCCATTGAGCATGTTTACAAGGTGGCCCTCAAACAATACCAGCATTCAACATGTCTGGGAAATAGTAAAAGATCTCCCAAAATGAAGTGTCATACCATCGATAAACGAATGAGACGTTGATGTTGAACACGTACACGTCTGGCTTCAATGCTGATGACCCGTCGACCTCAACGAGGACATCCCAAGCGAAGAAGAAGCCGAAACTTCATTTTTTGAATCGACGGGGCTTCCTGAAAGAATAAAGGGAAACAACAATCTTCCAAAAAGCTGCAATCAACCGGCTCCGCCTTGATGCATTCCATTGGTGAACGTCTTAACGATTTAAATGCAACTTTCAAAATGTTCGTTGGTAAGTGGTAACCAACAACAATTGATCGAAATGAGAAAGTCGGAACAACAGTATAAAGATATAACTTTCTTGTTTGCACGACACGACTACTTAGCCGGAAGGCAACAATGAACAATGATCAAAATGAAATGAAATTTAATCGAAAAATATTTTGGATGGTAGTTCGACGAAGCAGGAAGATCTAAATGTTACTTATTTTTATTTGTTTTTTAGTTTAGTTATATTGTTTAGTTAATTTAATTTAATTACATAGCCTAATTATGTGTAACTAAATTACTTTATTTAATTTATTTGAAAAAGTGTGAATTGTGGTGATTCCTCGGTGTGAACTGTGATGGAAAAGTGGAGTGATGTAATGCTAACGTGACCAATGTGTGAACTATTAAGAGTGAAGACGAATCCTAATACACAAAACATAATTCATTCCTCTATATTTTATTTACACCAACATACAATCAAAATATACATTCTTGTTAATTGTTACTCTCATCATATTTTGCTACAAGTATAAATTGAATCGCGACAAAGGAAAACAATCGGGCAAACGCAACGAAGACGATAAAGATAGGATATGAAAACTTCTTATGTCCAATTTCCATCTAACTCGAGATGCACTCCTTCGCATTGTTGAATGGTTCGACGCTTTTAAAAAGCAAAACATAAATGACATCAAAGAACACTGAGCGAGGCTCGAGGAGAGACTACATCTCATGAGGGAGCACTTTATTCAAGAGAGGGAGCGTCTAATTCAAGAGAGCGAGAACAAAAGATTCGCAATCCTTTTTACAACCACATGAGCATTTGACCATAGCGGTTTACCACGATGAAATATCGTAAGACGTTAGGGACGAGAGTAAAAACTTATGGTTTATGTACATATGTACACATGAAAAACCTTCAAAGTATATCAATAGTATATAATCTCCTAAATCAGTTTTATTAAATAGTATAAGATTATATTGTAGTAATATAGTTTGTAGTGAAATGAAATCTCAAATCTTATTTGCTTGAATTATAAAAAAGTGGGGTTTGATTTGTAGATCAATACCATCAAAAAGTAGAAAGCACAACTTCAAATTTCAATACAGGTAGGGTCTTTGATTATTTTAACTATTAACCAACTTAAACTTCAAAATTATTTTTATATAAATATTTAAAATTAATTTTTAATGTTATGTTTATATAGTTCTAACTAAAAAATATTATTAGATTTATCTGTGTAATACACGGATTAATAAACTAGTTTACAATTAAAACAAATACAAAATTCGTCAGGTTCAAATTGAAAATTAACAAAACCAAAACCAAATACAGTTACTTCTTTTACTTGAAGTAATCGTCGTTGTTAACAACTTGAATTTGTTTATAGTCTTTCATATTCTTGGTATTGGTTGCGAAAAACTCGAACATTTTAGTAAGTTATTTTCTTAATTTTATCATTAATATTTGTAATTAATGGTAGGGTTATTTGCTGAAACATGCAAGTATCTTTACCTTTTTTATCGTTAAGATAAGAGAAATTAGCACAAAAACTTTCAAGTATGATCATTTTTGTTATTAAAATCCCAACGAAATTTCATTGCACAAAAATAACATTTTTAATCGTTAATATAAGGGAAATTTGTGTAAAAAAACCTCAAGTTGGACCATTTTTGGGATTAAAGCCCCAATCATTTTTCATTACACAAAAAACCCTAAAGCTGTAAAATTTTACAAAAATGAGATATTACCGGTTAAAACTGGTTGAAAGTCACAGACCACCGTCGACAAGTCACCAGTAACCACAAAAATTTCGTAAAAAATGTAAATTCCAACAAAAAAACAGATTTGAACAAAGAAATCAACAAAAATGTAAATTTGAATCATAAAACGCAGGCAAGTGAGTTTGCTGGAGAGGAGGTTAGTTGGAAACGAATGGTTGGTCAGCAGATTACAACTGGTTTTTCAGGTTGCAATATTTTTTTTTTAAAAAAAGAAAACCTTATTTTGATAAGTTGTTGAAAAAATTTTGTGCAATGAAAATGATTGAGAGTTTTAATTCAAAAAATATCAAACTTGAATGTTTTTTTACGTAAATTTCACTACTTTTTATTTATTATAAATAATTAGGATGGTTTAATTTATTAAAATAATAATAATCTCTCCAAACCCTTTTCTTAAAACAAATTTCTAACCATTTACCAACCAAAGCATATAGCCCTATAAAGTTGAAACCCAATATTTTAAACGGTATAACTCTATAAATATTTATAGAAAATAACCGGGGATAAAGTCAAAAAGAAGATCTTTAACAGTATATTGTGTATTTTTTGGGCATTCATTGGTTTCTTGGAAGACAAAGAAGCATGCTACAATATCTGGATCATCCACTGAAGCTGAATATCGGAGCATGACTACTACTACTTGTGAATTGTTGTGGCTTACTTATCTCCTTCAAGATCTGCATGTCTCTATTCAACTCCCTATCACTCTGTTTTGTGATAATAAATCAGCTCAACAGATCGCTGTTAATCCTTGTTATCATGATCGAACAAAGCATCTTGTTATTGATTGCCATTTCACAAGGGACAAAACACAAGATGGTTTTGTTTTTTTTGCAGAATGCGTTCATTCCTTTTCATCTTCAAATTGCTGATGTGATGACTAAAGCTTTGGGTTACCTTCAACATTCTTCACTCGTCAACAAGTTGGGTTTGTGAGAACCTCCAACTTGAGGGGGGTGTAGATTATATACTGCTGATGTGGCAGTGGAGGTTCTATCTATTAGTTTGATTATAAGCTAGCTTTTAGTTTGTTTATCCTTCTAGTTGGTTAGTTAGTTCTTTTCCTTTGTCTATATTTTGTAACTTCTCTTGTTATATTCAATAACACCTCATCTTTTGATATTATGTTTATATAGTTCTAAGAAAAAAATATTTATTTGATTTATCCGTGTAATACATGAATTAAAAAAACTAGTTTTCAATTAAAACAAATACAAAATTCGTCAGGTTCAAAACTGAAAAATGACAAAAACATAACCGGATATGATTACTTCTTTTACCTGAAGTAATCGTCGTTGTTAACAACTTGAATTTGTTTATAGTCTTTCATATTACTGGTATTGGTCGCACAAAACTTGATTACCTATTTCTAACATTTTAGTAAGTTATTTTCTTAATTTTATTATTAATTTTTGTAATTAATGGTAGGGTTATTTGCTCAAACAAGTATTTTTTTTTAAACCTGTTTTATCGTTAAGATAAGAAAAATTTGTACAAAAAACTCTTAAGTTGGATCATTTTTGCTATAAAAACTACAAATAATTTTTCATTACACAAAAAAAACTTTTTTTATCGTTAAGATATGGGAAATTTGTGCAAAAAAACCTCAAGTTGGACCATTTTTTGATTAAAAATCCAATCTTTATCCATTGCACAAAATACCCTAGAGCTGTGGAATCTTAAAAAAATGAGATATTACCGGTTGTAACCTGTTGAAAATCACATGCCACCGTCGACAAGTCATCGGTGACCATCAGAATTTAATCAAAAAAGTAAATTCCAACAAAAAACATAGATTTGAACATAAATCAACAAGAAATGTGGATTTGAATTATAAAACGCAAATAAGTGAGTTCGCTGGAGGGAAAGTTTGTTGGAGACGAAAGGTTGGTCAACAGATTGCAACCAGTTTATCACGTTGAAAGTCATTTTCTTTTAAAAAAAACCTCAGTTTGATAAGTTTCAGTTAGTTGAGGATTTTTTGTGCAATGAAAAATGGTTGGGAGTTTTAATCCCAAAAATGATCCAACTTAAATGTTTTTTTTACGTAAATTCACTACTTTTAATTTATTATAAATAATTAGTATGGTTTTATTTATTAAAATAATATCTCCAAATCCTTTTCTTAAAACAAATTTCTAACCATTTACCAACCAAAGCATATAGCCCTATAAAGTTGAAACCAAATATTTTAACGGTATAGCTCTATAAATATTTATAGATTATAGCTGGAGATAAAGTCAAAAGAATTTACTAGCATATTAAATAAAACAAAATTTTATTCATAACCTATCAAAATAAAACTGAGCAGTAGAATAAAATAGGAGGACTTAACAAAACAAAAATACTAAAATTATAATTTAATATTTTAAAAGCTCCAGTTACCTTAATACCTTTTAAAATAAGATTTTATGCATATACATAGATATTTTATGATTTAAATTTGTTCATTTAAACACTCTTACTAACATGGTTATGCTCTTGATACTAGCTTCTAAAGCCTAATTGCCCGATAATTAAATAATAAAAGTACGTTTAGTTGACCTGTTTTCGACAAAAAATTTCGTCAAAAACAAGGGTTTTTCTCCTAGTTGACAGTTTTTGTGATTAAAACTCCAAACCTTTATTCGTTGCATAAAAAACCCCAAACTAACTAAAAATCAGTAAATCAAAGTTTTATCAATGGGAAACTGGTTGAAACCGGTAATTAATCCTACCGTGGACCGGTAAATAATCTACGTGTAATAAATTTTAATTGCTGAAACGGTTACTTCTTTTACTTGAAGTAATCGTCGTTGTTAACAACTTAAATTTGTTTATAGTCTTTCATATTATTGGTATTGGTTGCGAAAAACTCGAATACTTATTTTTAACATTTTAGTACGTTAGTTTCTTAATTTTATTATTAATTTATGTAATTAATGGTAGGGTTATTTGCTGAAACATGCAAGTATTTTTTTTACCATTTATATCGTTAAGATAATGAAAATTTACACAAAAAACTCTTAAGTTGGATCATTTTTTGCTATTAAAATTCCCAACAAATTTTCATTGCACACAAAAAACATTTTTTATCGCTAAGATAAGGGAAATTTGTGCAAAAAAAAAAAACCTCAAGTTGGATCATTTTTGGGATTAAAACCCCAATATTTTTCATTGCACAAAAAACTCTAAAGCTGTAAAATCTTACAAAATGAGAGATTACCAGTTGTAACCGGTTAAAAGTAACAAACCATCGTCGACAAGTCACCAATACCACCAGATTTCGTCAAAAAAGTAAATTACAACAAAAAAAACGCAGATTTGAAAAAGAAATCAACAAGAAATGTGAATATGAATCATAAAACGCGAACAAGTGAGTTCGCTGGAAAGAAGATTTGTTGGAGACGAAAAGTTGGTCAGGAGATTACAACTGGTTTATCAGGTTACAACTCTTTTTTTTTTTTTTTTTTTTTGAAAAAACCTCAATTTTGATAAGTTTTAGTAAGTTGAGGGTTTTTTGTGTAATGAAAAATGATTGTGAGTTTTAATCCCAAAAATTATCCAACATGAATATTTTTTACGTAAATTTTCTTACTTTATATTTATTAGTATGGTTTTATTTATTAAAAATAATAATAATATCTCCAAATCCTTTTCATAAAACAAATTTCTAACCATTTACCAACCAAAGCATATAGCCCTATAAAGTTGAAACCAAATATTTAAAAGGTATAGCTCTATAAATATTTATAGATAATAGCTGGAGATAAAGTCAAAAAAATTTACTAGCATATTAAATATAACAAATTTTTATTCATAACCTATCAGAATAAAACCGAGCAGTAAAATAAAATAAGAGGATTTAACAAAACAAAATTACTAAAATTATAAGATTTTACGCGTATACTGAATGAGGGGTGACAATTTTGACCCAGCGGGCTAAATGGGCCGAACAATTAATTGGACCCATTGTAAAAAACTAAGATAGAATATAGTTTTTTTTAAATGAAAATTTATAAAACGGTGTATTAAAAAAAATAGTATTTTGAAAAAATAATGTAAAATTTATGAGTTTTGGTCGCCAACCCATTTGACCTGTTTGCTTGAACGGGCTGAAATTGCCACCCCATTAAGGGTGAGTAAAAACCAAACCGAAAACCCAAAAAACCGAAAAACCAAAAAAATCGAAACCGAAAAAATCGGAGTAAATGATTTGGTTTCGGATTCCCTCTCAAAACCGAACCGAACCGGTTTTATAAATTAATTTAATTTTTATAAATATTTTATATATTTATTGAGTTATTTGTTGTAATATCCCATTTTCAGAACTGGTACGTGGATTTATTTTAGTGAATATTTGAATTTCTTATTATTGTGTTGATCGAATAGAATTCCGATTAGTGGATTATATGTGTCGGAATTTCTAGATACGTGGCACCGGATTACCATTTAGCGGATTATTATTAATTATGAGATCATGGAGTTAAACTAAATAAATTGATATTAATAATGTAAATGCGATATTGGCTTCGGGTATTTGAGTTTGGAACCTGCTAAATATGGAAAACATATAAATATGGCTTCATTTGGAAACCTTGTTTCTTTCCTTGCAAATTTAGAAACTGAATGTGTGTGGTTCTGGAGCATGAGGAAGCCATTTCAGTTGCTGAAATTGTGAAGTAGCCATCCAATTCTATCTTCTTTGAGTTCTTAAATTGCCAAGGTAAGGTGCTACTGATTTTGGTAGTATAATTGTGTTTGATGTTGTTTAATCGTGGATATCGGCTTGAAAGCCTGTAGGTTGGTTATATATGAGTTTTGTGGGTATATTGATGCTCAAAATCGAGTTGGAGGGGTGATTTCTCCCCTGGAACGACAATTAACAGGAACAGAGCAGCACCTGCAATTCCGTGGTCGCGGTCGTGACCCCTTGAGGGCAGCCGCGATGAGTATAGCGCGAGCGGCAGGGGTTTGGCCATCAGTTGAGAACGCGACCAGGATTGAGTGCGACCGCGATGGCCTGAGCGCGATCGCGGTTCCAAGGGCGGCCGCGATGGACTCGAGTACGGGCCGCGATCTGAGTGTTGGGGTCAGGGATGGTTTTGGGCTTCGGGGGTCTGTTTGGGGTTGCTTGATGGGTCCCGTTCAGTTATAGGGTCTGTGTGAGTCTGTTTTGTGTATCCGCTGGATTTGTATTAACAGTATGGGATTTGTTATGTGTACAGGGCCGAGTCGACAGCGATCTGAGCCGTGATAGAATTTCGTGCGACAGGTGATCTAATAGATAGGTGAGTACTCGAGTTCTTTTCAAAAGCACGCGTATTTTACGAGTTCTCTATGTGATTGTGATATGTATATGAGACAGAGATGTGGCGCCTCAGGTATGATTCTATCTACCTTATTATATGTGCTATGTGTGTATGAGTTGAGAATGTTCTAGAACATCCGCGATGGGCGATCGCGTAGGCTGACTGTCTCTAACCAGTCATGAAGTATGTGACTGTATATACAACAGTGTTATTGTCAGGTCGCTCCTGTGCTTATTGAGTAGCTAACCACTGATGTGTGCGGTTTGTAGCTGGGGAACAACGTCCAATTGAGTTGAGATGTACACTAATTTAAGAGGTTACTCCAGAGATTATGAGGCGTACTTGAGTCGTGTTATTGAGTTATCTATGATTCTCTATGTGCTATGTGTTGTGAGTCTAACCCTCGCGTACTCACGAGCATCCCAGCTTACGTTTTCGAGTCTATGTGTCTCAGACAGTCAGAAAGTGGGTTCACAGTCGCAGCCGCCGCAGAAGTAGGAGCAGAGATTGTTCGGGATTTTGTATATGTGTAACTGTTGTATGCTGACATCATATTTTGGGAAACTGTTTATCTACATTTGTATATTTGATCAGTGTGTATGATAGCTAGCTAGCGATCAACTGTTGTATGCTAGTTTAGTCAGTGATTATCTGTATCAGACTTATGGGACGTTTGTATTAAAGTTTTTAATTGTATTATCCCTTGACACATGTATTATAGAATTGTTGCGATAATGCCACTTATGATATTACATTGACGTGACTTTTATGTGAAAAAGGGTGTTACATTTGTACTTTCAGCCAAAATCCAAACTGAACCGCCTTATGCTCACCCCTACCCTACATATACATATATTTAAATTTGTTCATTTAAACACACCTACTAACATGGTTATGCTCTTGATACTAGCCTCTAAGCCTAATTGCTCGATAATTAAATAATAAAAGTACGTTTAGTTGACCTGTTTTCGACAAAAACTTTCGTAAAAAACAAGGGTTTTTAGAAAACGCGTTCGAAACCATTATTATTATTATTATTTTCAGGTTTTAATTTTCAATTTTTAACTTTCAAATTTACAAATAAACTTGAAAACACATTTTTGAGGTTTTAATGTTTTGTTTTCAATCTAATCACTCAAATCTGTGATACAAAGGGGAGTGAAAAATGAATACACAAAATTTTTTTTATCACACATCTAAACACATTCTCATCATCAAAATGTGTTTTCTTAAAAACAATCATGTTCTTAGTTTTATTAAAAACTCCGTACAAAAATTCTCACTTGCTAGAAGAGTTGTTGAAGGTTTCTTTACCTTCGTGGGTAGGTTACATAAGTGTTTACAAAAATAGTATTTTAAATATAAGAGGTTTGTTTCGAGTGCAACTTGTGAAAGCTTAAATTATATGATTTTTAAAAGCTCCGGTTTACCTTTTATTCATAAACTACATTTAGATGACTTTTCTTTAAAGAGCTTATTAAAACTATAAGCTACTTCAAGTAGCTTGAGCTTATTAAAAATAAAATTACCAATAACTTTAATGAATTATAATTCTAAGTTGATTTATTTATTTATATATACTTTTATATCGTTTTATACAAACCAGTTCCAACCATCTTACCAAATACGTCTATTAATAAAAGCTCCCACTACACCAAACATACCAAAAATATAGACTTGTTCCTATTTAGGTGTTAGTGGTTCCATTAAAATTATTATTGTTGTGGTTTTTTCCTTATAAAAAGCTAACCTTAAAAGGAAATAAGTCATCCTTTCTTTCGACCCTTTTAAAAGATTAAATTGTTTCTTTTCGGTGGTATTTAAACCCATTTTAAAGATGACAATATCTTTTAGTTCATACATTCATACCCCTCTTTTCATCGTTTCCTCGATGAAAATGCATATCGTAAAAGCGGTTACTGATATGAAGGTTGAAATCCGATCAAGAAAAATGATAAAGCCCTCCATTTCAACTCCCCATACCCTCCGTAATTATAAAATAAGTTTCATCGATGAGTATGCTCCCAAGATAAAATTACCTCTTGTTCTTTTTTTCCCTCCAAATATTGATTATAATCCGAGGTCCATTCACCAACTTGAGGAATCATTAGCGAAAACCTTAACACTTTTGTACCCTCTAGCAGGAAGATATATGGAGGACGTTCACATAATTGATTGTAACGATCAAGGTGTCGAATTTATTCAAGCACAAACTAATATCACGATTCAAGAGATTGTTGATCCTAAAGCGGACCCTAACTTGATCAACGAATTTGTTCCCTCCAACTCAAAAGTTTTATCTATTGATCAAGTAACCTATCCAATTCTTGCAACTCAAGTCACCATGTTTGAATGTGGAGGTTTAGCACTTGGTGTAAGTATGTCACATAGAATTGGTGACATTTCTTCGTTAATCACATTCCTTAATCAATGGGCTACTTTAAATCGAAGAGACACCAAAGTTGAATCCACTGCCAAGGGTTTTATATCGTCATCATTATTTCCTGCTCGAGGTTTACCTCCCGTTGAGGTAGGATTTTCCATGTTAATAAACAGAGGTGGTTATGTGACGAAGAAAGTTTCTTTCAATGAGAGTGTAATATCAAAAATAAAAGCCAAAGTGACATCAAATGGAAAAATTAACACACATCAATTGTTTAAGGTACAATTGGTGGCATCACTTATATGGAAGGCTTTCATAGGTGTAGATCTTGCAATTTATGGTTATCCAAGAGATTCCATCTTAATCCAACCAATAGCACTTAGGGAAAAAGGGGAAAAACTCACATCATTGAAGCCCAAACATACTTTAGGGAATCATTTTGGGCTAATATCCACTAAATACGATAATGGTACAACAAAAAATGATTTACAAGAGTTGACTGCTGTTTTAATAGATGATGTCATGAAAACTGTTAGAAAGTACTCAAAAGTAGGCCATGATAACTATGAAAGGACAAAAATGGTTTTGAATTCATTCTCACGTGTTAGCAATACTCCCGATACAACAAACGTGATCTGGTTAACAAGTTGGAGTAAGTTTCCTTACTATGAAATTAATTTTGGCTTTGGAAAACCCATATGGGTAAGTTGTGGGTTTACACCGTTCAATAGGGGCATGATGTTATTGGATGATGCCAGAGGTGACGGATTAGAAGCATATGTTACTATGGGAGTAAAAGACATCACTTATTTTGAACAAGACGATGACATCAAAGCATTTTCAGTTTAAATATGAGATATCTCTTTCGAAACATGACATATATATGTTAAAGGACCGAATAATATTGTCTCTAAATAATGTGTATATATATCTATTACATCTTAGATGTAATATGCATTATATATATAATAAGACGCTATTGTCATTTATAATTAAATAATCTCTGTTGTAGAATACAAGCATCGATATATTACACATTTATACATTACTCACTAATGAAATCACTATTCATAAATGAGTTTTGCTATTTTGTTCCTCTCACATCAACAAAGAAAAATAATTTATAAATGAGATTTGCTAAAATGTGCTAGAGTTGGAGATCTAAGTATTAATTATATTTTATTGTGCTAAGTGGTGGGGTTTGCTAAAGTGTGCTTATACATATTTTATTATTATTTATATGTAAATTATATAATGCATATGTTTCATGTTCTTATATTTTTTTGATTTAAAATTTAATATATTTAAATACTAATTAATTCTTAGACATTTTGAAAATAAGATTTATTTTGGTTATAATAATTTTTGGTTTATAATAATTTTAATGTTTTAAGAATGTCTTATTTCGGTATCTTTGTGATTTATTTTATATTCAGTTTAACATAATGTTTGATTAATTCTAATTTGTTTGTAATGTTTAGTTTATTGAATACTTTTTTTATTAATAACATTATTATTTCAAATATTGACCACACCAATAAAAAATGTAAGAAAATATTTTGTTATACTATATTATTAGTTTATCGTCATTTTCGGTTATAAATCATAACTTTTGTTTATTGTAAAAACCAGCGTTAAGTATCATTTTGACTATTTAACTTTCAAAATTTGTCTCATTTAGCAACTAAATTATTTTTTATCATGATTTAGCCACTAAACTTTAGTTTAGTGTTCTATTTTGGGGAAAATGAATAAAACTAATGGCTAAATCGGTACAAATATAGTTTAGTGGCTAAATCGGTAAAAAAAAAAGTTTAGTGGCTAAATCGGGACAAAAAATAGTTTAATGGCTAAATCAAAAGAAAAATCTAAAAGTTGGATATCAAAATGACACTTAACCTTAAAAACTACGATAGATGATAAACGTTTGTGTTATAGCTAATGTCATGTGCTTTTATATGTGTGTGTGTGTATGTATGTATGTATAATTTGGTTGGTGATTAGTTTTTTCTCCAACCTATTCATTTTATTTAATTTATTTTTTAATTTTAGTTAGTATAATTTTAAAAGAATTTTTTATCTTTTATGTTAAATTATTATTATTAATTAATTTATAAATAAAGTATGTTTTAATCGTTTAAACTATATCTATTAAAGTATAAAAAATATATAGCTATATATACGTTGCAACGCGCGGACACCACATAACTTGTTATATACACTTGTGCATGGGAAATTATTTGGTACTAATTTAAATTCAAATCATATTCTTTAAAATGTAATTAATCTAATAAACTAATTGCTAAATTAAACACTAATTTTTTATAATAATTTTTATATGTGTTTATTAAAATTTGTGCTTAGACAAAAATTTTAGAATCAATATGTAAAACATTAGTATTTAACCCAGTTTATATATACATGCATTAAAGCATTTATATATCATGATTCTACAATGAAAACCAAACACTGAGGTTCACATGATTTAACAATTTTCTTGCATCCATAAGTTTTTTTGAAAGACAAAATTATATTAAATGCGAAAACTAGCCAGAAACTAGAAATACAAAATTCCACAAACAACCCGGAAAAAACCACCATAACACAACTATTCAAGACAAAAAAAAAAAAAAACCAAACCAAGAAAACGACACCCGAAGCTAGATCAAACAATGGAACATCCTTGAATTGAGACCGGTGCGTGTAATTTTTCTGTTCATTAACTAATTTAAGATTATTGAGTTGGACTTTGACGCGTGGATTCGAGCACGTGAAGTGATTACGTTAATTTGAGTGTTCATGTTAAAAGTTTAATAAAAGATTACAACGTACCTCGTTAATTGTTAGTTAAACTGGATATAAACGGGTATTAATCGATATCGGATTGGAGATATCTCGTTAATTGCCATAGCAAATTACTACCAAAAGTGTGTGTGTGTGTGTTTTAGTAACCCTCTGGGAATGCTGTTTAAGCAAAGATTTAGAGATATCCCTATTTGGAATTGGGGAAATTGCGCAAAACACCTCTAAGTTGGACCATTTTTGCGATTAAAACCTCCAACCATTTTTCATTGCACAAAAAACCTCCAACTGGTGAAAACTTTGTAAATTTGCCATTTTTTCAAAAAATCTGACTTGCAACCGGTTTAGCCGGTTGCAACTTGATGACGTGTAAAACTTTTAAATAGATTTTTGCGTAAAAAACCTCCAACTTGTTTAGTTTTTTCAATTAAAACCCCAAATCATTTTTAATTTGATAAAAAACCTCCAACCAACAAAGATAATTAAAAATGAGTATTCACTTGTTGCATTTTGATGACATGGATATTTATTAAACTTTTATTTATCAAACAAAGAATTCGTTTCCCAATGAAACCTCCACCCTCTAGGCTAACGAATCTCACTGCTCTGGTTGATCATATTCAGATGCTAAAATGGAATATAAATAAATGAAATTGAACATAAAGCTAAACCTAAAAATGCAACTCGTGAACACAAAATGAAATCGATTCTCCATCGACACAATTGAAGTTAAAATTCAAGATTAAACGGGAAAAGTTAATCGAACATACATAAAATAAACAACACTGAACATAAAGAGGAGATACATTAATCGGAGTTGCCGGAGGTAGAGAAAAAGAGAAAATGTAAATATTATTGTTGGTTAGAGGTGAGAAAAAATATAGTTAAGGGTTTTAATCGAAAAAGTCATCAATTTCAGGGTTTTTAATGCAAAAATTCAGTTTAATGAATTATACATGTAGTGCCACGTAGGCGCCACGTAAGTCGGGTTTGCCATGTGGACGCCACGTGTGTGACATGTAAGCATAGCAACCTATTATAACCGGTCAAGTCCTAATTTCAAATGATTTTACCGGTTTAAGGTTTTTTGTGCAACAAAAAATGGTTAGGGGTTTTAATCACAAAAATGGTCCAACTTTAAGGTTTTTTACGCAATTATCCCTTTGGAATTCATCTCCAAGTTAGTTTAATCCTCAACCTTGTAAACTGATATGTTAATTGATAAGAAATCGATTGGGATTGAATTATTAACGCGTATGGGATTAATTGGACACCATGAACATGATGGAATCGGGTTTTTGGGATAAACCTGTGGCTTAAGTAAAACAGAGCAACTGTTCTTAGCTGGCCGACATTGAGCGCGACCGCGATTAGGTGATCGCGCCCCGCAATGGGAAGAATGGGGCCCGATGGGGATCGAGCTCAGTCGAATTGTTCAACTTGGTCCATTCTTTGGATATGCAGTTTGTAAATACTCATTAGGGGTGTGTTTGGATCGAGCCGAACCGAAAAAGTAGAAAACTACTGGAACCAAGAACCCGTTTGGTTTTCGATTTTCTAGACTGAAAATAATACAAAATTGTACTGGACAAATACTGTAAAATGGAAAACTTGACCAAATACTGAACTCAAGTATATGATACCGGTTTGGAAACTGGATTACCTCTTTTACCTAGAGTAATTACCCTCAATTATAAACAAATTAATCTTGATTTATAAAATAATGGAAGTTTGATTTTTTTTTTTTATTATGAAATTAATAATATTGTTAAGGGTCACTTACTAAAAATAGTAAATTTTTTTTATTTTTTATCATTTATAGGTACATTATTTATTTTTTGTCATTAATAATATCAAATTTTGTATTTTTTTTATATGAATAATATCAACTTTTGTATTTTGTATCCTTAATAGCAATAACTATTGTATTTGTTTTTATCATTATAGCAACAACTTTTTTAAGTTTTGCTATAATGATAAAAAAAACATAAAATTGATGCTATTAATGATAAAAAATAAATAATGTTACTATAAATGCTAAAAATGCACAAAGTTATTTTTATTTATAGCATTTAGCCCTATTCTTAAATTTATTTAGATAATAATAACATCTTCAAAACAACGTTCCCTCCTCATCAACTCCTCCGGTCGACTGCACAACTTCTCGTTATTCATACCAGACAAATTAAAGGGAGTTCGGGACACTGATCGAATGGCATATCTGGACAAATCTGGAGTGAAGTACATAAACAATTCCTCGACAGAAAAATCGACAATCGAGTCAAACCAAATTTTCCCTGTAATCATATAATCAAATTTTTAAAGATTTGTTTTACCTTCATGTTAAACGCAGAGGTGACAATTCTTTTTTAAAAATAATCGAGTCATAACAGAAAGAAGCTAATGTATCATTTTTCAACATATTTTTTTATCAATGTATAAAAAATACATTGAAGAATTATATATATACGTGTGTGTGTTTATAATAAGGGTTTATTATGAAAAAAACCAACATGTTTTCATGTTTTTTTTTTGCGTTTTCGTCCTTCATGTTATTTTTTTCCATAAAAGTCCTCAAGATAATTTTTTCTTTTTGGTTTAGTGAAATTTGGACACACGACCCGGGTTATAATTAGTGAACCGGGTTTTTAAAAACTGAAAAACTGGGTTATAATGTACAAATTTCACTAAACCAAAAAAAATTAATTTGAGAACTTTTATGGAGAAAAATAACATGAAGGACGAAAACGCAAAAAATATGAAAACATGTCGGATTTTTTAATAATAAACCCTTATAATAATTTCAAAAATGGCATATTTCTTTTAGTTTGGATCATTTTGGCTAGTTTTGATCTTTTCTGTTTTTAGGTCTAAATTGTCAATTTGTCACTTTTGCAGACACCCTATCAGTCACAGGGTTTGGTAATTTTAGGATGTATTTTAGGTATAGGTGGTGTTAATGATTCTAGAATAATTCTATTAAACAATTAATTGTGATATTTATTTTCACTATAAAAACCTAGCTTTAAGCAAATTAAGTGACACTCTCTCAACTAAGCCTAATCCAACAATTAATTGTTTTTTGTGTGGTATTATATTTAAGCCCATCTTTAAGATGACGATATCTTTGATTTCATACATTCATACCCTTCTTCCCATCGATTCCTCGATGAAAAAACGTAACATAAAAGCAATTTCAGGGATGAAGGTTGATATCCAATCAAGAAAATTAATTAAACCGTCTATTTCAACTCCGCCTACCCTCCGTCATTATAAAATAAGTTTCATCGATGAGTTTGCTCCCAAGATAAACATACCTCTTGTTCTGTTTTTCAGCCCGAATACTGATTATGACCCAAACTCTATTCCACAACTCGAGGAATCATTAGGGAAAACCTTAACACATTTGTACCCTCTAGCAGGTAGATATATGAAGGACATTCACATGGTTGATTGCAACGATCAAGGTGTAGAATTTATACAAGCTCAAGTTGATATCACAATTCAAGATATTCTTGATCCTAAAGGAGACCCTAACATGATCAATGAATTCGTTCCATCCAACTCCAAGGTTTCATCAATTGATCAAGTAACCGATCCAATTCTTGCAACTCAACTCACCATGTTCAAATGTGGAGGTTTAGCACTTGGTGTAAGTATGTCACATAGAATTGGTGACATGTCTTCCTTAATCACGTTCCTTAATCAATGGGCTACTTTGAATCGAAGAAACACCAAAGTTCAATCCAGTGGGAAGGGTTTCACGCTGTCACCATTATTTCCTGCTCGAGGTTTACCTCCGGTTGAGGTAGGAATTGGCAAGTTAATAAACAAAGACGATTATGTGACAAAGATACTTTCATTTAATGAGAGTGCAATATCAAAAATAAAATCCAAGGTGACATCATCATCAAATGGAAAAATTAACACACATCAATTGTTTAAGGTACAATTGGTGGCATCACTTATATGGAAGGCTTTTATAGGTGTAGATCTTGCAATCTATGGTCATCCAAGAGATTCTATCTTAATCCAACCAATATCACTTCCGGAAAAAGGGCAAAACCTCACATCATTGATGCCCAAACATACTTTCGGAAATAAGTTTGCGCTAATATCCACTAAATATGCTAGTGGTACTATCAAAACTGATTTACAAGAGCTGACTGGTGTTTTAATAGAAGATGTAATGAAAACTGTTAGAAAGTACTCAAAAGCAGGATATGATAACAACGAAAGGACAAAACTGATTTTGAATTCATTCTCCGATGTTAATAATATTCCTGATACAACAAATGTGATCTGGTTAAGCAGCTGGAGTAAGTTCCCATACTATGACGTGAATTTTGGTTTTGGAAAACCCATATGGGTAAGTTGTGGGTTTGCACCGATCAATAGGGGCATAGTGTTAATGGACGATGCAAGAGGTAAAGGATTAGAAGCGTATGTGACTATGGGAGTGAGAGATGTCCCCTATTTAGAACGAGACGAAGACATTATAGCTTTTTCAGTTTAGATATGATGCCTTTTAGGAAAATCGACATAATTATGTTGAAGGACAAACTAATATTATCTATTTGGATATTAACAGATGTTATATAATAAAATGTTATTATCACTTTGACTTTTTTTTTTCTTCTGCTACATATAATGAAACGTAAAAGTTCCGTGTAAATGGCGCAACAATAAAAATAATATTTATGCAATCATTTGAAATTATTTATACACATAGTAAATTACAAAGCTTTAGAAAGCAATATACATACATACGTTCCAAATGGGTCAAGGACAATCCAAATAGCCCAAATTAAGAAAAACCAAGTCGATATTTCTTTTTTTAAGATTATTTTCAAGGGGTTTTTACATTAAGAAAAAGCTAAATTGGATCATGTTTGCAATTAAAACCTCTATCCATTTTGTTGCCGCAAAAACCCCCCAAATGTCTAAAATATCATGAAACCGGTATGTTACCCGTTTCATCTTCGACGAGTCCTTCGACGACCGTTGAAGTCTCCAACGAATCCTCTGATGATTTATTTGGTTTCTCGTGTAGGGTAAGATGCATTTAAACCTCCGATGAAGCCTTCGTCGACCCTTAGAGCACTTGAAACTTCGATTTGTTCATCCTCGAATTGTTGATTTAAGCTTTGGATCCGATGTGTTACGCTTTAGATTGTTGATTTGTTTTTTTTTTTTTTTCATTCAAGTTTGTTTGTTCTTAAAAGGGTTGCCGTAGAAGGTAGTGGCCGAAACAAAATGCAACCGGTTGCAAGTCACCTCTTTAGAAAAATCATTATTTTGATAAATTTTAGTTGAACGGGGTTTTCTATAACGATAAAAATACTTGGGAGTTTAAATAGCAAAAATATCTAAATTGGGGTTTTTTTTCACACAAAAATACCTATTTGAAAAAGCTTATGTTAACTTGGGTTTCTTTAATTTGTAGTTTGGGCCGGCATTATTTTGGGAAAGAATAGTCACCTCTCAGGCTTGTATCTATTTGAGAAGATGTAAGATGTTGAAGATGGACATCAAGCATGGCAAAAAAAAAACACATACCCGACAAGGAACCCGTAACTCGACCCTGATTTGACCGGGAAATCCCCAAGTTGACCGGGTATGGGGAATCCCCGATTTTAAATAATGGGGATGGGAGACACTTTAATACCCGACCCCGATAATGTTTTATGTTTTAATGTAAATTATTCATTACATTTTGTATAATATATTAAATATCATTGTATATGACTTTTCTATAGTTTAAAATACTATTGTTTTTTTTTTCTTCATTTTAGTGGTTTTATAAATCTTTTGCATACATTTCTTTGTTTTAGTTTCATTATAAATTATAAATTACATATGTAAATAACTCAAATATGTTTGAATTGATTTGTTTTAAAGTTTATTTACGTAAAATTTTCTACTAGATTACTATTTATAGTTTAAACTTAATAATCATTTAAAAAATTGAAAAACTCGATTCCCCGACGGAGATGGGGCCGGGGCCGGGGCCGGGGATGGGGGAGATGATTAAGAAGCGAGGATGGGGATGAGAACTGAGATCGCCGCCCCGTCCTGCCCCATTGTCATGCCTAATGGACATGCTTCGTTCGAAGATGCATTAAAGATCCAAGTGAAGGTACATGGTAAAATATGTTTCCTTCGAGACGAAAAAGTGAGTAAAATTGAAGATGTGTACTATGTGCCGGACATTCATCAACAAATGACATTTATAAAGGGAGTTTCCTAAAAACAAGAACACATTTCTAAATATCATTTATTGATATTTAAAAAGAGATTGACTTTGTTAGCCTCAACCTATCAGTGATCATTTAATCACATTTGCAAAAGAGAACCAACCAGCAACTTCATCAATCACCCATCCATTTTATCCCAAAAACCAAAATTCAAACTTGTTTATGAAGAGCTTGACACCATGATCCAGACCCTCCATTCAATCGATCGTGATGAGCTTCAACAAGTAAGAGATCTAAAGAAAAGATTCAAAGATGCAGCACAATAGGCACACAAGACCTTTGATCTCTTTGTGTTCAACATGAATCTCAACTCCCAACTAGAAAGAACTAAGGTTGTGTTTAATAAAAAGAATCGAGCGAAAAGAAATGAAGACAAATTATTAGTTAGGAGACTTGAATTATATATATCAATTCTTTATGAAATTTCAAGTTGCATCAATATATAGCTTAAAATCCAATTCTCTAGCAATGGGGGAGAATTAAGTGGAAGCTAAAATTAGGAAAAGAGAATTATAACAATAAGATTATTGTATTTTCAAGTTACATAGTCTAAAAAACCTAAGATTTTGTCATCAATTCTTTTCTTTTCAAATCTTTATACCAAACGCAACCTAAGAGAGCACTGTTTGCCAGCTGGCACATGGTTATCGGGTAATTCTATGTGTGGTAGGTCAACGAAGATGATAAAAAAAGAAGAAACATCTCTGAACTGGAGGATGTTATGGTATCAATCAAGTTTATTAAGGAGGAATTCTTTACCATCTGCAATAACATGAAGATTGATTCATCCCCAACAACTGACCACATAATAACAGGACTTTTTTTCTGCAACAAAAACCCTTTAAGAACAAAGAAAGCATCGAAAGACATTGTTGTGGGGTTCGATAGTCTTGCAGAGCTGATACGGGACAAACTTGTCGAAGATGAAAAGCAGCTAGAATATTTGATTGAAGAGAAAGCTGGGAGTTGCTGTGTAAGGTGTTTCTTGGCAGCAATGACTGTGCCGATTGGTTGATTGAACCTGGAATTAAAATAGCAAAAAACTGACACGACATACCACTAACATTGGTTGTCGTCACAGGAGTGCTAGCAAAGCATTAAGCAAAGATTCATCGCAAAGAATTGGTCAAAGAGTGAGTTCGTATATAGTCAATGGCCACTCGTCTTTCAGATGACTAGCAGACTGTAGCCACTCGTCTTTCAGATGAGTATATACCAACTTCTTACATTAAGCAAAGATTCATCGCAAAGAATTGGTCAAAGAGTGAGTTCGTATATAGTCAATGGCCACTCGTCTTTCAGAATGACTAGCAGACTGTAGCCACTCGTCTTTCAGATGAGTATATACCAACTTCTTACAATCACATAAGTACATAACCATCAGCAGCAAACTTTGTATGATCCTTTTCATCTAACTTCTATTCCTCATCAGACTAGTCAGACCTTACAATGCTCGAGATGATGTAGGAACTACTTCATGTTTGACTCCGTTTTCGATGAGAATTGCTAATTACATGTCTTCAAGCCTACTAGGCTAATTACATGTCTTCAAGCCTACTAGGCTACTAATCAATGGCCAATGCGTATGTGGTGCAAAATGTATGCTATTACACTAAAAGAAGTAGAAAGATGAAGTACAGTTCCTTGTCTCCTAAAATATGCAAATGTCACAAGTTTATTTATCATCTATTAAGATTAAATAAAAATCTTACATTAACTTGGTTTTCTTTAACTTTGTACTTTCAACTGGCATTAGCTCGTTTGACCTGTGTGCAATTATTTTGGGACAAAATTGTCACCTCCTGGTTTGCAAAATTTTTTAGGTACGTATGTGCAAACCATGTAGGTCAACCTCTTCATCGGAGCTGACCCACCTAGTTGTTTGGATTATCGATCATGTATACGCATAACCTAGTTGTTTGGATTATCGATCACGTGTACGCATAATAATAGTTCCATGAAACAAAATCAAATATGGAATTCACACAATTTAACAATTTCCATACATTCACAAATTTGCTAGAATTCCAACATTATATCATGAATTTTCAATAGCATATCTAAAGAAAGAGTGTTGGCACCACTTATAAGGTGAAAAAAAAATAATAATCAAACAAAAATGGATACAACCACAAAATTGCCATCCTAATCATCAAAACTTTCGCTTGAAATCGTTTTCTTATATAATCAGTACTCAAGAGTCAAGTCTATGAAGCTATCCTCAAATTTTCTGTTGAAATGGTTTTTAATTATTAAATAAAAATTTCTACATATCTAAAACAAGGCACAAACAAACATTTACCTTCAGGCATCTGTAAAGGTTTCATCATCCTCCATTTCAGAAGACAAAATCTGCAAAACTGACTCCATGTCGCCATTCAATGTGTGTGATTTATCTGATACTGTAAAAGAATGCTTTTTGTTCTCGTTTTCTAACCAACTAATACCTCGCTCTTTCCTTACGCCTCTTTCATTCATAAGCTTTCTTACTTTCCCTACAGATTCCCACTTCCCGGATGCAGCATGTATGCCCGAAAGCAAAATATACCCAACAGAAGACTGAGGTTCCAACTCAATTAAATGTTCAGCGGCTTTTCTTCCTAATTCTATATTCCCGTGGATCCTACAAACCCCTAGCAAAGCTTTCCAAACACGAGCATCAGGTTTAACTTGCATCTTTCTTAGCTGATTTACCACCTCACTGAAACACCCTGCTCTACCCAAGAGATCGATTAAACATGCATAATGTTCTTGATCAGGAATAATTTTATGTCCATTTAACATTGTATTGAAAAGGTGTAGCCCCTCCTGCACAAGCCCTGAATGACTACATGCATTTAGAAGGATGACGAATGTAATCCTATCTGGTTTTACCTCTGATCTCACCATGTCGGAAAAAAGTTCTATTGCAGCTTGTCCATGACCGTATTGAGCCAAGGCAGACATCATGGTGTTCCATAGTATCGTGTTATGTTTATCACCCATCAGCATGAAAACTAGCTGCCCAAGTTCTAGATTCCCACACTTAGAATACATGTCGATGAGAGAGCTAACAACTATGGTGTTTGGTGTGAAATATGTTCGGATTAAATATCCATGGATTTGCTTACCATTCTTGATTGATGCGATGCTAGCACAAGCACATAAAGCACTGCTGAAAGTGAACTGATCCGGTTTAACTTTACGAGCCATCATTTCTGTGAACATCTCAAGGGCATCATATCCAAAACCGTTTCTTGAATACCCCGAAACTAGTGCATTCCAAGATATGGAATTCTTTACGGGCATATTTTCAAACAATTCCCTAGCCAATTGCATGTCGCCCCACTTAGCATATCCCGAAACCATAGTGGTCCAAGCAAGAATGTCTCTATTTGTCATTTCATCAAACAGCTTCCTGGCATCAGTCAGCTCTCCACACTTTGCATAACAATCGATAATCGAACTACAAAGGACCACACTTGACAAGAAACCAAGATCCAATACTTGACAATGAACTTGTTTTGTGAGTCCCAACTCTTTTGTTTTTGCACAAACAGTCAAAACTCCAGAAAAACTGAACTCATTTAACCCAATATTCAACGTTCTCAACTCTTTATAAAAGTTTAATGCCTCATTAAATTCCCCATTCTGTGCGTAACCGATCACCATCGTATTCCATGACACAACATCCTTCTCTTGCATTTGATCAAACAAGCTCCGGGCTGGTTTCATCAACCTTAACTTAGCATACCCTGAAAGCATGTTATTCCAAGAATACAAATTTCTCACAGACATTTTATCAAACACCTTCCGGGCACCAACACAGTTCCCACATTCTGAATACATATATATCAATTGATTCGACAAGAACGTACCGGGTCTCTTCCGACCCGTGAGATTCATATGCAAATGAACCCATTTTCCTTCTTTAATCGATCTGTAGTTGGCACACTCTTGCAAAAGAAAAGCTAAAGATCTCGTGTCCAAACGTAGGCCTTTACTTGCTAAATTTTCAAGAGATTTAACTGCTTCAGTAAGGAGTCCCTTGGAGCATAAATTGAGTACGTTCTGGATCACACAAGAACGTTGGATTTGATTATGGTTTGTGGGTTTGAGAGAGGGCATTGCAAAAGAAAGACACCATGTTAGGAAAAGGGTCTTTTGTTGTTAATCGTGAGCTTAATTTGGGGTTTATGGTTGCATAGTTATAGCTGGTAATGGACGGTGGTCGGAGGTCTTGGTTCCGGCAAGCGCCGCCGGTGATGATGGTTTCTAAGTGCGACTAAAGAAATGAAGGTTGCGCAACGTCGATCCCTCCGAAATGGAGGTTTGCTAGCCACTAATCATATATTGTATTTTACTCTTATGTAATTATGTATCAATTAAATTGCTTCTAAAATTTGTAGTTACACAAGTTTTTAAACCTGTAATCTAAAAAAAACAATTAAAGGGCTCTGCAAAAAGCACCAAATAAATAAAAGGAGCTCCGAAGAGGGATGACATTATGACAAATGAAAATACCGTCCCTGTTTAAAGAACTGCGGGTATTAAACGGGGATCCTCATCGGGTATGCGGGGAATCGGGTAATCCATTTATAAATCAATGATATGAAATTTAATCACATGGTTCATAATTTAAGCTTAAATTGTTAATGTATGTTAAAATTACAATACCAATATTAAATTAAATTTGTATCTCTATCGAATGATAACGAAAAAACATTATTTCAATAAATTATATGTAAGTAAATAAGTTTTTTAAGTTATACATAATAATTTTTATGTATAATATATAAACTAGATAAAAATATTCATCTTTTATATATTATTCGATATAAATAGCATGTTGCTATTAAAAGTAATCGGGGATCTAAACGAGTTATGTAATCGGGTATATGGGGCGGGTATTATCGATAACATACCCGCCCCATCCCCCATTTAACTTAATCGGGTTCGGAGAAACCCGCCCCATTTAGATCGGTTTTCGGTTTTTTCCCGTCGGGTTTGGTTTTTTTTTTTTTTGCCATCCCTAGCTCCGAAAAAGAAACAGTCTAACAACAGTTACAACCGATAAACTACGAAAACAACAACCTTAAAGAAACTACTAGCATGCATCTAAAAGCCAAAGGGTCGTTACCCAAAGAGACCAACTCCAACATTTGTCACTTCTATTCTCCATCAAAGCGACTTGATTTGCATACATGGAAAACGTCTTCAGTGATCACCTTTTGTGTCTCCTTTGCAGAGACAAAAACTACTCTATTTCTTCATTTCCAATGGGCGATTCTAAATGTACACCCCCATAATTGCTAATCACACATTCTCTCTTGATGTGAAATAGGGGATTAAGCTTAATTAGTAGATCCAATATCATTAAGAAAAATTATGTGAGAAGATAAAATATATATGATTAGTAAAAGTTAAGGTGAAACTATGGAAGGAGCGTATGTATAACACAACCCTTCCAAATTGACCCATCAAGCCCATGACAAATTAGAAGGCATGCAAACACCCCATCAAGCCCAAACTTTCCTTCATAAGCTTATAACATTTTCACATTCAAACACCACATGATATATATTTTCAGCAATTTGTTACATAAGGGGCAAAAACTATTAGACAATTAAACAACACTAGACAAAAGGTTGTCCATAGTAGCCAACCTATTCTAAGCAGCTCTCCATTTAACTTTAGGCTTGTTGTCAGACAATGCTAAATGACTCATAGACACCAGTAAACTATCCAGCTCCATTAACGCTCTGCTTCTAGGATGGCAACGCCATTCCCAAGTTCCAAACCATACACCAATTCAAATTCCATATCCAACAATTGTGCATTCCTTGTTGATTTCTAGAGCGAAAAGCCTAGGATATAAGGTCTTAAGGTTTCATGAGTTTAGTCCCCAAACATTCAAACCAAAAAGATGTGTTCTCCCAATAACCCACATGCTTGGAAGCTGCACTAAAAAGACCAGTTCCCATTTGTCACTAGTACTTTTGCAAGTTTAAATGATGTTCCCCCATGTTGTTGATCTTCTATGCACTTGATATTCGATTTGAAATCATCATTGCACCAAGTAATTGGCATATTACCTCTCTCTGGAAGGCCTCTTTCTCAATATCAAAGAGCCAAAACCATTTGCATAACAAACTAAAGGTTGCGTTTGGTTGAGAGAATCGAGAAGAAAACAAATGAGAATAAAATCAATGGTTCTATAGACCATGAAATTTGAAAATACAATAACTATATGGTTATAGTAATTCTCTTTCCACAATTTTAGCCTCTACTTAATTCTCCATCATTGCCAGAGAATTGAAAGAATTGAATTTTAGCATACATATTGATACATAATTGAGAATTCAGAGAGAATTTTTATATATAATTCAAGTCTCTCCACTAATAATTTGTCTTCATTTCTCTTTTTTCGATTTCCTCTACCAAACACAACCTAAGGTTATTCGCAAACATACATCCTAACCGAACCCTTTCTTGTGTATCGGAGAAGTGATCCTAGACCAAAAAACCCAACTTCTATATTTTCTTCTCGTTGTGATCCTAGAAAAAAATCCTCAGCAACCATTCAATACGAGTAAGGGTCAATTGCTATAAATAACAACAACTTTTGTTTTTTTAATCATTTATAGCAACATTATTTATGTTTTATCATTAATAACATTAACTTGTATATTTTTCGTAATTAATATCAACTTTTGTATGACTAATAACATTAACTTTTTGGATTTTTTTATCGTTTATAGCAATAGTTTTTTAACTTTTTGCTATAAATGATAAAAGATATAAAGATTGATGTTAATAATAATAATAAATAAACAATATTTTTATAAACAATTGACACATACGATTAATAATCAAAGGAAACCCCTAATCGACTGCACCATTTATTCCCAAAACCCATTTGTTACATAACATTCAACAAAAATCCCATAAAATGTTGTCAAATGCTTTCTCAAAACCTACATTAAAAAGGGAACCCTTGTAACTCGTTTTATGACTATGGTGTTTAGATTGGGTCTTTTTCACTAAATCCTCTATATACTTTTTCTTATTAAATTCATTACCTTTGATCATTGATTTTATCAAAAGTAACATTAACATTTTCTTTTGAGGACATTGGTAGAATGAAATCAAATGAATAGAATTATGTAGTGTTTATAACTTTTTAAGTACTTTGGACTTAATGGGTTATTACTTATTGATTTAGACATTTAGCCATGTTCTTTTGTTTGTTAATGACTTAATGTCGTTGATTGAAAAAATAAACTCCATGCGATCTTTAAATAAGTCAAGACTATAGGTGTCCTTTTCATTCAGAGACACTGTAAGATACCTACTTTTTAATTATTTGTAACTGGCAATTCACTACAAGAAAAGTGTCATATAGTGACACATGCTTTTAGTGACACTAAAAAAAGTGTCACTATATCTTACTTTTAGTGACACTTATGAAAAAGAGTAGGTATAGAGCAATCTTTTATCCACACTTTTTCTAAATTAGTGACATAAAAACATACATTATTAGTCACTATATATCTATACCCACTCTTTTTGTTGTGTAGGTAATGATTTTGATACTTATAGTGACAATTATTGACAACAAAAAGAGTGGGTAAAAGTGAAATGGGTATAGATATATAGTGACTAATAATGTATGTGTTTGTGTCACTAATTTAGAAAAAGTGTGGGTAAAAGATTGCTCTATACCTACTCTTTTACATAAGTGTCACTAAAAGTAAGGTATAGTGACACTTTTTTTGTGTCACTAAATGACACTTTTCTTGTAGTGATTTAAGACTTAATTATTGTATTAATGGATTATCATTTCAAATTAAGCAAATTCCGATCACAATTTTAAAAATGAGAAAAGATGAGAAGAATTCATCATCGTAGTTTTCTGAGCAAGCAAACAACAAGTAACCGGCATCGGAAGAATAAATAATAATCATCGATCGAAGTATTTTAAAAATAGCAGTGATAATGAGAAATTATCATTGTTGTCTTTTGAGCGAGCATAAAAATGAGAAACCGACATAAATGGTTTATGTCATGAGAATGCAAAGTTGAGGGGTATTATGTGCAAAAGTGGCAAACTAATATATAAAAGGAGAATGTCCATTCAATTTAACAAATCCCTCTCTCTCTCTCTCTCTCTCTCTCTCTCTCTCTCTCTCTCTCTCTCTCTCTCTCTCTCTAGAACCCATGATACGATTTTATCATCAAGAATCAGAAAATTGTTGGAATCAAGTGCTAGAAATCTGGAATCAAGCTAATTGGACGGAACTATAATCAGTACAATCATCAAATTGAGGTAAGATTCACTCAAACATGCAATTTTTGGAGTTTTTGGTTCGGTTTTGGTGTGAACCGAATCCTAGGATTTGTTGTTGCAAATGTAATTGGATGTTATAGATTATTGTTGTTATGTTAAAATCGAGGGTTAGTAATGCTATATACCAATTTTCAGTTCCTGATTTGAACTATAAGTTTGATTTCAAAAATTATGTGTGTGTCATAGTAGGTGTTCTTCGACAAATGAAGAACATGGGACTGATTTGGTATATTTAGGATACATTTCAAGAAATAAAGTGTTAAAATAGTACTAATAAGTTCATATCTGCAAATTTTAGACTCAAAACATGCATATATTAGATAAAAGTCAAATCTGGAAAATGTTAGAAAAATACAAGTATGAACTCGGACCTGATGAACAAAATTCGGACCATCCGAATTCGGACACTGTTCATCCGTAGTTCGGGTCTCAACCAAAGTTCGGACCACCTGCAATTTCAGATGGAAATTATCAGAAAATTCACTAAGTCTAGATGCCAATTCGGATCAGCTGTTCATCCGAATTTCGAATGAGGTCTCAAACATAATTACCAAGGCTGGACTTCGGATCATTCGGATTTCGGATCATCTGAAATTCGAATGTGATCCAGATTTCGGTTCATTTTACTTAGATTTCCAGAACCAATTTTTAAGCAAATACTGACATTAATACACTATTACACTGACATAACAGGATCTTTGTGGTGTTGTTTAACACACATTGATTTAGAGACAAGTTGCATTGTACAAATCACTATGAGTAATAGATTATTATTCTAACATTTATTGTCTTTGCATTCACGTTGTACATTTCAATGGCACGTTCACATTGTTCATATACATCAATTGGCACTCATGTATGATTTATTGTTATGATGCACACTCGTACTTGACATGTGACAAACATGTAGCCAGCGTTCAATTGAAAGTGCATCTATTTACATCATGCTTGCACTGCATGATCATTATTTCACAATCTGATGCGACCTGGACTGGGGCTGACAGCAGGCCACTGTCGGGGACTGATCATCCCACTTGCCTTCCTAGTCAGGTTCGACACATCCCCGATCAACATTTTGAACTGCCAACCCCATGCTTGCACTGCATGGTTTTCAATTGTACTGGGGCTTGCACTGCTCGTTTTCACACTAAAGTTTGTAAAGAAATAATTGTTGAATATATAATATGTTATCTCACTAAGCAATTAGCTTACCGTTGACTCTCAATGTTTTCAGACAAAGGAAAAGGTGTAATTGGACCTTCTTCTTAGGCATTTCAATTCAATATCCCGGAGACCTTAGAAGCTATTGGTACATGGATGTTTGTTGCTTTGGGTTGGGATTTGATATTTTCAAAACAAGTTATGATGTTGTAATAGTTAGACTTTAACACTGTAGACAAATACATTTCTTGTTTTAGTGTGGAACTGCTTAAATCTGAATTAAGCATCAATTTTAATTATCATGTTAATCAATGAGTTATGTGTTAATCCTGATGATTTCAATTATATCATTAATACATGAGGACGTTTCAGTTCCAAAAATACTCTTGTTGAACCCTTCATGCTCGTCTTTAATATGTTTCATTTACTTTTAATGTATATTTAATGTTTACATTCGTTTCTTTTTTTTTTTTTTTACATTGTTTCTTATTCGTAGTTATATTTATTCTTTATTCTTAATGTTTAATTTATGTCAAAGTCTCAATGTAAATATAAAAGTTTATTTTATGTATTATTGTCAATGAATATTTTATGTCTAATTTGTTTTGTGTTATAAGTGGCGTCTTTAGTGGTTTTTATGCATATGTGTTTGAATATTTATATTTGTTTTGTGTTATAACAATCTCGCAATTTAGATTTTAGGGTAAATGAGTAATTTTATTTACATAGACAGTTTATTCAGCACATAAACAAATAACAATTATTTTTTCTAGATAGTCAATTTAATCCAGATATACAACTTTATTCAGACAGATTAATAATAAAAGCAACCAAACAACCAGTTTATTATAAATTCTAATTTCTTTTTTCCCTTATTAAAATGGAGCAATCAAAAATAGGAAAATGAAATGTGGTTTTATAGTTTTTCTTCCAATTATTTATCACTGTTTATATCTAACTATCAATGGTTTAAAAAAAACTCGTAAAACTTATGGTGCGTTTGGTTTGTTGAAGGATTTGAAATGAGTATGGATATGAGGAAACCCATGAGTGTGGATGGGTTTGAGTTTTTGGTAATCATTTTCATATATATTTGGTAATCATTTATCAAACAAACAACATCTATGAAACTCAAACACATTCTATACCTTAAAAACCCACCAAACAAACGCATCCTTAATTGTATTCAATCCTTACGATTCCATAGTATCAAACGTCATCTCACGTTTATATAAAAAAATCCTAGTTTTTCATTTTATCAGTTATTTAATATCTGTATCATTTTTTTCCTCACTAAACGTTAAAATAACTATTTGAAATTTAATATAACACGTTGTTTAAACATACATATCATATACGACAAGTCATTTCTTTTTTAAATTCATATAGCAGCTTATCAGTGTTATTAAATTTAATTTATTTTCATTTACTTATCATATACATCGAGTTTTTAGCTAAATGATAGTATCTTTGAAAAATATTTACAGAAACATAGTAGTTTTACTTTTATTTACTAAAAGATAGTAGTTTTGTTTTTTAACTCATTTTTTTTGTAAATGGTTATTTCTTTTTTTTTTAACTTAATACAATTTTCAAAACAACTTTTTTTCCAAAAAATATTTTTTCACTCAATTAATTTTTTACACATTTTAAATTTCATTAAAGAATTTTGACATCAATAAAATTTGACATAAAATCAAACATTATATACCAACTTTAAGAAAACACTATAACAAGTTAAAAAAATAAATATTTTAAATAATTATGTATGATTAATAACTTTATTTGTATTGATAAAATAAGTTTTTTAATATGAACCCATTGCATGGTTTTTAAATTTGATTATTATGATAGATTAATTGAAAATATTGTAAGTTGTTTTAGTTCGTTAAAATTGAATTTTTGATTTTTTTAAATTTAGTTTGAAGTCAGTAGAAAAAGAATCAATTTGTAAAAAAAATATTTTTGAAAAATATTTTTTTTTGAAAATATAAGTGAGTAAAAAAATTAAGATCATTTAAAAAAAAGAAACAGGCCAATTTTGGATAAAAATGGAATTCAAAAAAAAAAAGTTAAGTTGAAACTACCATACTTAAATTAGGCTTAGAATATAAATTACTGTCTTTTAGTAAATAAAATTAAAAGTATCACTATTTGGGAAATAAATTTTCAAAATACAATGGACTAGTAAAAAACTCCATATACATCAACACATTTTATCGATTTCTAGTTTATTAACCGTGTATCACACAAATTACTTTAATAAATTTATCATCTTAAAACTGTATAACTTAAAGTTAATAATTAATATTCAAACTTTTAATACTAATGATATTTGATATATCTTATTATAATTAATTTATGTATAAATCATTTAAACAAAAAAACTAATCATTAATAAATTTATAATTTTGCTATTAGTATTATTGTAACATCCCGGATTTGAGCCTGGTACGTGGAATTAATCTATTGGCTCATTATTTTAATAATTATTGCGTGTTCCAATTAAATTCCATTTCGTGGATTTAACGTGTCAAGATTGAGTGATACGTGTCTTCGAGCTAATAATTAGCGGATTATTTATCTCCTTGAGTTCGTGGAGTTAAATGGGTTAAAATGATATTAATTGTGAAAAAGTGATATCGGGTCCGGGTTAATGGGTTCGGAACCGGATAGAGATAAAGACGTATATAGATATTGAGCTCCCTTTTTCTTCTTCTTCCTTATCCATTTGAAACAAAAAGAACCCTAAAAGTGTGTGTGTGAATTGTGTGGAAATCCAGCAGAGAAGTGAAGCCAAGGATCTGAACTAAGTGCTGCATCTTGTCTTCTTCCTCCTTCTTGTGTTCTTAAGGTGTTTGAGGTAAGAATTATGAGTTTTGATGGCTAAATCTTGAGATATGTATGTGCTATATGTGGGAATTGGTTTCTGTAGTATATGGGGTGTTTATGTATGAGTTTGATGCTTTTATGCTGCTGAAATTGAGTGTGGAGGGGTTAAAGACCCCTGGTTCAGCTATGGAGTTCGAAGAGCAAGGCTGAGAGCAGGCGACTGGTCGCGGCGCGACGCGCAGGGGGCGCGGCGCGGATTTCAGTCTGCGAGAGAAATTCGATTGGGTTAATATGAGAGAGTCTTGAGTCGTTAATTGGTCGGGTTCCTTTGGGGCAGTGTCGGGTTGAGTTGTTTGGGATTTTGGGTCTCGGTAGGAATCTCGTGAAAGAGTTTCGGGGATCGGTTATCCGTTCGGGAATATGTTTCGGGTTAAAATTGATTGCGATAATTATGTTTGATTTGAGTTGCGTGGCTATTGAGTTTGTGTTAAAATGTCAGATCCGTGGTGTTTACAGGTTCTAGCCGATCACGTGCCGAGCCGCATTAAGAGTTTCGGGGTTCAAGTCGGAATCAGGTAGTCGGTGAGTACTCGAGTTCTTTACAAAACGCGCGTAGTCTTTTATGAGTCAGTTATGTGTTGTGATTGTGTATGTGAGACAAAGATACGGCGCAGGTATGAGTTTCTCTACCCTATACGTGTTTGAATTGCAGGTGTCCGCGATATGTGATCGCGCAGGCTGACTGTCCCTAACCAGTCATGAGATATGAGGCTGTATATATACGGCAGTGATATTGCCAGGTCGCTCCTGTGCCTATTGAGTAGCTAACCGCTGCTGTGTGCGGCCTGTTAGCTGGGGAACGGCGTCCCCTTTCGAGCAGAGATCCGTGTTATGCATCGAGTTGCATATGTGTGATGAGATATATGTGTTGTGTATGTTATATGTGCTTACCTGCAGTGTCTAACCCTCGCGTACTCACGAGCTGTCCAGCTTATGTATTCGAGTCTTCCGTGTCTCAGGCAGCCATACTGCGGGGTCGCAGTCACAGTCGCAGCAGCCGAAGTAGAGATCGGGCAGTTAGAGTTGTGTATGCTGACTGTATTTTGATGTTAGAGTTCAGAATTGTTATCTGTACTTTGTAATTGATCAGCAATGTGTTAGCTATGTGACTTGAGACGTGTTAACTTTGTATTAAAAGTTTTAAATTATCAGTGTTTTCCGCTAATCCTGTGACATGTGCATTATGAGATAATTGCGATATTGCCACCTGTGTATTGTATTGACATGGTATTTGTGCGAGAGTTGTGGGTGTTACAGCTTGGTATCAGAGCTTGTGGTTTCAGTATTAAGTATCAGTGGATGCTTGAGCTCTTACCGTGTTCAGATCCGTGGGATTCTTCCCTGAGACTGAGTTTAGCGGAATTAACTGACCTAGCTTATTGTATAACGCCGGGTGGTCGATAAGTTATCTTACCTTTGTGATATGTGCAGGTAGTTATGGCAGATCATGGAGAGGGTTCAGGGCCAGAGAGACCAGCGGGAGACGAGTATGTCCGCCGGTCAGAGATGTTGGCAGTTTTGACTGAGTTCTACAGAGAGAGGGATAGAGAGAGAGATCAGCAGCGACAGAGATCTGATCCGCCGCCAGTTACGAGTGTTGAGACGGGGGTTGGGGCATCTTCTTCTTCTGCTCCGCGAGGTGGGTCCTTTAAGGACTTTATGGCAGGAGTCCCACCTCAGTTCCGAGGCGGTGGTGAGCCGGGTGCGGCTATGGCTTGGGAGAGAGAGATTGAGGCGGCATTCCGAGTTGCCCATGTCGATCCTCGTGATATGGTCGGCTATGCGGCTTATCAGCTGAAGGGAGGGGCTTCACAGTGGTGGAAGTCCATTGAGTCGTCTATGACTACAGCTGCAGCTTATGCCATGTCGTGGGATCAGTTCTGTGCTATCTTCGAGCTTCAGTATATTCCCCGGGATGAGCGCCGGGAGATGGAGCGTCGTTTCTTACACCTCCAGCAGGGCAGTATGTCGGTTCAGCAGTATGTGGATAGGTTTAATGAGTATGCCCAGTTTGCACCCCAGCATGTGGATACAGAGATTCGTAAGGCTGATGCCTTTATCGACGGTTTGAGATCTGATATTCGGGAGTTCGTTGGGCTTCATGATACCCCAACGTTTGCGAGAGCCTAGGAGTTGGCTCGTGTCAGAGAGAGAGAGAGAGAGATTGAGAGGCAGAGGGGTCAGCCTCCATCCCAGAGACAGAGGACAGAGACGTCTGAGCAGTCCCGTAGCTATTATCGAGAGCCCCAGGAGTTCCAGAGAGAGAGACAGCCTGAGCAGCAGCAGGTTCAGGGGCAGGGTTTGGGATTTCGTAGAGATCGAGACAGGGGCAGAGATCGCAGATCCCGGAGGTCGGGACAGTATCAGGGGTCCGGGGCGGCCAGTCAGAGTCAGGGCAGACTTCTCGCTACAGTGCTCCCAGTCAGAGTCAGAGCAGTGTGGGACAGGGGTCCCAGCCGTCAGGGAGTCGTGCAGACAGTTCAGCCGGAGAGAGAGACTGTCCGAGGTGTCGTCGTCGCCATTCCGGTCGTTGCATGTCGGAGCAGCCCAGATGTTACCGCTGTGGTCAGTATGGCCACACATCTTTTACATGTACTTCGAGGGATTCCCTGTGCTTCCGCTGTGGGAGGCCAGGTCATATAGTCAGAGATTGCCCGGATGTGCCGCGTGCAGTGCAGGGAGCGAGCACTTGCGGGACCAGAGCAGAGCCCTCATCTTCGAGCCGCCGTGAGTCAGCGCCCAGAGGTAGGGGTAGAGTATTTCAGGCTACGGCAGAGGAGGCCCGCGAGTCCGCCGATGTAGTATCTGGTACGTACATCCTGAACGGGCTTAGTGCTCGTATTTTATTAGATTCTGGAGCGGATCGCTCGTATGTGTCTGTTGTGTTTTGTGCCTATTTTTCTGTGCCTCCTACTGTTTTACCTGTTCCGTTAGTTGTTGAGAGGGTAGACGGTAGTACAGCTTTAGTGAGTCGAGTATTCAGAGATTGTGTCCTTGAGATAGATGCTCACCGGTTTTTGATCGATCTACTGCCGATAGAGATCAGCAGTTTCGATGTGATAGTGGGTATGGACTGGATGACAGCCAGGCAGGCCGATATTTTGTGCGCGAAGAAGATGATCCGGATACCCATTTCAGACAGTGAGACGGTGACAGTATATGGCGAGAGGCGCCGAGGCGAGATCGGTATTGTTTCGATGGCCCGAGCTCAGAGGTATGTTGCGAAGGGATGCGAGACTTTTCTAGCTTATGTTGTTGACGCCAGATTAGAGAAGAAGACTCTAGCGGATATACCTGTAGTTCGAGAGTTCCCTGAGGTATTCCCAGAGGAGTTGCCTGGGTTACCGCCAGATCGTCAGGTCGAGTTTCGTATCGATCTTATTCCTGGAGCGGTGCCTATTGCGAAGACGCCTTATAGGCTGGCACCTACTGAGATGAGAGAGATGATGTCGCAGCTTCAGGAATTGCTTGATCGTGGATTTATCCGTCCGAGTTCGTCCCCGTGGGGAGCTCCCGTGATGTTTGTGAAGAAGAAGGACGGTTCTATGAGGATGTGTATTGATTATCGAGAGTTGAATAAAGTGACGGTAAAGAACAGTTATCCGCTTCCACGCATTGACGATCTGTTCAATCAGCTGCGGGGTTCGAGCTTCTTTTTGAAGATTGATTTGAGATCAGGGTACCATCAGCTGAGAGTTAGAGACGAGGACGTGCCGAAGACCGCGTTTCGGACGAGATACGGCCACTATGAGTTCCTACTCATGCCCTTCGGACTGACTAACGCACCCGCGGCATTCATGGATTTGATGAACAGGGTGTGTAGATCTATGTTGGATCGATTTGTGATTGTCTTTATCGACGACATCCTTATATATTCAAGGAGTGCCGAGGACCACGAGCAGCACTTGCGAGAGGTTTTGACCGTGCTACGAGAGGAGCGACTTTATGCAAAGTTCTCCAAGTGCGAGTTCTGGTTGCGGGAGGTCCAGTTTCTGGGGCATGTCGTGAGTGCTGAGGGTATTTCAGTGGATCCAGCGAAGATAGAGGCCGTGATGAGTTGGGAGCCGCCGAAGACCGTGCCTGAGGTTCGTAGCTTTTTGGGACTAGCCGGGTATTATCGTCGCTTCATTCAGGACTTTTCGAGGATTGCCAGGCCGTTGACGAGATTGACACGGCAGTCCGTTCCTTTCGTGTGGTCCGATGAGCAGGAGTTGGCTTTCAGAGAGCTGAAGTCCCGGTTATGTCAGGCTCCGGTGTTAGCATTGCCCGAGGGTACAGAGGATTTCGTGGTCTATTGTGATGCATCAGGTACCGTGTTGGGTTGTGTTCTGATGCAGCGAGGCAAGGTGATTGCGTATGCGTCGCGACAGCCGAAGACCTACGAGGAGAATCATGCCGTGCACGATCTTGAGTTAGACGTGATAGTGTTTGCGTTGAAAATATGGCGTCATTATTTGTACGGTTCGCGGTTTGTGGTATATACCGATCATACGAGTCTTCAGTATCTGTTCAGTCAGAAGGAGCTGAATATGAGACAACGGCGCAGCCTCGAGTTACTGAAGGATTATGAATGCGAGATCCAGTATCATCCGGGTAGGGCCAATGTGGTGGCCGATGCGTTGAGCCGCAAGGCGTGCGGCCAGACGGTAGTTTCCCGAGCAGCGAGGCTCGAGGTCACATCGACTCTTGTGGAGAGTCTGAGATTGGCCCAGTTAGAGGGTCTGCGAGTAGAGAATGTGAAGAGAGAGCGTCTTGCGGGGCAGCTTGAGATGTTGAGCAGAGATAGCAGAGGTTTATGGGCGTTTCATGATCGCGTTTGGGTTCCGAGAGTCGGTAATCTGCGCAGCTGATTTTAGATGAGTCGCACCGATCGAGATTGTCTATCCACCCCGGGAGCACCAAGATGTACAGAGATCTGCATGAGTATTACTGGTGGCCAGGAATGAAGAGAGATGTGGGCCGATATGTCGAGGAGTGTATGACTTGTCTACGAGTGAAGGCCGAGCATCAGAAGCCTCACGGGCATTTGCAGCCTCTAGAGATTCCAGAGTGGAAGTGGTATCATATCACGATGGACTTCATCGTTAGACTTCCACGCACCGTTCGAGGCAATGATATGATCTGGGTGATTGTGGATCGGTTGACTAAGAGTGCTCATTTTCTGGCGGTGAGAGGCACCATCACTATGGATCAGTTGGCTCGGTTATACATCAGTGAGATAGTCTCGAGGCACGGCGTTCCGATGTCGATTACGTCCGATAGAGATGCGCGGTTTACTTCGAGGTTCTGGCAGAGCTTTCAGCGCGAGTTAGGGACGAGAGTTCAGTTGAGTACAACGTATAGACCTCAGACAGACGGGCAGACAGAGCGGACGAATCAGACTCTCGAGGATATGCTCCGAGCTTGTGCGATCGATTTCAGTGGTAGTTGGGACGTCCACTTGCCGTTAGTCGAGTTTGCGTACAACAACAGCTACCATTCTTCCATCAAGATGGCTCCGTTCGAGGCACTCTATGGGCGTAAGTGCCTAACCCCGGTGTGTTGGGGCGAGGTCGGCGAGCGACCTATCAGTGGGCCCGAGTTGCTACAAGAGACGAGCGATAAAGTGGCGGTTATCCGCGAGCATATGAGAGTGGCACAGAGCCGGCAGAAGAGTTATGCCGACCGTCGTCTGACTGAGCTTGAGTTTAGTGTCGGGGATCGCGTTATGCTGAAAGTATCACCGTGGAAGGGAGTTATTAGATTCAGACATCGAGGTAAGCTGAGTCCGCGGTACATCGGTCCGTTCGAGATTATTGCCAGAGTCCGAGACCAGGCGTATAGATTGAGGTTGCCTCCCGAGTTGGACGGAGTCCACGATACGTTTCATGTGAGTCATCTGAGGAAATGTCTGGCCAAGGATGATCAGTTTGTGCCATTATCTGAGATCACCGTGGATAATTATCTGAGATATGTCGAGCAGCCTGAGGCGATTACCGACCGAAAAGTGAAAAGATTGAGGAATAAAGAGATCGCACTAGTACTTGTTCAGTGGAGGCATCATAAGGGTACTAGTGCCACCTGGGAGCCCGAGGCCGAGATGAGGAGCCGATATCCGCAGCTATTCCCGAGTCCGAGTTAGATTCCGGGGCGGAATCTTTTTAAGAGGAGAGGATTTGTAACATCCCGGATTTGAGTCTGGTACGTGGAATTAATCTATTGGCTCATTATTTGAATAATTATTGCGTGTTCCAATTAAATTCCGTTTCGTGGATTTAACGTGTCAAGATTGAGTGATACGTGTCTCCAAGCTAATAATTAGCGGATTATTTATCTCCTTGAGTTCGTGGAGTTAAATGGGTTAAAATGATATTAATTGTGAAAAAGTGATATCGGGTCCGGGTTAATGGGTTCGGAACCGGATAGAGATAAAGACGTATATAGATATTGAGCTCCCTTTTTCTTCTTCTTCCTTATCCATTTGAAACAAAAAGAACCCTAAAAGTGTGTGTGTGAATTGTGTGGAAATCCAGCAGAGAAGTGAAGCCAAGGATCTGAACTAAGTGCTGCATCTTGTCTTCTTCCTCCTTCTTGTGTTCTTAAGGTGTTTGAGGTAAGAATTATGAGTTTTGATGGCTAAATCTTGAGATATGTATGTGCTATATGTGGGAATTGGTTTCTGTAGTATATGGGGTGTTTATGTATGAGTTTGATGCTTTTATGCTGCTGAAATTGAGTGTGGAGGGGTTAAAGACCCCTGGTTCAGCTATGGAGTTCGAAGAGCAAGGCTGAGAGCAGGCGACTGGTCGCGGCGCGACGCGCAGGGGGCGCGGCGCGGATTTCAGTCTGCGAGAGAAATTCGATTGGGTTAATATGAGAGAGTCTTGAGTCGTTAATTGGTCGGGTTCCTTTGGGGCAGTGTCGGGTTGAGTTGTTTGGGATTTTGGGTCTCGGTAGGAATCTCGTGAAAGAGTTTCGGGGATCGGTTATCCGTTCGGGAATATGTTTCGGGTTAAAATTGATTGCGATAATTATGTTTGATTTGAGTTGCGTGGCTATTGAGTTTGTGTTAAAATGTCAGATCCGTGGTGTTTACAGGTTCTAGCCGATCACGTGCCGAGCCGCATTAAGAGTTTCGGGGTTCAAGTCGGAATCAGGTAGTCGGTGAGTACTCGAGTTCTTTACAAAACGCGCGTAGTCTTTTATGAGTCAGTTATGTGTTGTGATTGTGTATGTGAGACAAAGATACGGCGCAGGTATGAGTTTCTCTACCCTATACGTGTTTGAATTGCAGGTGTCCGCGATATGTGATCGCGCAGGCTGACTGTCCCTAACCAGTCATGAGATATGAGGCTGTATATATACGGCAGTGATATTGCCAGGTCGCTCCTGTGCCTATTGAGTAGCTAACCGCTGCTGTGTGCGGCCTGTTAGCTGGGGAACGGCGTCCCCTTTCGAGCAGAGATCCGTGTTATGCATCGAGTTGCATATGTGTGATGAGATATATGTGTTGTGTATGTTATATGTGCTTACCTGCAGTGTCTAACCCTCGCGTACTCACGAGCTGTCCAGCTTATGTATTCGAGTCTTCCGTGTCTCAGGCAGCCATACTGCGGGGTCGCAGTCACAGTCGCAGCAGCCGAAGTAGAGATCGGGCAGTTAGAGTTGTGTATGCTGACTGTATTTTGATGTTAGAGTTCAGAATTGTTATCTGTACTTTGTAATTGATCAGCAATGTGTTAGCTATGTGACTTGAGACGTGTTAACTTTGTATTAAAAGTTTTAAATTATCAGTGTTTTCCGCTAATCCTGTGACATGTGCATTATGAGATAATTGCGATATTGCCACCTGTGTATTGTATTGACATGGTATTTGTGCGAGAGTTGTGGGTGTTACAGCTTGGTATCAGAGCTTGTGGTTTCAGTATTAAGTATCAGTGGATGCTTGAGCTCTTACCGTGTTCAGATCCGTGGGATTCTTCCCTGAGACTGAGTTTAGCGGAATTAACTGACCTAGCTTATTGTATAACGCCGGGTGGTCGATAAGTTATCTTACCTTTGTGATATGTGCAGGTAGTTATGGCAGATCATGGAGAGGGTTCAGGGCCAGAGAGACCAGCGGGAGACGAGTATGTCCGCCGGTCAGAGATGTTGGCAGTTTTGACTGAGTTCTACAGAGAGAGGGATAGAGAGAGAGATCAGCAGCGACAGAGATCTGATCCGCCGCCAGTTACGAGTGTTGAGACGGGGGTTGGGGCATCTTCTTCTTCTGCTCCGCGAGGTGGGTCCTTTAAGGACTTTATGGCAGGAGTCCCACCTCAGTTCCGAGGCGGTGGTGAGCCGGGTGCGGCTATGGCTTGGGAGAGAGAGATTGAGGCGGCATTCCGAGTTGCCCATGTCGATCCTCGTGATATGGTCGGCTATGCGGCTTATCAGCTGAAGGGAGGGGCTTCACAGTGGTGGAAGTCCATTGAGTCGTCTATGACTACAGCTGCAGCTTATGCCATGTCGTGGGATCAGTTCCGTGCTATCTTCGAGCTTCAGTATATTCCCCGGGATGAGCGCCGGGAGATGGAGCGTCGTTTCTTGCACCTCCAGCAGGGCAGTATGTCGGTTCAGCAGTATGTGGATTGGTTTAATGAGTATGCCCAGTTTGCACCCCAGCATGTGGATACAGAGATTCGTAAGGCTGATGCCTTTATCGACGGTTTGAGATCTGATATTCGGGAGTTCGTTGGGCTTCATGATACCCCGACATTTGCGAGAGCCTAGGAGTTGGCTCGTGTCAGAGAGAGAGAGATTGAGAGGCAGAGGGGTCAGCCTCCATCCCAGAGACAGAGGACAGAGACGTCTGAGCAGTCCCGTAGCTATTATCGAGAGCCCCAGGAGTTCCAGAGAGAGACAGCCTGAGCAGCAGCAGGTTAAGGGGCAGGGTTCTGGATTTCGTAGAGATCGTGACAGGGGCAGAGATCGCAGATCCCGGAGGTCGGGACAGTATCAGGGGTCCGGGGCGGCCAGTCAGAGTCAGGGGCAGACTTCTCGCTACAGTGCTCCCAGTCAGAGTCAGAGCAGTGTGGGACAGGGGTCCCAGCCGTCAGGGAGTCGTGCAGACAGTTCAGCCGGAGAGAGAGAGACTGTCCGAGGTGTCGCCGTCGCCATTCCGGTCGTTGCATGTCGGAGCAGCCCAGATGTTACCGCTGTGGTCAGTATGGCCACACATCTTTTACATGTACTTCGAGGGATTCCCTGTGCTTCCCCAGACTCTGACTGGCCGTCCCCGACCCCTGATACTGCCCCGATCTCCGGGACCTACGATCTCTGCCCCTATCTCGATCTCTACGGAATCCTGAACCCTGCCCCTGAACCTGCTGCTGCTCAGGCTGTCTCTCTCTCTGGAACTCCTGGGGCTCTCGATAATACCTATGGGACTGCTCGGACGTCCCTGTCCTCTGTCTCTGGGATGGAGGCTGACCCCTCTGCCTCTTAATCTCTCTCTCTAACACGAGCCAACTCCAAGGCTCTCGCAAACGTAGGAGTATCATGAAGCCCAACGAATTCCCGAATAGCCGACCGCAAACCATCAATAAAGGCATCAGCCTTACGAACTTCTGTATCCACGTGCTGAGGCGCAAACTGGGCATACTCATTGAACCTATCCACATACTGCTGAACCGACATACTGCCCTCTGGAGGTGCAAGAAACGACGCTCCATCTCCCGACGCTCGTCGCGGGGAATATAATGAAGCTCGAAAATGGCACCGAACTGATCCCACGACATAGCATAAGCTGCAGCTGTAGTCATAGACGACTCAATGGACTTCCACCACTGTGAAGCCCCTCCCTTCAGCAAATAGGCCGCATAGCCGACCATATCACGAGGATCGACATGGGCAACTCGGAATGCCGCCTCTATCTCTCTCTCCCAAGCCATAGCCGCACCCGGCTCACCACCGCCTCGGAACTGAGGTGGGACTCCTGCCATAAAGTCCTTAAAGGACCCACCTCGCGGAGCAGAAGAAGAAGATGCCCCAACCCCTGTCTCGACACTGGTAACTGGCGGCGGATCAAATCTCTGTCGCTGCTGATCTCTCTCTCTATAAAACTCAGTCAACACTGCTAACATCTCTGACCGGCGGATATACTCATCTCCCGCAGGTCTCTCAGGCCCAAATCCCTCACCATGGTCTGCCATAACTACCTGCACATATCACAAAGGTAAGATAACAGATCGATCACCCAGCGTTATACAATAAGCTAGGTCAGTTAATTCCGCTAAACTCAGTCTCAGGGAAGAATCCCACGGATCTGAACACGGTAAGAGCTCAAGCATCCACTGATACTCAATACTGAAACCACAAGCTCTGATACCAAGCTGTAACACCCACAATTCTCACGCAAATGCCACGTCAATACAATACACAGATGGCAACATCGCAATCATCTTATAGTGCACATGTCACAGGATTTGCGGAAAACACTATTAATTAAAACTTTAATACACAAGTCATATATTAAGTCACATGTTGAAGCAGTACACACATAACTGAAGTAACTGTCATACACTGACTATTATACATTACAACTGATAGCTGACATACAGAAGCTAGTTACAAAATACAAACGGCAGTGTCTGAAGCCTAATAACAAAGGTCAACATGCACCCTCGATCACTGAACTACTTCGGTTGCTGCGACTGTGACTGCGACCCCACGGTATGACTGCCTGAGACACGGAAGACTCGGAAACATAAGCTGGACAGCTCGTTAGTACGCGAGGGTTAGACACTGCAGATAAGAACACATAGCATACACAACACAGATAGCTCATTACACATAACACAATCTCGGTGCACACACATCTCTACTCAAGAGGGGACGCTGTTCCCCAGCTAACAGGTCGCACACAGCAGCGGTTAGCTACTCAATAGGCACAGGAGCGACCTGGCAATAAAATCTGCTGTATATATACAGTCTCATACCTCGTGACTGGTTAGGGACAGTCAGCCTGCGCGATCACATATCGCGGACACCTGCAACTCAAACACATATAGCACGTATAGGGTAGAGAAACTCATACCAGCGCGCTATCACAGTCTCATACACACACACTCTAACACCCCAATAATTTAAAAAGGTAATTAACTTTGTGGAACAATTATAATTGTGAACGTAGGTACAGTATTATGAGTTAATTACCAAATATTAGTGATGATCACTATTATTGAGACTTGAATGATTAAAGAAAAATAAAATGTTGGGTTGTACTGAAATGACAAAAATAGGTAATGTACTTTGTCATTTAAATAATGATTAGTATGACATAAGAATCGATTTATGTGGTGTTTACATGTATTTAGTATAATTATGTCAAAATACTAATTTGGGTATTGAATTGTTAAATAAATGCAAGTTATGACATTTTAGTTTGTATTTTATTGAAATGAAATTGAAAGAATTATTGGTTAGGGAGTTTAAGTGTGTATGGGGTATTGTGGAGGGGGCAAAATGGCCAAAAGGCCAAACTTGCACTCCCTCCCCCTTTTTGGTCGTCCAACACACACCACACACACACAATTCATTTTCTTGAAATTTTGGGAGAAAGGAGAAGAAAGGAATTAGGGTTTGGCTTGTTTGATCAAAGAGTGAAGATTGAAGGCTAGAAAATCATCTCTTGGTGCTATCTTTGAAGGTATATCACACTCCCTTCATTTCCTCTTCATTTCCATGGGTGTTCTTCATTTTGAGAGAACACAACCCTAAGTGGGTTTTTATGATTGAGTTAGTAAATGGCTCTAAACTCATGTAAATGGTAATATTTATAGTTTATTGAAGCTTTTGAGTCATAAATATATGATTTATTGGGTGGATTGGGTGAGTATGGTGAAAACCCAAATTGAAGCTTTGTTAGAGCTTCAATGGTGGATGTGGAAAGGGTTGTGTTGATTTAGTATGTTTATATGATATTTTGTGATTCAAATATGTTAAATAGTAAAATGGCATTGAGTTGAGTCAAGTGGAAACTCATTTGGAGTTGGATTTTGGTGAATTTGGGAGAAACCCAATTTGGAGCTTCTTTTGAGCTCCAATGGGGTATGAAAGATAAATTGCGTCTAGATACATGTTTTCATGATAATTATGATTCAAGTGTTTTAATTAGGGCCATGGAGTTGAATGGAAGTTAGTAGGAACTCAATTGGAGTTTCGAAGACTTATTTGTGTATTGGCCATTTAAGAACTCGGTTTGAGTTCATACGAATTCCATGGAATCATGGAATGGTATGTTTTGGTGTTAATGTGTTTAAAAAGTGTTTATTTATGTTATTAAAGTGTTCTCAATTGTTGGGTAACACAACACACGTGCAAGAACTCAAATTGGCGTTTTAGGCCCATACCGCACACCAAGTGTTCGGTGAAATGCAACAACGAGTTCCAAATCATTTTGGGATTGGGTTTCAATGTTTAGAGGTATGTTGGATGTCTAAACATAGCCCAAGTATGTTTAATAATGCTATGGGATTGGTTAATATTGATTATGAGCCCAATTGGAGCTCGGTGTTGTCGGTTGGAGCTTTCGGTCGTTTTCGGACTCGTTCGGAGTCCGTATGAGCTCCATGGAATCATGAATTGTTATGAAATGATTTTATTATGTTTAGAGAGGTTTAAATGACCTTAATATATTGATTATATGGTTGGTAAAGTCTATTTCAATGGTTAGAAGCAATTATGGGAGTTTTGGAGGGTTTTGGTGCATTTTTGGGCATTTAAGTTGCAGTCTGTGGGGGGGCAGCCTGTTGGTCGCGCCTCTACCCCCTCTGGGTCGCGCCTCTACCAACTTTCTGTCCCTGAAATTCATTTTCCATGGTTAGGGGTCGATGCTCGGGTCTTATGCGTCCGATGCACTTCTAAATTAAGTGTTTAAAGGGTTTGAAGGCCCTAAATCAATTCCGGAACTCCTAGGGCCTCTATTGGACTTAGTACTTTCGGTTTGATGTCCCAACACCCTTAGGACAATCTTAGGGTCTTATATTGTGTTCGGGAACTTATGTGTTCGCCTTATGCATGCTTATAGGCGAATCGATTCGAAAAAGGCTTGGTCGCAAGTCTTAGCCATTCTCGAGGCTATTGTGGCGTGGTTGGAAGGCTTTGAAATCTTAATAACCAATCACTGTGAGTTCTAGTATCAGATTTTCATAAAGTCATATATGATGTACTTGTTGCTTTATTGATCATTCGTTGTTGATTCATACTATGGCATTATACGATTGTTGCTTATTCGTCCATTTCATCAATGCATGACATATTCGTATACTCGAGGCATCTTGGACCTCATTCGTTGATTATACCTTTCGTTTGGACTCACCTGGATATCCATGGATCATTCCCGGCCCTTTTGAGGTCGGATGCCGACGTACTTGCACTGTCGGAAGTCCCGTACTTGCTAGGGACAGTCCCGTACTTGCTAGGGACAGCCTCGTACTTGCTAGAGGCATCACCACACCCGTACTTGCTAGGGAACCCCGAATTATGAAGGGGCATGTGGTATTTGATCACTCATCTTGTGCATTTGACTTATGCCGTTTGGAATCATTATGTTGATCATCATTGCATCTATATACCTTGTGTTATATCTAATCTAGTAACTCACTCAACTTATGTTGACTCGTTAGTTGTTAACTTTTTTCAGGCACTGTCAATGGTAAGGGCCTAGCCGGTCCGTCTAATTGATTTCGGTTGGGGCTAGCTTGAGTTTCCCGCCTTTTTGGTATAGCTTTTGGATCGCTCGGGTGCGGGATTAGTGGACTCCCTTTTTGGCATATGCTTGTGGATGAACTTAGCTTTAACTCATGGTTAGATAATCAAGATGTTTATAAATTGTAACCCATCTGCTTTGATCCATGATACCCCACACTTTGCTCATTATTAGGTGACAAAGTGAGAAGTATCATGTTGATGGCCTTTGAATATTGAAAATTTAAATTTGACGCAATTTCCGCAAATTATTATTATAGGAATTATTGTTAAATGTGTGTGAAATACCCTATTTAGTTGTGAGGGTGTTTCACACACACACACACACACACACACACACACACACACACACACACACACACACACATATATATATATATATATATATATATATATATATATATATATATATATATCACAATCACGTAGATGACTCGAAAGAATGCACGTGCGTTTGAAAAGAACTCGAGTACTCACCGACTACCCGATTTCGACTTGAAACCCGAAACTCTTAATGCGGCTCGGCACGTGATCGGCTAGAACCTGTAACATCACGAATCCCATATATTAATCACGAGCTCAACAATCAATAATCCAATCCAAACACAATCATCGCAATTAAACTAAACCCGAAACACACTTCGAAACAATTAACTGATTTTCCGAATTCCTTCACGAGACTCCCACCGGAACTCAAAACCCAACTGAACTCGACTCGACACTACCCCAAAGGAACTCGACATACTAACGACCCCAAACCTCCCCAAAAGGATCAAACTGATTTTCTCCTGCAGGCTGCGGCTCGCGCCGCGCCCCCCCTGCATCTCGCGTCGCGCCTCTGATCTCCTGCGCGTCGCGCCGCGACCAGGCGCTTGCTCCCAACCCTGCTCTTCGATTTCCATGGCTGAACTAGGGGTAACTCACACCCCTCAATCGATTTTAGCAGCATAAAAGATCCAATTTCATACAAATACAACTCCTATACTGCAGAAACCAATTCTCCCATACAACACAAACATATCTCATGATTTAGCTATCAAAACCATGAGTTCTTACCTTGATGAGCTCTCAAAACACCAATATAAAGAAGATGATAAGAATTAGCTTCAACTCCAGGTCTCAATTAGCTTGTATCTAAGCTTCTTGCTGCTAAAACACTTCAATACACAGGAGCACACACACACACTTAGGGTTCTTTTTCTCAAAAGGGATAAGGGAGAAAAGAAAGGAAGCTCAACATATATACGTCACTGAGTTTATCCGGTCCCGAACCCACTAACCCGGACCCGATATCACTTTTTCACAATTAATATCATTAGGACCCAATTAAATCCACGATCTCAATGATTATAATAATCCACTAATTATTAGCTCGGAGACACGTATCACTCGGTCTCGACACGTTTGATCCACGAAACGGGATTTAATTGGAACACGCAATAATTATTAAAATAATGAGCCAATAAATTAAATCCACGTACCAGGCTCAAATCCGGGATGTTACAAGATGACACTTGACATCGTTAAAAGATGACACTTGACATCATTAAAAGATGACAAATGACAATTTAGTTAATCTTTTAATAATATTTATAGATAGATATGTTCATTGCTTCCGACTAGGGGTATTTGGGCGGGTTAAACGGCATTCGGATTATTCGGTTCTGGTTAATTGGGTTTGAGGGTGTGGGGTAGTTGCCCGAACCCGAACCAAATAAGGGATTGTGTTAATCGGGTATCGGGTTAAACGGGTTACTTGGTTTTAGTGTAAAAAATGAAATTCTCTACAAAGGGGGTTAAACGGGTTTAAATGTTTAAAATTGAGTATTTAATTATAAATAAATCTACAAAATAACACATATCATACACACTTGATTTCTAAGTTCCATATCCAATTTCCAAATACATATGTCAAGATCAAATGTTCAACCACATAGTAATGACAAAATGTTCAACTAATGACAAATTGTCCAACCATTAATTTAAAATGTCCAATTGTTCAACACATAATAATCTAATTCCAAATATCCATGTCAATATCAAATATTCAAAATACCCATCAAAATGTTTTGCATAATAATCTAAAAGATTGGATTTTTTAATTAATATATGGGTTATTCGGGTGCCCCTAAAATATTACTTCTCACCCGATGCCCGAACCGATTATCTTATACGGGTACCATTTAACCCGATCAACTAAACTGAATAACCCGACCCATTTAACCCGAAAAAGGTTCGATTCCGGTAGGTTATTCGGGCTCGGTTATTTTGCACCACCTGACTTCTTCGATTCATGCTTTTAATAAATTTCTACAGATATATTTACATTGACAATAGGTTTCTTTAAAACAATAAATAATAAAAAGGGTAAATTACAATCTTCGTCCCTGTGCTTATACACAAATTATGGTTATCGTCCTTTTCATGATTAAATTACAATTACAGTACCTATAGTTGACAATTTATTATGTCTTTGGTCCCTTTGTCCAATATTTTTTTTAAATGACGATTTTGCCCTTTCATTTTTATTTCAGTTTTGGTCCTTGATCAAATTATTTCTTTTTATTTCATTTTGTTAATAACTTTTTATTTTTTTACTATTTATTTAATATATTTACTATTTATTTATTATATGGTCTAATTGTTACTATAAAAATTTAATTGAAGTATAGGTTATTCAATATGTTGTATTTATTTTATTTATTTGATATTATTATTACTAGTATTAATATTATTATTTTATTATGATTTAAGTATTTACATGACTAAGTGTAACATCCCGGATTGAGCCTGGTACGTGGATTTAATTTATTGGTTCATTATTTTAATATTATTGCGTTGTTCCAATTAAATCTCGTTTCGCGGATTTAACGTGTCGAGACCGGGTGATACGTGTCTCCGAGTTAATAATTAGCAGATTATTATTAATTATGAGATCGTGGATTTAATTGGGTCGATTTGATATTAATTGTGAAAAAGTGACATCGGGTTTGGATTTGGCGGGTTCGGGCTTTTTATTATTAGAAAGCGTATATATATGTGGATAACCTTTGGCCTTTCCTTCTTTCTTCTTTTGGCAACTTCAGAAACCAAAAAGTGAGGTGTGTGCTAGTGATCTGGAGTCGCAATTCAGCAAGGAAATCATAAGTTGGGTGCTGAAATTTGAGTTGTATTCTCCCTTGTGTTCTTGAGTAAATAGAGGTTCGAGCTGACCGCGTCCCGATCAGTGTTAGAGTTACGGATTCGCTGTTGATTTGGGTATTTGGTGAGTACTCGAGTTCTTTACAAAACGCGCGTAAACTTTTATGAGTCTATTATGTGTTGTGATATGTAGGGGTGTGCAAAAAAACCAAAATCCAAACCGAAACCGAAAAAAACCGAAAAACCGAAACCGAAACCGAAACCGAAAATCCAAACTGTTTGGTTTGGACTTTGGTTTGGATGATGGATTTTCATAAACCGGAAATTTTGGTTCGGTTTCGGTTTCATCATACACAAAAACCGAAAAACTCCAAACCGAACCGAAAGTTATATAAATATTAAAACTTTTATTTTATTTTTCTCTTTTAATAACGATTTCATTTGTTTTGTGTTATTTTTTTTGAGCATAGAACTTATTTTTATTGAATATAAGCAATAATTAAATTTTTATTGTTAAACTTACAAATATACAATAGGTTTCATGAACGAAGAATAAAAATTTTGGAAATATATTAAGATTAATTAAAAAACCGAAATCCAAACCGAAAAACCAAAGTCCAAACCGAAAAACCAAAAACCGAAACCGAAAAAAACCAAATGGTTTGGTTTCTAAAATCCAAAAACCGAAAGTTTTGGTTTGGACTTTGGTTTTTAAGAAAAACCGATCCAAACCGCCTTTTGCTCGCCCCTAGTGATATGTGTATATAAGACAGAGATACAGCGCAGGTATGATTCTATCTACCTATACGTGCTATATGCGTTTGAGTTGCAGGTGTCCGCGATATGTGATCGCGCAGGCCGACTGTCCCTAACCAGTCATGAAGTATGAGACTGTATATATACAGCAGTATTATCGCCAGGTCGCTCCTGTGCCTATTGTGAGCTAACCGCAGCTGTGTGCGGCCTGTTAGCTGGGGAACGGCGTCCCCTTTTGAGCAGAAATATGTGTGTGCATCGAGTTGTGTCATATGCATTGAGATATATGTGTTGTGTACATTATGTGATCTTATCTGCAGAGTCTAACCCTCGCGTACTCACGAGCTTCCCAGCTTATGTTTTCGAGTCCTATGTGTCACAGGCAGTCGTACAGTAGGGTCACAGCAGCAGCAGCCGCCAAAGTAGGGGCCGGGGCAATTCCGAGTCTGTGTATGCCAGTTGACTTTTGATGTTTGACTTAAAGCTGTTAACTGTATTTTGTACTTGATCGGTATTGTGTAGCCATCGGTAGTTAGTGTTATCAGTTAGTTCAGCTATGTATGTGTTGTATCCGCATGTGGCATGTTGTATGACTTCCGTGTTAAAGTTTTAATTAACAGTGTTTTCCGCTAATCCTGTGACATGTGTATCTTGAGATGATTGCGATATTGCCACCTATGTATTGTATTGACATGGCATTTGTATGAGAAATGTGGGTGTTACAGGTTGGTATCAGAGCTTGTGGTTTCAGTATCGAGTATCAGTGGATGCTTGAGCTTTTACCGTGTTCAGATCCGTGGGATTCTTCCCTGAGACTAAGTTTAGTGGAATTAACTGGCCTAGCTTATTGTATAACGCTGGGTGGTCGATCTGTTATCTTACCTTTGTGATATGTGCAGGTAGTTATGGCAGACCATGGAGAGGGATCTGGGCCCGAGAGACCAGCGGGGGATGAGTACATCCGTAGGTCAGAGATGCTAGCGGTTTTGACTGAGTTCTATAGAGAGAGGGATCGGCAACAGAGATCAGATCCGCCGCCAGTTATGAGTGTCGAGTCAGGGGTTTGGGCATCTTCTTCTTCTGCTCCGCGAGGTGGGTCCTTTAAGAACTTTATGGCATGAGTCTCACCTCAGTTCCGAGGTGGTGGGGAGCCGGGTGCGGCTATGGCGTGGGAGAGAGAGATCGAGGCGGCTTTCCGAGTCGCCCATATTGATCCGAGGGATATGGTCGGTTATGCGGCCTATTTGCTGAATGGAGGGGCTTCACAGTGGTGGAAGTCCATTGAGTCTTCGATGACTACAGCTGCAGCTTATGCTATGTCCTGGGAGTAGTTCCGTGCTAATTTTGAGCTTCAGTATATTCCCCGAGATGAGCGCTGTGAGATGGAGCGTCGTTTTCTACATCTCCAGCAGGGCAGTTAGTCGGTTCAACAGTATGTGGATAGATTTAATGAGTATGCTCAGTTTGCGCCCCATCATGTTGATACAGAGGTCCATAAGGCTGATGCCTTTATTGATGGTTTGCGGTCCGATATCCGAGAGTTCGTTGGGCTTCACGACACTCCTACTTTTGCGCGAGCATTAGAGTTGGCTCGAGTCCGAGAGAGGGAGATAGAGAGACAGAGGGGTCAGCCTCTGTAGGTCCCGAGAGGTTCCCAAAGTATATAGCTTTAAGCTGTAGAGGGGGGGGGGTTGAATACAGCTATTTAAAAACTACACACTATTTTCTCAATGTTTGTATGTATTATCAACAATTTGTTAATTACAAACAAGCTTGAATGCGGAAAGGTTCAAGCTGAGATGACAGATACAACAGTATGTTCACTAGTCTAAGACAGACTCAAACTAGTTTACAATGAATACACTCACTAAGAAGCACTCACTGTGTTTACAAGACTTAGAGGGACAGCTTATGTAGAACAACTTAGACACAAAGAAACTGTATTACACAGGCAGGCTTGCATGCATGAAAAACACACTTGCACGTTCACTCTTGGCTTCAGCACTTAGCTTTTTGGCTTAATCTTTCTGAACTTAGAAGCTTCCTTTTATACTCACTCAGAGGATCTAAGAGAAACTTCTTCATTGGACGGAATGAAAAAGGAGAAGTCTTGTTTGAAAAGACAACATAACTTTTCTGCACTTTTCTGAAAAGCAGACTTGTCTTCACATGTGCAGAACTTTTGTCTTTTCACTTTGTCTACTGTTGCATTGCCTTTAACCAATTTAGGAATGTCAACTTTGCGTCTTTCTTCCTTGTAAAAGCCTATTTTGATATAAGAAAAAGGTCTGTCACCCTTTTTCAAATAACCTTTTGTCTTCATGTTACAGAACAGCGTGGGCAGGCTGAGCAGTTCTGTTTTCCACTTTGTCTTCGACTTGTAAACTGATCTTGTAGCCAAAAACAATACATGATGACTTGGAAACGTATTCCATAAAGTGTTTAGCCTGTTCACAAAGAACAGGTTCTGTTCACAAAGAACAGAACACTTGAAAAATGCCCAAGCTGCTCACCAGTGTAGAGCAGCGTAGACAGTTTATGTCCAGCCTGTTCAGCAGACAGAGCAGCTTGGACAAACTGTCTTAGTTGCAACACATGCAACACATAGAACAGCTTTTGACTGATATTGCAAATCATTTTCAGGTTTCAATAAGGCATATAACAGGCCTTAATTTCAACCTTCAAATGCATCAACAGGTTTGATTAGAAATCTCCCCCTCAGATGTAGAACAGGTTTGACTGAGGCCTTTTTGTGCCAAACAGCCTCCATCTCAGAGACAGAGGACAGGGACGTCTGAGCAGTCCCATGGTTATTATCGAGAGCCCCAGGATTTTCAGAGAGAGAGAGACAGCCTGAGCAGCAGCAGAGTCAGGGGCATGGTTCGGGATTCCGTAGAGACAGAGACAGAGGCAGATACAGTAGGTCCATGAGATCGGGACAGTATCAGGGGTCGGGGACGGCCGGTCAGAGTCAGGGTCAGACTTCCCGTTATGTGCTCCCAGTCAGAGTCAGAGCAGCGTGGGGCAGGGGTCCCAGCCGTCAGGGAGCCGGGCAGATAGTTCAGCCGGGGAAAGAGACTGTCAGAGGTGCCGCCGCCGTCACTCCGGTTCTTGTATGCCGGAGCAGCCCCAATGTTATCGTTGTGGACAGTATGGCCACACTTCTTTCACCTGTACCTCGAGAGATTCCATGTGCTTCCGTTGTGGGAAGCCAGGTCATGTTGCTAGAGACTGTCCGGATGCGCCGCCAGCTGTGCAGGGAGCGAGCACTAGCGGTGCTAGAGCAGAGCCTTCATCTTCTAGCCGTCGAGAGTCAGCGCCTAGAGGTCGAGGCAGAGTGTTTCAGGCTACAGCAGAGGAGGCCCGTGAGTCTACCGATGTGGTATCCGGTACGTATATCCTAAACGAGCTCAGTGCTCGCATTTTGTTTGATTCTGGAGCAGATCGCTCGTATGTGTCTGTTGTGTTTTGTGCGTATTTTTCTGTGTCTCCTACTGCTTTATCTGTACCGTTAGTTGTTGAGAGGGTAGATGGTAGTACATCGTTAGTGAGCCGGGTATTTCGAGATTGTGTTTTAGAGATTGATGCTCACCGGTTTCTGATTGATCTACTGCCGATAGAGATCAGTAGTTTTGAAATGATAGTGGGTATGGATTGGATGACCGCCAGGCAGGCCGACATTCGTTGCGCAAAGAAGATGATCCGGATACCCATTTCAGACAGTGAGACGGTGACAGTGTATGGCGAGAGGCGCCGATGCGAGATTAGTATTGTTTCGATGGCTAGAGCTCAGAGGTATGTTGCGAAGGGGTGCGAGACCTTTTTGGCTTATGTGGTTGACGCCAGATTGGAGAAGAAGACCCTAACGGATATACCCGTGATCAGAGAGTTCCCTGAGGTATTCCCAGAGGAGTTGCCTGGGTTACCGCCAGATCGTCAGGTCGAGTTTCGCATAGACCTTATCCCTGGAGCAGTGCCTATTGCGAAGACGCCTTATAGGCTGGCACCTACCGAGATGAGAGAGATGATGCCGCAGCTTCAGGAGCTGTTAGATCGTGGATTTATCTGTCCGAGTTCGTCCCCGTGGGGAGCTCCCGTGCTATTTGTGAAGAAGAAAGACGGTTCTATGCGGATGTGTATCGACTACCGAGAGTTGAATAAAGTGACGGTGAAGAACCGCTATCCGCTTTCACGTATGGACGATCTGTTTGAACAGTTGCAGGGTTCGAGTTTCTTTTCAATAATAGACTTGAGATCAGGGTATCATCAACTGAGAGTCAGGGATGAGGATGTGTCAAAGACTGCGTTTCGAACGAGATACGACCATTATGAGTTCCTTGTGATGCCCTTCGGACTGACTAACGCACCTGCGACATTCATGGATTTGATGAACAGGGTGTGTAAATCTATGTTGGATCGTTCGTGATAGTCTTTATCGATGACATCTTGATTTATTCGAGGAGTGTCGAGGACCACGAGCAGCACTTGCGAGAGGTTTTAATTGTGCTGCGAGAGGAGCGACTATATGCGAAGTTCTCCAAGTGCGAGTTCTGGTTGCGCGAGGTCCAGTTTCTGGGACACGTTGTGAACGCCGAAGGTATTGCTGTAGATCCGGCGAAGATAGAGGCCGTTATGAGTTGGGAGCCGCCAAAGACCGTGCCTGAGATTCGCAGCTTTTTGGGCCTAGCCGGGTATTACCGCCGCTTCATTCAGGACTTCTCGAGGATTGTCAGGCCGTTGACGAGATTGACACGGCAGTCCGTTCCTTTCGTGTGGTCTGATGAGCAGGAGTCGGCTTTCAGAGAATTGAAGTCCCGGTTATGTCAGGCTCCAGTGTTAGCATTGCCCGAGGGTACAGAGGATTTTGTAGTCTACTGTGATGCGTCAGGTACCGGTCTGGGTTGTGTTCTGATGCAGCGGGGCAAGGTGATTGCGTATGCGTCGCGACAGCTGAAGACCTACGAAGAGAATCATACCGTGCACGATCTTGAGCTAGACGCGATAGTGTTTGCGTTGAAGATATGGCGTCATTATTTGTATGGTTCGCGGTTTGTGGTATATACCGATCATAAGAGTCTTCAATATTTGTTTAGTCAGAAAGAGTTGAATATGAGACAGCAGCGCAACCTCGAGTTACTGAAGGATTATGACTGCGAGATTCAGTATCATCCTGGTAGGGCCAATGTGATGGCCGATGCGTTGAGTCGCAAGGCGTGCGGCCATACGGTGGTTTCCCGAGCAGCGAGGCTCGAGGTCACCTCGACTTTAGTGGATAGTTTGAGGATGGCTCAGTTAGAGGGTTTGCGGGCAGAGAATGTGAAGAGAGATCGACTTGCAGGGCAACTGGATGTATTGAGTAGAGATAGCAGAGGCTTGTATGTGTTTCATGATCGGGTTTGGGTTCCGAGAGTCGAGAATCTGCGGCAGTTAATCCTAGATGAGTCGCATCGGTCGAGATTGTCTATCCACCCCGGGAGCACCAAGATGTACAGAGATCTGCGTGAGTATTACTGGTGGCCTGGGATGAAGAGAGAGGTGTGCCGATATGTTGAAGAGTGTATGACTTGTCTGCGCGTTAAGGCCGAACATCAGAAGCCTCATAGGCATCTGCAGCCCCTAGAGATCCCTGAGTGGAAGTGGTATCATATCACGATGGATTTTATCATTAGACTTGGTTCGAGGCAATGATATGATCTGGATGATAGTAGATCGGTTGACAAAGAGTGCCCACTTTCTAGCAGTTCGGGGCACCATTGCTATGGATCAGTTGGCTCGGTTGTACATTAATGAGATAGTTTCGAGGCATGGCGTTCCGATGTCGATTACGTCTGACAGAGACACGCGGTTTACATCGAGATTTTGGCAGAGCTTTCAGCGCGAGTTAGGGACCAGAGTTCAGTTGAGCACAGCGTACAGACCTCAGACAGACGGGCAGACAGAGCGGACGAATCAGACTCTCGAGGATATGCTCCGAGCTTGTGCGATAGATTTTAGTGGTAGTTGGGACGTTCACTTGCCGTTGGTCGAGTTTGCATATAACAACAGCTACCATACCTCCATCAAGATGGCTCCGTTTGAGGCACTATATGGGCGTAAGTGCCTAACCCCTGTGTGTTGGGGCGAGGTCGGCGAGCGACCTATTAGTGGACCTGAGTTGCTACAAGAGACGAGCGACAAGGTGGCGGTTATCCGTGAGCATATGAGAGTAGCACAGAGCCGGCAGAAGAGTTATGCCGATCGTCGTCTGACTGAGCTTGAGTTCAGTGTCGGAGACCGCGTTATGCTGAAAGTATCGCCGTGGAAGGGAGTTATTAGATTCAGACACCGAGGTAAGCTGAGTCCGCGATACATCGGTCCGTTTCAGATTATTGCCAGAGTCCAAGATCAGGCGTATAGACTGAGATTGCCTCCTGAGTTGGCCGGAGTCCACGATACATTCCATGTGAGTCATCTGAGAAAATGTCTGGCCAAAGACGATCAGTTCGTGCCGCTATCCGAGATCACCGTGGACGATCACCTGAGATATGTTGAGCAGCCCGAGGCTATTACCGACCGTAAAGTGAGGAGATTGCGGAATAAAGAGACCGCGCTAGTACTCGTTCAGTGGAGGCATCAAAAGGGTACTAGTGCCACCTGGGAGCTCGAGGCCGATATGAGGAGCCGATATCCGCATCTGTTTCAGACGCCGAGCTAGATTCCGGGACGGAATCTTTTTAAGAAGAGAGGATTTGTAACATCCCGGATTGAGCCTGGTACGTGGATTTAATTTATTGGCTCATTATTTTAATATTATTGCGTTGTTCCAGTTAAATCTCGTTTCGCAGATTTAACGTGTCGAGACCGGGTGATACGTGTCTCCGAGTTAATAATTAGCGGATTGTTATTAATTATGAGATCGTGGATTTAATTGGGTCGATTTGATATTAATTGTGAAAAAATGACATTGGGTTCGGATTTGGCGGGTTCGGGCTTTCTATTATTAGAAAGCGTATATATATGTGGATAACCTTTGGCCTTTCCTTCTTTCTTCTTTTGGCAACTTCAGAAACCAAAAAGTGAGGTGTGTGCTAGTGATCTGGAGCTACAATTCAGCAAGGAAATCATAAGTTAGGTGCTGAAATTTGAGTTCTATTCTCCCTTGTGTTCTTGAGTAAATAGAGGTTCGAGCCGACCGCGTCCCGATCAGTGTTAGAGTTCCGGATTCGCTGTTGATTTGGGTATTTGGTGAGTACTCGAGTTCTTTACAAAACGCGCGTAAACTTTTATGAGTCTATTATGTGTTGTGATATGTGTATATGAGACAGAGATACAGCGCATGTATGATTCTATCTACCTATACGTGCTATATGTGTTTAAGTTGCAGGTGTCCGCGATATGTGATCGCGCAGGTTGACTGTCCCTAACCAGTCATGAAGTATGAGACTGTATATATACAGCAGTGTTATCGCCAGGTCGCTCCTGTGCCTATTGCTAAGCGCTGCTGTGTGCGGCCTGTTAGCTGGGGAACGGCGTCCCCTTTTGAGCAGAGATATGTGTGTGCATCGAGTTGTGTCATATACATTGAGATATATGTGTTGTGTATATTATGTGATCTTATCTGCAGAGTCTAACCCTCGCGTACTCACGAGCTTCCCAGCTTATGTTTTCGAGTCCTATGTGTCACAGGCAGTCGTACAGTGGGGTCACAGCAGCAGCAGCCGCCGAAGTAGGGGCCGGGGCAATTCCGAGTCTGTGTATGCCAGTTGACTTTTGATGTTAGACTTAAAGCTGTTAACTGTATTTTGTACTTGATCGGTATTGTGTAGCCATCAGTAGTTAGTGTTATAAGTTAGTTCAGCTATGTATGTGTTGTATCCGCATGTGGCATGATGGATGACTTCCGTGTTAAAGTTTTAATTAACAGTGTTTTCCGCTAATCCTGTAACATGTGTATCTTGAGATGATTGCGATATTGCCACCTGTGTATTGCATTGACGTGACATTTGTATGAGAAATGTGGGTGTTACACTAAGTAGTAATAAATGAAAATAACTTGTATATGTTATTTTAAATGTTGTATTTTTGTTAATTATTGTTATAAATACTATTATTATCGTTCATACATATTGATTTTAGATATATGTTGAACTATTTATATATTTGATTTTTTTAAATGTATATATTTTGTTTATTACTTTTCATTTTTTAAATGTATATATTTTGTTTATTCACATTAATTTAAATATTTTGTTTTTATATATACCCTATATGTTTATTGTAATTATAACTTAACAAAATATATAATTTAACATGTTATTTATTCTAATTTAATTATACCATAAATTTAATGGTCTATAAACCTTGTACATATAACTTTATGAAATAATTATATATTTCATTAAGTTATATTACAACAATTATGAATTTCGTTAAGTTATATGTATAAACGATAATAATAGTATTTATAACAATAATTAAAAAAGATACAACATGTTAAATTAAGTCATATACAAGTTATTTTCATTTATTACTACTTACTCATGTAAATACTTAAATCATAATAAATAATAACACTGATACTAATAATAATAATAATGTCAAATAAATAAAACATATTGAATAACTCATTATTTCAATTGAATTATAATAGTAATAATCAGACAATATAATAAATAAATAGTAAATATATTAAATAAACAGTAAAAGAATAAAAATCTATTAATAAAATGAAATAAAAAGAAATAATTTGATCAACGACCAAAACTGAAATAAAAAAACTGAAATAAAAATGAAAGGGCAAAATCGTCAATTTAAAAAAAATATTAGACAAAGGGACTAAAAGCATAATAAATTGTCAACTATAAGTACAGTAATTGTAATTTAACCATGAAAAGGACGATAACCATAATTTGTGTATAGGCGCGGGGACGAAAACTGTAATTTACCCTAATTAAAATCTAAAATTGAATTTATTTACAAAATTATGTAATTTTTATAAATTTAAAATCTCATGTCATTTTTTAATATGATAAACAAGTTAAATTCGTTTAAAATAATAATGTTTGTTGATTACATTGCCATTGATGCACTTACACAATTACACTTGTGTATTTCATTGTGCTTTGATTAATTCGTTATATCATTATAAATTGCGACTTCCATATGTCTATCAACGAACTCAATCAAGCATCGTAACTCCTTGTCATAGGAGACGACATAAACAATGATTTCGTGATTAAATCATGCAGTCATCGAGACGACGAAAAACTCAATCTTTGAGGGCTTCTAAAAGTTCGTACAAGTTCTATACAAAATATTGTTTGAGGAAGGATGGTGACCGGGAATGAAGCGAGACATAAAAAAAGACATTTTACAGATAATAAATTATAAAAATGTATATTTTAGAATCAAAGTCTAATCACCTTGTTATAAAATAAACTATATGGGACAAGCACATGATAATCAAAGTTATCAAGCTTAATAGTGAATTACTACAATATTGTACTCAACAATAGACGACGTGTCATTGAGAAAATACGTTTGGGCTGTCGCGATTCCACGTGCTAGTCGAAACACGCCAGTTCCACCAACAATAGACATCTCACGAACCCGTTGAAGAATAGGATTCGTACCCAAAAACTGAAGCGTACTACCATTGTACTTCCCTTGTGTAAATACAAAATTCAAGTTCATAAGAAACCTAGGTTCTTCAAAAGATGCTGCGCCGAAGAACCCTTGACCTTTACCAATTCTCGTGGACCTTGCATCCGGCTCGATAGTTAGTGGGTTGTCAAACATAAAGGTTCGACCAAATTGGGTAATCGTTGTTGAGCTAATATTCGATTCAGTTATCTGATAAGCAGTTTGACTTGGTCCAGTAGTGGTGTCATGAAAGTAGAAATGTAAATTTGTAACCTTTTCTTTCTTGAGTGGGAGCTCTTTGAACCATTCTTTCACTTCTTTTGGTTCTTGAGAAATGCTATGCACCAATGGCATGAATATGACACTTGCCCATAACATCAAAACCACACTTTCTTTCCTCATTTCAAGGATTTGAAACCCGTATTCGTATACGAAAACAATAAAAGATTTGAAAAACAAAACAAGATGACTTGGATCTTTGATCCTACAAAAGATTGAGACTAGAAGAACTCAAGAACTACACTTAGATATATGATCTTGCATAAGAAAAAAGCTTTGATTGATAATGAATTGAAGAATTGATGAGACATATATACATCCACACATATGTATGTGTGTGTGTGAAGCAGTAAAGTCATGTATCGTCATTTCTTGGAAGATACATGTTTTCTTTGGTAAAAGCATGTGCCAAGAAGCAATATATATATATATATATATATATATATATATATATATATATATATATATATATATATATATATATATATATATGTGTGTGTGTGTGTGTGTGTGTGTGTTTTCAAGTGAATATCACTCATTATGCAGCATACCAGAATGTACTACTCGTAAAAATACTTTTCTTGAAAAAAATTTCATAAACATGTTTTAATTAACCTTACAAAGATTATGTATAAATTTCACACACATTCGCACATTCTAAGTGCCCGAAGTAATGCATAATTATATAAATGTACGTTCACATATATTTAAATTTATGTAAGTGTACGTTCACATCATTTTTAAAGAGTTAGGAGATGTGAATGTATGTGAAGTTTACATATCATCTATATAATGTTAACTAATACATGTTTATGAAAAATATATTTAAAAAAACTTTTTTTAAGATGGTATCTTTTGGTGTGCTGCATAAGTATACGTTCACATCCATGTACGAAAACGAAACTTCTGATAAGGTGGAGAGAACACCATTATTGAATATTATTCCCTTTCTAAAAAGAAAAGGTTAAAAAGTAATGATGAAACTTTAAGTGGGTATTAGTTTATGTTAGATTTTTTTTTTCCATTTGTAAATATTATTAAATGGTGGTGATTTTTATACCACTAAGTTTACTTCTAAATTAATAACCAAATGGTCTTTGGCCTATCGATAAGAGGGTGAAGATATAAGTGAGAGGTCACGGGTTTGACTTCCGTCGGAGACAAGTTGTAATTTAGGTGGACAAAGTAAGTCTTGTGATAAAAGAAGTATTTCAGAAGTAGAATTAGGATAGTTTGTCGTTCAAAATAACTTATAAATTAATAAACCACCAGCACTTACATATTAATTCTTTTTTTTTATTTTTTAAGATCGGTGATCCTAAGGAGTTTTTGAAAGCTTTTAAGAGATTCAACCTATTTTTTTATAAGCTCAAGCTTGAAGCTTTCGTTTGGATGATTGAGTTTGAATTTCTGATTCAAAACAAAAGCTCTTCCATCAAAAGACAAAGTGTATGTTTAGCACAACTAGTTGAAGTTGTTGGTAGCTGGAGCTTTTGGGAGCTGGAATTTTTTGTTTTTAAAAATGTGTTTGATAAACGTATTTGTAGCTTTTAGTATTGAATGACATAAACAGACATTTATATAAATTAAAACTTGTAGTTTATAATTATTTGAAGGATAAAAAAGTAGTTTATTTGACCGAAAGTTCAAGATCGTTTTGAAAGCTATTTAAAGTAGCTTCTCGGGAACTTTCAAGATAAGCTAAAAGCTACCCTAAGTAGCTTTCAAGATAAGCCTGGACTTTTAGTCAAACATATTTAGGAACCCTATAAATTTATGCGAGTCTAACGAATACGATACTTATTGCTAATGTTTTGTAGCATAAGCACCAAAGCCAAACCTTTATTATCCTTGTAAAATCGGGCCACAACCAGATGTTGATCTTTCACAACATTATATTTCTATTTCTTTTCATTTCCACCGTTCGAGAACACAACATAAAAGCATGAACTCGTCAAGCTTCTAGCCTATGCATACGTGACACGTATTCCAAATCATAGAGAGAGTGGTGGTAACGGTCAGCGATGAGATCTTAGGTGCCGATTGAGGGCACAACTTAGTTTCGTAAGGCATTGTTTCAAGAGAATAGCACAATTGCTAGGATTGTGTGTATATCTTATTGATGAAATTGTAAATTATACACATACAGTAAGGCATTGGCATTTGATGACTAAAGTTTTGTTATGTAATGCATTATTCATTGGAATGTTCTTAAGGTGCTAGTTTGGTGAAAATTTGGGGTGTTATAACTTATTTCTTTTCTTTGGTATTATTGAAATAATATTTGTTTAAGGGTTAAAGTCGTACAAGTATACGTTACCTTACTGAAATTACTCAAATCACTAATTTAGTTATTTTTTTATCTCATTGTTACTTGTACTTAAAATTTATTGTTGAGATAATACTTTTGACTACCGGTGCTACCGCTAATGATCTTATATTTGTATTTTTAGAAGTATAAAAAGGACTATATGTTGATGTGGATTTTCTAAATGATTTATATAGATCAGAATTCACGTAAATCCACGTAAGCATCATGTCATTAAAAACATGTCACGTACTCATGTTGTCATTTGAATAAGCAAAACTGTCATATCTCGTTCCACGTACCATATCGATAAGTTATTTTGGAGTACAACTACAATCCAGTAAAAAAAAAAGTTAATTAGTCATTTAGGTAAATTGAGAAAGTCTGTTGCATTTGTATGACTTTAACCCTTTGTTTAATACTTATAGAAAAGATATGATTTTTTAAATATTTGGTCACTTGGATGTGTTTTTTTCCTGTCGTTCCTAATACACAGTTAGATACCATAGTGATCAATCAAAACTTTGTATTTGGCATTATACTTGAGCCTTTCCTAAAAATTCATCGTCAAATTCGTGCATCTCTAGTGCGTTGTTCTCGAAAAACCTCTTACACTCTGGTATGAAACAAGTACACGTTGTACATTTACATCAAACTGACTATCTATAAAAGTAGTCCGTAAAATCTACAAGTCAATTTGTGTTTAGTTAACGAAAACTAGTCATTTTTCAATTTCAGTTTTCAAGTTATATTTTTTAGGAAAAGACAAGGGTTTCTATGAAAGTGAAAACGTGTTTAGATAATGAAGTTTTAGTTTTAAGAAAAATAAGATGGTTGATTATAAAATAAGAAAAAATACGATAGATGATAGACTAGTAAGCAAGAGAAAGAGAGTATTGTAAATAAATATAGGGTACATAATAGAAAAGTAAGAGAAAGAACATGAAAAGTGGTATTAGTAAAATGAAAATTTATGAAATTGTTGTTAAGTACCAATTTTTTATTTTTTTTTAAAATGTGATGAAAATTTTGGAAATTTTAGGTAACTAAACGCACCTTCAATTAATGAATAAACTTTTCAGATAAATGTATAAGTTGAATGCTTGTGAGAATAGAAGTGTGAAACACCATATAAACCAACATTCTAATTGTCATCCATATTGCTTAAAAAATAATGAATAAACTACAGCATAGCAGTTATAATTATTAATAAATCTCTTGGTAAATAATGCAGATTATGAAATCAATTTAGGAAAACAGGGAATTATAACACCAAATACTGATAAGCTAAAAACAAAGATGGGAAGTACAATTAAGTGGTTCCGGGGATATACCCTCTCTCACAATCGAATGATTGGAGTCTCTCAAAGCATAATGCTAATAGCCTAACAATTCAAACTAAATTCTTTCTCACCTCAACTCACACCCTTCTCTTTTTATTTATAGATTGTATTTCTAACATACTACTGATATTATTCCTATTATACCCTTTTCTAGAATATTCTTATGTAAAATCCCATCGGTAAATAACTTATAAATTACCAAGGGATATACAACTACAGAACTACGGCAGAGATACTCGAGCAGCTAACAGATGATGAGGGGGGAGACCCAGTCAGAGATACTCGAGCAGCTAGTCAGAAAGAGTAGCAGATAGTTGTCCTAGGCTCGAAGTAATCAGATTGGAATTTTTTATATATGTAAATTTCAATATTTACACTTAAAAATGTTTATATATATACTCAAATATAAATGTATAAGCTCATAGCACCCAAGAAACATGCTTAATAACACTAACATAATTGTTAAAAATTTCAAATATTTCAAAAATGAAATTTAGTTCATTAATGTTATTATTAGGTTGACGTTACCTAATCGTCTTGACCATATTGTTCGATGACTTGAACTCCATCCGACTCGTATTCAACATTCACTTCCTCATCACTCTCTGACTCAAATTCTTCCTCAAAAAGTTCTCTCGATCTAGCACTTCTTTGAGGTCTTAAATATCCATCCACACTCGTGGCTTCACCAACCGTATCCGAATATTGTCCCGGCTCAACTTCATCATCTTCAACAATCCAATCTTGAGCCTCACATGCATCATTTGCTAGAAGTACATCAACACCGCGCACATGTCTTTTTTTTTCTTTTCTCCATCAAGTTTGCATTAAATTGAACAAAGTCAAGATTGTTTAATTTTGTTGTCTCTAATCTATTTCTTTTTTTTGTATGCACCTACAAAGTTACAATTAAGCAACAAAAGTTCAAGTAGATATATGACATGTATTTAATTAACTACTTAATATTTCAAGTAAAAGATACTAACTTCTTCAAACGTGCTCTGATTTCTTTCACATTCCGATGAACTTGTGGTTAAAGAAAGGATTCTTATAGCAATCTTTCTCAAATGTGGAGTTGAGCTACCATAAGCTGCCCACCAGTTTGCTACAAGAAATAAATGACAAAATCATACTATTAAATTTGTAAACTTGAAAATGTATCAAATAAATTAATGAAATATTAAATACATTACCCGGATCATATTTTTCATCATTCACCTCACATCCTCTGATTGCAACTACTTGATCAAATTTTCCTAGTTTGCTTTTGTATATTGGCAGCTCAACCATCAAGATTCGATTTTGCAAGTCATAATCTTCCAGAATTAAAGTACAAATAACATCAACAACCGCATCATTGGCATCGCAATCATTAGAGATCTCCAAATTGTTGTAAAGATAAAACGGGTTTAGAAGGTAGGCCGCAATATGTAGGCTTGTGTCAAGCCTATCTTTCATTTTTGCTTCAATGATATCTATCACAGGCTCATATGCTTTTTTGTCGTTGCCCAAAGCATCCATGATTTTTCTTTTTGCTCTTTGAAGCTCACCATATATAAAACCCATAGAAGACTTCAGATCCGTATCGACCATTAGGAGAACTTTGACTAAAGGTGCAAAAACTTTCAAACATAAAGTCACACCTGACCAAAATAAGGGACTTACGACCGTCGCATAAGCGGTTTTACCTTTCACCGTCTTGGAGAACTTACATCTATCCCATTCATCACTTGAAAACATATGCCTAAGTTGAAACTTTTTCTCGACCAATCCTTGTAAAGTGAGAAATGTCGAGGCAAATCTAGTAACTCCCGGTCTTACAGTATCTCTTTCCTTTGTAAAATGTCTCATCAAAGCCAATGTTTTGTGATGGGCATAAATAAACATCGTTAGCTTCTTTGCTTGGTCAAGAGTTCTCTTATACCTTGATAGATTGCCAATAGCTTCAAAAATATTTAAATATGTTAATACAACTTATAAAATAAACACAACTAACCATAAATAATAAAAAGAATATTTATTTTATACCTTCAAGCATAAGATTAATGGTATGACTAGCACATGATGTCCAAAAAATTGTTGGCCTCTTCTCTTTCAACAACTTTGCTGCTTCCATATTATTAGAGGCATTGGCGGTCACAACTTGAACGACATTTTCGGGACCAACTTCTTCAATACATTTATCCACATACTCAAATATGTGGTCACTTGTGTGAGCATCACCGAAAGATTCTTTGGAAGACAAAAAAACGGTCCCCAATTTTGAATTCACAAATGAATTCATGATGTTTCTTCTCTTTCTATGAGACCATGCATCCGTCATTATGGAGCATCCAGTTAACTTCCATTCATCTTCATATCGTTTCAACGAGTTTTTGGTTCTTTCAACCTCCTTTTAAGTAAGTATCTCCCATTTCATATCGAGTTGGGGGTGAAAGCCCCGATCCAAATTGACCAACTGCTTCCAATAACATCTTGAAGCTATCTTTTTCAAAGGCATGAAATGGGATCGCACATTCATATGCCCACTTACAAATATATTCCTTCGCGTGCCTTATTTTCTCTTTTCGAATAAGATTAGAAAGATCCTCTTGTTTGCTCTTTCCTTTATTTGAAACCTCATGAGAGTTGTACGCATTTGCAAATCTATCCATTAGACCAAAAGTATTAGGTTGTTTCAAAGTTCCAAAAGAATCTTCTAATTCATCAATGTCAATTGGATCGTTACTACCAAGCTTTACATCCGATCTTAAAGCTTCATCATCGATTTGTTTACCCTTCTTTTTGCCTTTGGCTTCCATAATTGCATTTCGACATTTAATTTGGTCTTCTTTTGTAGCTTTCTTACATGAAGAAACATTTCCCGTGATTAGAGCAATGTGTTGTTTCAATCTATAAATTCCACCAGACATAACTTTTCTACATAAAATACATTGTATTTTATCCAAATTGTTACGGTCAACCAAGACTCCATAATTCCACCCAACATCTCTTGATTTTCGTTTAAGTTCTTGTGATTGTGACTGGGCAGTAGATTCCATGGATGAGATTGATGATGCCATTAAGTATTAACTAAACAAATCATAGATATAACACAAGTACATAAACATTAAACTATAAACAAACAACCTCAACTAGCATTAACCTATTAACAAATAACAGGACATGAGCATTAAGCTATATATATCCTAACAATTAACAAGACAATAACTCATGTATCATAACAATTAACAAGGAATAAAATCTTGTACTAACTCATGTATCATAACAATTAACGTCAACAGATCAAGAAGTTCCCCATGGTTAGCAAAAATTTTACAAATCTTGTACTGGCTCATTTACCATCAAGCATTAACCAAAATCTTATACTAATTCATCTATTCATGGTTAGCAAAATTGAGAGAGCAGAGGTCCACAATTTAAAAGAAAGGTCATAAAAAAATCGAGCAGAAGTTCTCAAGTTGAAGGCTTCTCACATTGAAGGCTGGTTGAGAGAGCAGAGAAGCACAGGGATGATCGAGATAGCAGAGTGAGCAGAGGGATGGTCGAGAGAGCAGAGTGATCACACTGATGGTGAGCAAAATCAAGAGAGAGAGAGAGAGAGAGAGAGAGAGAGAGAGAGTGCAGAGTGACCTGCTTAGAATCTTACTTAGACTATGACCATATTAACTGCTGTGATTTTGTTGTACTTGTTACTTTAATGTAGCCTTGTCATATAAGTTTGTTTCCAAAGATTGTGTGTCATAAGATTTTGATCGGTAGCTTTAGATTTTCCGAAGCTGTTGGTAACTGCCAAGGTGGGAGGCATGGACTCATGGTTAGGATTCCTTGGATTTTAGTAGATTCTTTGAGATGAGATCTTCACTAATTTACTGGATGTTAAATGATAATTGTAGAATAAATTTGCAGCCATATGAATTTAATGTTTGTCTCAGATTAAAAAATTTGATAGATGCTTAAAGCTCACACCAAGAATTAATATTTGATCCAAAATTAAAAGTTGAAATTCAATCTTAAATCCAGGTTTTAAAATATCATACTTTGAAATAAAGAAAAAAAAACTAAAAGTAAGATGGAATCAGGTTATAATCTGAATAACCAAGCATTTGAATTAAGGCCATGTTTATTTTTCAGAGAAGATCTTTCTTTCACTTATGTCTGCAGCCTTGCAGTTAGGGGAAGACATTTAGCTGTTTGCTTTGAAGAAGATAAAACTTTTTCTTATGTCTTCCCTTGTCTTATTTTCTAAAGATCTATAACAACCACTTTTTTCCTCATTTCATTACACTTACTTTTTTTATCCAAACCCTAGATGTTATTTTATTTTTGTTATTTTATTAATATGTTAAAACGTTGAAGATGACAAATAGTTTATAGCTATTTATCATGTTTTGTACTAAATAATTACGTATTGTCTTAAAAAGTTTAATCCTTTTTTTGTTGATATATTTATATATTATAATTATACTTTGAATTCATTTTTGTAATTAAATGAGATTTATCGTCTGATTAAATATAATATTAAACATGCCTTTTGATATTGAATTTTAAAGTTTTATTCAATTTATTTCTACATATAAATATAATAGTTTAAATAGTTTTTGTGAAAATAATTATAATTGAACTCATAAGACAATCATTTGATTCATAAAACAAATAGTCTTTTCTCTATAAACTGAAGACTTTTAAACCATCTTTCCAGATGGTAGACATATACAGACGGAAAAAAGACTTAAGACATTTAACATTCTCAATAAACAAACAACACCTAAGAAAATTTGATCTATATGAAAATACAAATCTCCCTAACCAAGAAAGAACAAATTTGAAAAGCCATGAATAGAAATCACTAAGGACAAAGGCAACAATGATGGACTCCTTAAAGGAGGTAATGATGTGTTTTATACAGTGGTGGTGGGAGGTTGAAAGGTGTGTGGAGGATTAGCTCATTTATCTACCCATTCCAAAATTTTGTGGCCATTTAACATATAGTTATTTTTGCCACTTCAATTAATGAAGAAATTTTTTTTGACCCAACAGACAACAGGACTATGGCACATTTTATTCACTTGGGTAGTATTTGTATGCAGAATCACCCTAACACAAGATTTGATTTTACTTTCTTTCCGATAGTCCTATCTTATTAAAAAACAAGTAAATTCGAGATGTTCAACTAGCATTTCGTGGCAATCACTACCAAAAGATAGCCAAGCCAGTAAGTAGATAGGCTAGATGACCACAGGGAAATGCATTACTAAAAGAATAGTAGTCCAACTTAATGTGTTATGCATCAGCGGCATTTAAGTGAGAGCGGTAACTCAGTGGCCATGCCATAAAGGTAGCGACTGACTTTCAAGTTAACTTGCTCAATTTGACCTTAACCCGTAACTTGATCCGATCCAACTTCCCTACTTTGTCACCCTCTACTCTATTTGATGGAAAATCAGAAATATACATGACTTTAATACTAATGTTAGATATGTCCTGATTGCATAAGCCTTTGATGCAATAAAATAAACCACAACTAACAGATATATTCACTATCATTTATTTTTATCTACCTAAGTCTTGATTTTATTCTATCCACAAGCATTCGAATTTGTTCCTAGTATTCCTTCATCTTTTATCATCTCTTCATGCATTGTTCAATTTTGTAAGTTATTATTGTTTACTATATTTTGCTTGAAACTTATGCACAATAGTTCATATTTTTTTTTAAAATAAAAATTGGGCATATACCCTCATCTACATTGTTAAAAGAATCTATATGCAAACTATTTCAAATCCTCTGACAACTAACTAGAAAGCATTTGGTGGCCCTGAATCAACCAATCAAGAAACTTACAAATTACAATTACGACCATTACCCTACATAAATTATATAAAATTTGAAGAAATCACTAGGATAAATGGATAATAATCAATTATAGCAAAAATTAGGTTAAATTTCATCATTTATATTTGAAATTAGGGTTTTCCTTGGTCTAAAAGTTGTAATCAATGCAATATTCACACAATGCAAATGAAATCACCATTGTTTCTTGCATAAGATGAAGACAAAGTAATTTTAACCGTTTTTTTTCTAATAAGTTTACCTGATCGGAGACTAAGAGGTCTGTGGTATCAGCCTTACGATAATCCCTGTGATTTCTGTTGTTGTTTGTTGCAATTTCATACAATCTGAGTTGTTTCTATTGCCTTTTTTTTGCAGAGGAAGACAAAGACGAAGCAGGACAGAAGAGGGTTTATAACCAAAAAGGCAAAAACCCCAACATGTGGTTTTTGAGCTATTATCTTTTTCTAAAAAAGTAACCAAACTTATTTTTGTTTGGTTTTGTGAAATTTGACAATAGAACAAATTATAATTAGTAAAGCAGGTTTTTTAAATGCTGAAAAAATCAGATATGAATTGTCAAATTTCAGTGAACCAAAAGAAATTTGAGAACTTTTCTGATATGAAAAGACGAAAACACGGAAAACGTAAAAAAATGTTAGGTTTTTTTTCATTATAAATCTGTATTAAAAAATTAGTAAAATAGGGATTCAATTTCAATGCTTTTAGGTATGCGTTTTTGCATCATTAAATTCATATTATTAGGTTTTGTTTAATTGGATATAAATTTTCTTTTTTAGTTCTTCTTGAAACAATAAATTATTAAATTTTAAATGGTTGGGTTTTTTAAAATGTATTGTATTATTATTTTCTAAATCTGACTTTCAAATCTAATATGATTATATCACATCCTACCCACTCGACCTAATCGGTCCTTATCTTACTAGATCTGGCAATTTGGTACATTACACGACTGAAACGACACGAGATTTTCGTATATGGGTTTTATAAATTCTCTTTTTGTATATATTTGTATTGACACGAATTTCAAATTTGTGTTTCGTGCATTAAAAATGTCAAACACGAATTTACTCATATAAACACGTGTAAGACACGTATAAAAATCGTGTTACACAATTACACGTATTTGACACGTATAAACTAGTATTTAAGGTTTCAAATTCATGGATACTCGAATTATTATGTTTCAAATTCTCGTCCTTACTACATCCTACTCTACTCATCATCCAATGAAACCATATCCCTTATCTTAGCGTAGCTCACCCATCGTGTTCTACCATGTGGTGGTAGACGGTGGTAGCAAAGGCAATACATTGGCAACGACGGAGGAGGGTAGTGGTGAAGGGAGTGGCAACGGTGATGACACCAACGGTGGTTGGGATAGCAAATGCGAAAGTGGTGTTGGTGGTGGGTTGGCATCTCTGGCAATGACAGTGATAGTCAGGGGCGGATGCACTTGTGATAAACTGGGGGGAAAAGCCCCCAATGGTCTCACATCTTGTAATGGAAAATACATGATAATTTAATGCAGGCCCTCGTCTCATATTTGAAAAGGCCCTCATCACCTAGAATAATAATAAAAAAATGAGCTTAGTGTTATGTTTTTTTTTTCCTTTCCGTTTTCACATAAATAAAGACAAAGAATGAGTGTATGAGATAAGAGATTAAAAGTTGCATTGACCGACCACAATCCACACTCAATTAAAAAGGAGAACAAACTAATGTTTTTTCAATAAATTGATTTAATGTTTTCAGAATTTAAAGTATTAATTTATACAATCAAAATATTAATTTAGATATTCTAAGTATTTAAACTCTTATTAATCATCATAACTTTTACATTAGAATTTATCATTCTCACTTTATTTCTAATTCAAAATTTTATATGTGACTAAAATTTATGGTTTATTTAATTATAAACACACACTTTGTGCTCCATTTGTCGTTCAATAATAGTTCTTTCAAAATAAATCTAGATTATAAACTCATTTAAGAAATAAATTTATTTTAAATCAATCCTATATAATTAATATCCAATATATATATATATATATATATATAGGATGCTACAATATTATTACTAAAAAGAAGAGGTTCAACCATTTCAATGGATGGAATTGACATTCCTAACCAATTATAATGTATGTATTAGACAAGTTGAATATAATATTCGATAATAGAAATAAAGTGGTAGATTTAATGTTGTAATTTGAATTCTCTTATGAATCTAAAGCTCAAAATCAAATTTGGTTTCATCGAAAAAAAATTCTCAAATAGACAAACCCGGTCTGATCCTCATGTATTGAAAAAGTCCTAACCAATAAAACAAAACACCTTCATAAATCGTGCCCCCAATAAGAAGTTTTTCTGCATCCGCCACTGGTGATAGTGTTGGCGGTGGTCGTTGAGGTGACATGTTTTTAGCTCGTGTTTCGAATATGTATAAATGTAAGAGAAAAATGTAAGACTATCAAAATTATTATTTTGTTTTGCATTTTTATGTTTTAATGCGGTTTTATAAAGCCAATACGTTGGGTCAATGCGTATCTAAACGCCTCTTGATAATGAATGAATCAATGTTGCATAATTTGGTATTACATAAACATCAAAATTTAACGATGGGCTTACACGGACTAATTTTTAAGGGTTAATATATACATACATGTAAATGTAAATGCCGATCAAGTCATCATCGATCAAGAAACGGATGAACAAGTTACTACGTAAATGTCGTATGAATTGGTAGAAATTTGTTGTATGAACTGTTTACAAAATGAGTATCTTGTATAAACGTGACAAAATTATGTTATTTGGTTGTATAAATATGCATTTTGCTATTTCTCAATAAAAACCCATAACAGTAGAAAAAAGAAAAGAAAAAAAATCAAAATTAAACCAATAAAAACTTTAAGATTGAGGCATAAAATTACAAAAACAAACTTAATAAGTGTATCAATTATAGTAATTTTAAGGAATTAAACACCAATATAATACTTTAGGAATTAACCCATAAAATTGATTGAAGTGACCGGTGTCGTTTGGATTGCATGAATTTAAGAGGATGAATAAAATTATGAAATGTGGACAACTATAGAATTTGATATCCTAAATGAGCTAAATCCTTTCTTTTAAATTTTTATTCAAACATGATACTGAAGTAATTCTAAATCCAAATCTTAAATGAGTTATTTAAATCAATCAAACTAAACGGCACATTAGGTTTTTCCAATATAACTTTACAAACTAAATTAACACAAATGTTTTTTCTAATTATTATCGTAATTATTAAACATTATGTAATAAAAAGTAAATCTACAAAATGAAATCATGGACCATGACATTTTTATTTGCAATGTAATATTCTCGAAACACTTTTAAATAAAAATATCACATACACCTGATCGATATTAAAAATGATTATTAGCAAAAAAAAAAAAAAACAAAAAAAAAAAATTGCAAGTTAAATATAAGTAACAATCGTTACATTGTACCCTACAATTGCATCACCCGTACTCGGATCAAACCAGTACGTGTGAGCCAATGCGTATCCACGTGCTAGTCGAAAAAGTCCAGTACCACCAACTATCGTCATCTCGCGAACAGCTTGCATAGCCGGGTTTAAACTCAAAAGACTAAACGAGCTATCTTTATATATCCCATCAACGAAACCATAATTCAAAACCATAATTAACCCGAGATCATTTTGAGCCGCTTGACCATACATCCCACGAGCATGTCCAATAAGTTTGGAACTTTTATCGGGTCCTTCGGTTAACGGGTCATCAATCATCATGAGGTTACCAAACCCTCCAAGTGAGTTGGATGATGACGACGATTGTGGTTGAGCCACTTTGACCGCGCTTGGATTGCTTCCACTTAACGTATCGTGGAAGTAGAATTGCATGGTCGTGACGACTTGTGAACCCGTATCGACACGTTTGGCCCAACTCACGTCGTCGTCGTCGTTGGAGGTTTGAGCATGGGTTCCGGTTGCTATGAGGAAGAGGACAAAAATGGTGACCATGGGTTCGACCATTGCATATATGTTGTTTTTTTAACCTTAACTTTAAGCTCTATAGGTTCTTTGCCTTTCATTTATAGTGGTCAAGGCTCGAGGGGGGGGGGGGGGGAGGGTGGGGGGTTGGTGGGTTCCATATGGTCAGCAGTGGTTCAGCTAATATAAAGAAACATTGAAATGGAGTCATGTAACAAAACTGGGCCCATGAAAATGGTCATGAAGTTTTGGTTACAAATATAGATGCACAATTGGTTTTAATTTGATCCGGATCGGTTTTTATCCAATCCAGTTTTTTTGCCAAAAAGACTGGTTCAGATCTTAACCGGTTTTGGACATAATAAAATGTAACTTATGTAACCGGTTTCGGATATAAAAAGAACTGAATTTTTCAAGAATCGGTTATAAAAAAATCAGATTATTTTTTAAAAAATTCTCATCTTTTTATCGTTTTCTATTTTAGGCTTTCAATATGGGTTTGACCATTTTTTATCATAAATTTGATACATCTTTCATTTGGGATTTTTAATTTATTTTATAAATTATACATTTATAACTTATAACTATAATTAAGATAATAAAAATTCCAAACAAATATAGTTTTACTCCAATCATATATGTTTTATATTATATTTGATTATAAATACATAAAAATTTTAATTTATAAATTTATGGTAGTCTAAAATCGGTTATTTCGGTTTTTAATCGGTTAATTATCCGGTAAAAATCCAGTCTACCCAATAAAACCGAATCTAGTTCAAAAACCAGTTCGGATAAAATCCATTCTGGATAAAAAAAAAATCGGTTACATAGAAACCGGATACGAATCGAATTCAGATCAAAATCGGATATTCGAATTTTTTTTTTGTACACATCTAGTTACAAACACCCTTGGCAATTCAATGTGCTGTTTCATTCATCTAAAGATGATCATTACAATGTAATTTATTGATGGTAAAATAAATGGGTTTGATAACAAACTATAACTATTATGTGTATTTCATTCACATTTTAAATAAACTTTTATTAAGTTGTACAAATAATAAGTAGACAGATCAGTTAGTTTTCAATACCAATGGGGTTTAGCCCATTTGGTATGAGGGGTGTTATGTAAGTGTAAGGTCATGGGTTTAACTCCCGTCAAAAGCAAGTTGGAATTTGGTTGGTAAATATAAGTTTTGAAGTCTCCACTTGGGGCAAATGGGTAAATTAGGAGTAGGACTAGATTAGTTTGTCGTTCAAAAAAAGTTAGTTTTTCAGTAAATAGACATAATATTATTTTAATTGTAAAAATGTATTATGAAATTGAGAAAGCACGGCCATTTTACGCCTCCGATTATTAATTTTCAAAACGCTTCAACATTTTTTTGAACGCAAATCCAAACACCCTCTTAGGATGGGATTGAAACTCCAATGACCAGTGTGTGGAAGGAAAGAAATGAAATAATCTATGTTTAAAAATATAAGAATTCTATCAATTTATATTATTATTTGTAGAAAGTAATCTTTGTTCTCTAAAAGCTTGAGGAAATTTAGGAGTTGCTTACATTGTAAATTACATTATAAAAAATAAATTGAGGAGTATATTGCTTAATCAATTTTATTGTATTACAAGATGAATCAAACTGATACATTATAAAATTCTGATAAACTCATAATAACTAAAGTTTTTAAACTTATAGGTGTATATGGAATCAATAATTATTGGAATACTTACGAAAAAAAAATCAATAAGTTGGACAATTTTTAGGATTAAAACTCCTAATCATTTTTTATTGAACAAAAAAATCCCCATCTAAAATCTTACTAAATTGATATATTACCGGTTGTAACCAATTGAAAGTTACAAGCCACCGTCGACAAGTCACCAGTGACCATCGGAATTTCGTCGAAAAAGTAAATTCCAACAAAAGAAAACACAGGTTTGAACAAATAAATCAACAAAAAATGTGGATTTGAATCAGAAAGCATAGAAAAGTGAGTTGTTGGAGATAATGTTTGTTGGAGGCGAATGGTTGGACAACAGATTGCAATCAATTCATCAGGTTACAAGTCTTTTTTTTTTTGGAAAAAAAAAACCTTCATTTTTTATATGTTTTAGTCAATTGGGGTTTTTTATGCAATGAAAATTAAAAAATTGTTAGAGGTTTTAATATCAAAAATGATCCAACTTAAGTTTTTTTGCGTAAATTTCCCATGATATTCCCCCATAGGGGTGAGCAACAGAGCCGATTTCCCGGACCGGTACCGACTGATACCGAATTAATATATTTGGCCCGGTACTTGGGTTTTAAAATTTCTTAAAATTCGGTATTCGTTCACGGTTTTGGTACCATATTTATCTCGAATATCCCGATCTCGAATCGAATATATATGTTCAATTAAATATTTGGTACCGCTTGGGGTTTGGGCGAATATGGGTACCGCCTTAATGCAAAAAGAAGGCGCAATGCATGAAGCAAGAGATTATTCGGTATTCGGAACTCGGTATTCGAAATTTGATATTCGGTATTCTGGTGCAATATTTGGTAATTTATGTTTGGTATTTGGTATATTTTCCTAATTCGGTCCCAATACGTGATTGGCACCGAAAACCCGGTCCCGGAACTGGAACCGAACCAGTACCATATAAAAAAATGGTTAGGTATTCGGTTCTTTCACAACTCTTAATTCACTTTCGGTATTTTTGGTTTTGGTACCGGTTCGGTACGATCCAGTACCAAGCTCACACCTATTCCCGACACCAATGTTATTTAGAATCCATATTGCAAGAAAAATAGATAGGTTATTTAACTTTTATATGATGTCATCAGACAGATAAACAAATAACAATAATAAAATTAATTATTATTATTTTAAAAGAACAAAATTATTCCGATTTAACCAATAACTTATGTAACATTTCTCCTTTGCTTTAATGTCAAATTGATCATTAAATTAGGTGGATGAACCGAAACCGGTCAACTAAACTTGAACCGGAACCAATATGCATAACTTTGTTGTTTGGTTACCTACTCCCCCAATCATATATTTATAATAATTAATAATTAGGGTTAAAGCCGTAAAATAGTTATGTACTTTTTAAAATGTATCGATATTGTACGTGTACTATTTTAATTATTCATATTATACGTGTACTTTCTGAATCGTTAAAGTTTGATACATGTACTACATATTTTCATACCAATATTATACCTTTGGTAACCGGTTACTGGCTATACTTGTTAAGAGTGAAATTTTCTTTTTAATAATGTTCAAATTTCCATAATTGAATCATCAAATACACTCTCTCGTACTTGTGATAACCTGGTAGGAGAAATCACACAACACAACCAACTTCAAACACCTACGGATCTCTGTAGAAATCTCCAATGAAGATCTCCATCGTCCAGATCGAAAAACTATGTGTTGCGAAACTTCTCCTCAAATTTCATGCAGATCCAACGGTGAACAAGTTCGTACAGACGATTCTCCCACAACTACGCAAAACTAGACGAAATAAACGGTCATAAAAACATAAAGGTATCGCATTGACAATATCAAAAGTACATGTACTATATCGATACACCTTAAAAAGTATACTGCTATTGTACGGCTTTAGCCCTTAATAACTAATTACAAGTATTATAATTTCGATTCGTTATTTTGCGTCATATTAATATAGGGATATTTGTGCAAAAAAACCCTCAAATTGGACCATTTTCGTGGTTAAAACTCTTAACCATTAAAAACCCACAACCGGCAAAATCTCAAGGATGTTGGATATAGCCTGTTGTAATTGATTGAAAGTCGTAGGCCACTGTCGACAAGTCATTAGTGACCAATAGGAAATTCGCCAAAAAAGTAAATTACAACAAAAAAAAACATAAGTTTCAACAAAAAAATCGAAAGAAAATGTGAATTTGAATCATAAAACACAGAAAATGAGTTTGCTGGAAAAAGGTTTGTCAGATTCGAATGATTGGTCAACAGATTGCAACCAGTTCTTTATGTTGCAAGTTATTTTTTTTTAAAAAAAACCAAATTTTAATAACTTTTAGTCAGTTTGGCGTTTTTTGTGCAATGAAAAATCATTGGAAGTTTTAACCACAAAAACGGTTCAAGTTTGAGGTTTTTTGCACAAATATTCCATTAATATAATAGCCTCGTACAATTATAATTAAAATATATTATGATGATATCATTCATCATGTGCACAATCGTTATAGGCAATAAGACTTGATTAACATTTAACAACTCTATATAGATGTTATTGTTATTTTTATTATTATAAAAAGTGATATTTGTTATAAAAACAAACCCTCTAGTTGGACATTTTCGTAATTAAAACTCTCAACCATTTTTAATTGCACAAAAAATCCCCAACTGGCAAAATCTCACGGAATTAAGATAATACCGGTTGTAACTGATTGAAAGTCACAAGCCACGGTCGACAAGTCATTAGTGACCACCGGGATTTTACCGAGAAAGTAGATTTCAACAACAAAAAACACATATTTGAACAAAGAAATCAACAAGAAATGTGAACTAGAATCATAAAACACAGAAAAATGAGTTCGCTAGACCAAAGGTTCATCGGAGACGAAAAGTATGTCAGCAGATTGCAACCGGTTCATCAGGTTGCAAGTATTTTTTTTTAAACCTCATTTTGATCATTTTTACTCAGTTGAGAGTTTTTTGTACAATGAAACATGGTTGAGGTTTAATCACCAAAAAATGGTCAAACTTAAAGATTTTTTTGTACAAATATTCCTTATAAAAATATCGAAAACTTATATATGTTCAATCGGAATGTCTTATATATGTGACATTTCTACTCCTATAATTAAAAAAAATATATCATGCAAGATGACATAATTTTGATGACTTGTATTACACAATAGTAAAAACGATAATCATTTTCAATATACACCAACTCATTTATATTATTAGTTTGAACGTTTGTCGTAATTAAAATTCGAATTTATCGCCATAATAATGATTTATTTTAACATGGAAATAAATTACTCATCAAGGTTTCAATCTTTTAATTTATGGTTTATCATGAATGTGTTAATTTTAATTCAAAAGCATGTAAATGTGACGAGGTTTAAACAAAAAGGTTAAGTAACATTTTGATCATCTTACTTTTAGATTTTTTTTATTTAGCCACTAAACTATTTTTTGTATACACATTTAGCCATTAAACAAATTTTTTTTACTGATTTAACCAATAAAATTTGTCTCGATTTGACCATGAAATTATCATATATTTGCATTGATTTAACAATTAGTTTTATTCATTTTTCTCAAAATATAACAGTATATTAAAGTTTATTGACTAAATCAAAACATAAAATAGTTTAGCGCCTAAATGTGACAAATATTAAAGTAGGATGGTCAAATGGTACTTAACCCTTAAAAAACATTTAATATTTCAATTTTCAACAAAATTTAATAGAATTTGAAAAGAATCCATCTATACTATATAAAATAAGAAAACCAATTGTAGTTTCTGGATCATTGGATGGAAAAAAAATCAATGGTCCAGATTAATGATAACTCATAATTATTTATGAAATGTCGCTTATACCCTTAATTAAAATCAATAATTATACATATGTCGTTTTTTAATTCATTTCCAAATTTACTACATTAACTTAATTACATTAAATTTTGATTTAATTTTTTCATTAATGAATTAATATTAAATTAATATTTCCCTAAAATAAATATCTATCATTATTATCCATAACAATCATAACTAGATCCAAATGTAAAAATTTGAATTAGTTGTGGAAATTATTATTAATATATATAATAAAGGAAAATATCAAATGTCACGTGTCACCTCTCCGTTCACCAAAAAGATAATTACAACTTATAAAAAATAAAATATAAATACAATTTAATATTTTTGAAAAAGATAAATTACTCTATAATTAATCTGTAAATAATAAAAAATAAACACAATTATTATTTTTGTATGTTTTTATTTTTACTCATATACATTTTATATAAATAAATTTAATTAAAAATATCCACGTAATACGTGGGTCATAAACTAGTAATATATTAAAGAATGTTTTTCTCATACATATTTTCATACACAATATTAAAACTTCATTAATTTAATCTAGGACGTTTGCTTTGGTTTAATTTATTTTGACGCATTTTTAGCCAAAATTGCCACATGTGTTATGTATCACAATTTATATTTAAAAAAAATTTATTAAAAAACCCAACATGTTTTTACGATTTTGCGTTTTCGTCTCTCAATGTTATTTTTCTCTAGAAATGTCTTAAGTTAAACTTTTTTTTCTAGTTGCTTATAGGAAGTTGAATGTCAACTCGGGGATTCCCCGGTCAAATCGGGTCCGGGTCGAGTTACGGGTTCCCTGTCGGGTATGAGTTTTTTTTTGTCATGCGTACCTTTACATTAGTTATCAAAAATTCTAAACAAGCTATATTTATATTCCAATTACATCAAATTTTATTACACGAACCAAACACCACATTACATTCCGGTTAATTATAATTGGTAAATCAAATTTTCTAAAAACTAAAAACCTGAGTTCTAATGGCCAAATTTCACTGACTCGGAAAGAAAAAACAAATTGGAGGGACGAAAACACAAAAACACTAAAAACATGTTAGGTTTTTCGTAATAAACTTCAAAAAAAAATTATTAAATATATTCTTTAAATTAGCTTACATGGGTTTCCCAAGTACGATGTGAAAGGGTTCGATCGATGAGGTTGTTATTTAATATTTTATCTTTTAGGATAATTAATATTTATAACTTAAATTTCAATATTAAAAAAACAAAATAATATATTTATATTTTAAAGACTAATGCATAAAAATAACATACTTTGGTTTTAAATATCATTTATGGTAGCATATTTTGTGTTTTAAAACATTTCAAAACAATATAATATCGCATATATGTTTACTAGCTTCATAAACATTTAACATTTTATGCTTTATATGAAGGTATTTGAACCTAAAGCTTTTAGAAAGTTTTTTTAAGTTTTGATTCTATCGGTTCCATCGATAAATACATGTATACTGTATACTAGGAATAACATTTATTTTTAGGGATTTTTTGCAGGAAAAAAAAACCCTCAAGTTGTATCATTTTTGTGACTAAAATCCACAATTATTTTTTATTACACAAATAACCCCACCCCAAGTTGACTAAAAGTTAGCAAAATGAGTTTTTTTTCAAAAAAAAAAAAAAAAACTTGCAGCATAAAGAACCGGTTGCAAACTTGCAATATGTTGACCAACTCTATGGAGGAGGTATTTACAGCCAAGAATTTCAATCTTAAGTCTACAAATGTAAAGAAGTTGGTTCAAGGATTGTGCTATTCTGCATTATGGGGGATTTGGAACTGGAGAAATCGAATTAGAGTTTTGCAGGGTGACAGTAAGGTTGAATGTGCTAACGAGGACATCTTTGCTAAAATTCAGAATGTTAGTTTGCTTTGGCTGGAGAGTCGATGCGGTAGGGGATCTTGGAAGAGAAGTGATTGGATCTTGAATCCGATTGTCTGTGCTTTGGGTTCATAGTTTTGTTATGCCTTTTCGTTTTTTCTATTCTTGTTTTGATTCTTTTTGTTTGTTGTAGTGTTTGGTTTGGCTTCTTCTTGAAGTCTTTTTAGTGGCAATAATATTAGCTTTTCAAAAAAAATATGTTGACCAACTCTTCGTCCCTGACGAAATTCTGGTTTATTATCTATGTTTTATTATTTAAATTTCACATGTCTTGTTGATTTTTTTGTTCAAATCTATGTTTTTTTTGTTGTAATTTCCTTTTTTGGCGAAAATCTGGTGGTCACTAATGACTTGTCGACGGTGGCTTATGACTTTCGATCAATTACAACTGGTAATATCCCAATCCGTAAGATTTTACCGGTTGGGGGTTTTTTGTGCAATAAAAAATGGTTGGGGGTTTTAATCACAAAAATATCAAACTTTAGGGTTTTTTTTTAATTACAAATACACTTAATATGAATATACTTTTGGAATCGATTCATAAATGTTTAATTCAACTTTTTTTAGTTATGGTAACTCTCTTTTATAAAGTTTTGAGTCCCATTGTTATAAATGTAAAATTATATAACACATTTGTAGTGAATTATAAAAATAATATATAATTACGTAAACAATGAAACTATTAACTTAGTTTATTATTTTGTATTTATTTAATTTATTTATAATGGCAACTTTATAATTTCATATAATTCAAAACTTACCAAAGGCCTTTGGCCTGGCGGTAAGAGGGTGGAGTTGTAAGCGAGAGGTCACGGGTTCGATCCCCGTCGTAGGTAAGTTGAAATTTAGTAGGAGTAAGTAAGTCTAGGATAGTTTGCCGTTAATATATATATATATATATATATATATATATATATATAATTCAAAACTTCAACACACTTTGGTTGTGGAATTCGGAGAATATGGCAAAAAAGTGAATGAGAATTCCATTTTGATATTCTGTTAGGCTATAAAAAGAAATGAAAAAAAATGATATGATAGCTCCTATATAAGTTTTTGCCTTGGTTATATTTATATTTTATCTTTTAGGATGGTTATTATTTATAACTTAAATTTCAATATTAGAAAAACAAAATAATATATTTATATTTTAAAGAGTAAATGCATAAAAATAACATACTTTAATTTTTAATATCATTTACGGTAGCATATTTTGTGTTCTATAACATTTCAAAACAATATACTATCGCATTTATGTTTACTAGCTTTATAAACATGTAACCTTTTATGTTTTATATGAATATACTTTTGAATCAATTCATAAACAGTTTATGATTAGTACGTGTGAACTATATATAGGTGTACATTGTTGTCTAAACTCGACCAGAACGACTTGGGCCCATATAGGCCAACAATCGTTCGGTTTGGGAACCGAAACTAAGTCTGGTAAACTTTATGAGCCAATGTGTAACTTGACATTTACTTGCACTCTATATGAAACCTTTATAGGTAAATTGAGTTGTTGAAGTTCATTCGGTAAAGATAAGTCTCGTTGGGGTTTATTGTGGCTTGGTTTGAAAACCCCGAAGTTATATAATATCAAGCACTGTGAGTTCTAGCATTTATATTTCATGATGTACATTATGTGTTGGGGGTTATATCATAGCATGCTACATATGTGACTTGTTGGGTTTTATTCTAATTAGAATTTGCAGGTTTTAATCATATTGGGATGAGACTTGAAACTTATATCATGAATGGGATGCATTGATTCATATCATATCGATCATTATCTTTTTACTTGGCATCACATGGATATCCATGGTTTATTCGACTAGCTCTAAGTCTGTAAATTGAGCAATGAACTAACCCTAAGTCAGCAAATTGAGCAATACATATTGGACTAGATCTAAGTTAGCAAACTGAGCAATAAATCTTGGACTAACTCTAAGTCACCAATTTGAGCAATATATGAAGGACTACCTCTGATTCTCAATTGAGCATTTTGTCATATGATTGTTGGTTGTATTATTTTAGTACTTTGCATGTATTGTTCATTTTGTTTAATAAATCCTAGTAACTCACTCAATTTTATTGACCTTTTACTTGTTAATCCTTTTACACGCATCAATAAGGGAAAATGTCCGGCTACCTCCCATTAGTGACTTACCACGTTGAGGTATTTAGTTGGGCTGTTGGGCCTCACATTCTGGTACATATTTTTGATATACAGCTTATGGGATTGGATTGCTAGAAGACTTTCTAAACTTCAAATACATGAATTGGGGTTCAACTCCTCTAAGCTAACTGTAATTGGTGATAGAACATTGATGAACTAACATTGGAGAGCTTCATGACAATGTCACATTTTTTGCGTTGGAGTAAAGTTAGAGCTCCATGATATAATAGCTCCAAATTTTTTAATAACCAAGCATTGCGAAGCTCCATGATAGCTTTGAATTTTTGGCCTTAGCGAAGAGCTAGCGTTGCAGAATTTCATGACGACTCCGAACTTTTATATCTTGAGTTAAGTATGTTTGGATGAATCTACTAATTCGTTAAGACAGATAAAAATGATTATATACGCACCACGGACGAAGCGTACATATCACTTTAGCTTGTTGTATCATAGTGGTTCATCGTCAAATGAACAACAATGGCTTGTAGCATTTTCTATTGATTTGTCTAGGAGACGTGAGATGTAAAAGAAAAGTTTATCGTTTTACATGGACCAAAAAGATGGTATACGGATAGATTTTTATTTATCTACCAACATATTTTTGTGCATATTGTATATATTATATAACAACTATTTTTAAAAGTTTAACACAATTATAAAAACTTCAAAACTTTCTAGTACTTTAACGTCTTGTTTGACTTACGAACTAGAATTTGAAGGAATATAAATTTACTTATAGTGTGTTACTATGTTTGATATTTTGGATGACAAAATAATGAGTTAAAATTTGTTAAAAATTTCGTCAAAATTAATAATTGTGTAAATTCATCACATATTATGTAGTATAATTTAAAAGTTTAAGCAATTTACATTTCGTGACGCCGAAACTTCTAGCTATTCTATTAAAATGATAAATATATTCCATTTGACACTGACGTAAAATTCTTTCGACATAAGTTAAAATTAGTTAAATAATTAAATTAAATTATTTTAGAATATCACATGTCTATTTTATAGGGGTTTTGTGGCAGGGTTATCAAAAATTCATTTTAAGGGTTAATATTAATAATCAAAATCGTTTTACAAACCTATAGGAATTCTATTGAGTTTGTCATATCTATTGCAAAATGAGTCTATTATGAAAATTCTTATCCTAATTTGTTCATCCCTACATGTAGGGATGGCAATGGGGCGGGGCGGGGATCTCAGTTCCCGTCCCCATCCCCGCTTCATAATCGTCTGCCACATCCCCGTCGGGGAATGAGTTCCTATTCTCATCCCCGTCCCGATCGAGGATCGGGATCCCCGTCGGGGAATCGGGTTTTTCAAGCTCCTAAAGATTATTTAAATTTAAACTATAAATAGCAATTTAGTATAAAAATATATGTAAATAAACATTAAAAAATTAATTCAAACATATTTGAGGTATCTACTTATATAACCTATAATTTGTAATAAAACTAATAAAAAAGAAATGCATGCAAAACATTTATAAAACCAATGAAATGAAAAATAACAATGGTATTTTAAACTATAGAAAAGTTATATACAATAATATTTAATATATTATATAAAATGTAATGAATAATTTACATTGTAAAGTTAAATATATATAATAATTTATATTAAAACATAATTTATAACCGGGGTCGGGTTCGGGGTCGGGGATTAAAGTGTCTCCCATTCCCGCCCCATCCCCATTATTTTAAATCGGAGATTCCCCGTCCCCATCCCCGGTCAACTCGGGGATTCCCCGGTCAAATCGGGGTCGAGTTACGGGTTCCCTGTCGGGGTTGGGGTTTTTTGCCATGCCTACCTACATGGATAATACCCATATCGTTTTATATATTTTGTTCGTCTAATTGGTTATAGTTTTTCTATATGTTTACGTATTCTAGTTAATAAAATCAGCTAAACTAAAGTTAAATCTATCATAGTAGACACTTGTTTGAGGCAAATGGTCGAACACCTGTCATGCATAAATGGAATAACCTGTTGCTAATCCAATTCTCAAATGGCAGAAACCCTAGTTTGAATTGATCAGCAGATCAATGGCAGCTTCTTAAACGATCGTTCATGGTAGAAACGTCGGAATCTTTCTTACATTAGTTGCTTGTTCGAATCCGTAACTGATTTCAATCAATTTAGGTTCAGATCCTTTCAATCCACTAAAACAAATACCAATTGGCACACCCTTCTTGTCATAAGCAGCCGGAACACTGATCGCCGGAAAACCACCAATAGCCAACACCGGAGAAATATTAGCACCGGCAGTCACCACCGCATCTAGGCGGTTCTCCGCCATCATCTTCACGTATCCATCTTGCGTAAGCCTAGCCATATTCGCTATCGCCGCCTTCTCCAAATCTCCGATCCCATTTGTTGCTTCGGCTGCCAAGAATATCTCTTGCCCGAATTCAGCAATCTTTTCCTGAATGATTATTAGAAAGATTAAAAAAAAAGTGAATTTAAACCGAAACCGAAAGAAAAACCCGAATTTAAACATTTTTACGAATCGGGTTGTTACCAAATTCGAAAACTTTTGATTGAATGCAATTATATCCGCCAACGAGCGAACGGGAGAAGTTACGAGTGTTTTCAAGTAAGCGTTTATCGCAATCTTGAATTCGGCTATCGCAACTACAGCTTCACCGCTTGCGGTGGCGTTTAGTATGGTGTCGAGGCTCGCAATCTCCAAATTATCGATCAAGATTGCACCTTCTTGCCTGATAAGTTTTCGACCGTTGTAAAACAAAGTGATCGTGATCGTGATCGTAACGATATATATTTATTGTAATGTAAAAAAGTACGTAGTTATCGTGAAACGATACCGTAGTGTTCGTAAATGGCTTTGAAAAACTTGAGCTAGGTCCGACCCGTTAGGGAACACGAAAAACGGGTTTCTTAACGACACCTATTCGTTTCCCCTTAAGCCCGTCCCGTTTTAGAAACCGAGTGTAGCCACCATACGGGATATATTTTGACGCTTGCTGAGTAGCGTCATGATCGTAGTAGTCGAATCCTACGATCGTGTCAAGAACATAAACAGCATCTGATACCGTCCTGCATATCGGCCTGATCAAAAACCAAAATAATCAAAATTAGGGACATTACGAAAAATGTAAGTATTAGTGACCACCAATTTGTCGAAAAGTTTACCCAACGGTGTCGAGTAATGGAGAGATCGGGATGACCCCAGCTCGGCTGGTGAGACCGACCGTAGGTTTGATGCCAACTACTGAATTGAAGCTAGCCGGGCATAAGATAGACCCGTCTGTCTCGGTTCCTATCGAGATCGCCGCCATATTTGCGGCAACGGATATTGCGGGTCCACTACTCGAGCCGCACGGAATTGCTGATAAAACGTAAGGATTCTACATAGGAATACAAGTTGATTCATAGAGCATGTTTGTTTAGTTCGTTTAATGTCTATGATAAAGTTAGTGTTATATGGTCTGAAGCTTAGTTTTTTTTTTTACATTCATTGTTTAGTTGTACCGTAATGTACAACTTTACATTGCATGTAATTTCTAAGCTTCAGACGCTATTTTCTTTTCAGTACTACTAACCTTTCCTTGACCTCCTCTTGGACTCCAACCACTAGGTGCATTCAATGATCGAAAACTCGACCACTCACTCAAGCTAGCTTTCCCTAATATAATCGCTCCGGCTTTTCGCAACCTCGAAACAATCCCGGCATCTCGAGGCACTAAAGACCCAAGCAATGCAAATGACCCACTCGTTGTGTTAAGTTTGTCTTTTGTCGCAATACTGTCCTTAAGAAGGACAGGAATGCCATGTAAGCCGACAATGGATCGAGGCACTTTAGCTGCCCGTTCACGGTCGGCTCTGTCGGCTTCATATAATGCGTCAGGGTTCACTTCAAGGACCCCTTTAAGAACCGGGTTGAGTTTCTTGATTTCACCAAGATAGAACTCAACGAGTTGTCTTGAGTTGAGTCGGTTTTCGTTAAACGCAATCCTAAGTTCGTGAACCGTGGCTTCTTTGTGAGCATGGGAAGTCGACGATGAGAGCAATGTTAAAAGAACGAGGAAGAGAAAGGAGTATGTGAATACGGGCACCGACATGGGTGAGTCGACTCGATACCGAGTGACAAACGAGTTCATTAGTAACCTGTTTGGATGCAAGGTTAAATAAGCTAAAATAACCAACATTCATCCATGAAAACAAACAACTAAATGTCAAAAACCAAAAAGAAAAAAATCGAAAAATAAAATTTTAATAAAAGTGCAGGCCAACCCTAGTTGAAGCATCAAGTACTTGTACCTTCTAAGAGGAAAGTTTCTTGCATGCATTTAAGATTTGTACCGTACAACCCGACAAAATATTAATTAATTACTACCCGAAAACGGATCTTTTGCCGACATATAATCAACGGGAAATGGTAGTTTTGAACGTTAAACGGGTGTTGGTTAATAATTAGTAATATTTGGATTAAATTTAATAATAGTTATTTATTTGTGTTTAGAATTAATCATATCACACATCTTTTTCATAAGTTAAAAAATATAGTTTATTTGATTAATAAATGATTATTTAGTCATATGACAAGTTAAAACGTAAATTAAAATACTTTTAAATCTGATTATACGAAAATTGTGATAACAAACAGCAGAAGCTAAACCAAACACTAAATTTCTGGCAGCACTATTTGTTATAGCGATTATCTGATTATTAGTTTTCAAAACACTGCAGCCCTTTTTTTAAACGCAAACGGCAAATCCCAACACCTTTGAAAGTACAACGTTACCATTATTAGATTTATTTTAAACTTTGAAGACTATTAATAATAAAGTTTAAAAACAAATAATACAAAAATATATTTGTGTCATAACATTTCCAAGATAACCAAGATCTCAAGAATTTGTTATGCTATAAACTTTTATCATTAAAAAAATAACATGTTTTTATAGTTTTTTTATTTTCGTCCAATCATTTTTTTTTTTTCAAAAAGTCCTTATAGAAATTTTTTTTATTGGTTTTATGAAATTTGATTATTAGAGCTCGGTTATAATTATTAAACCGGGTTCTTAAAACCGAAAAACTGGTATCTAGTAATCAAATTTCACTAAATAAAAAAAATTTAACCTAAGAACTTTTGTGAAAAAAAAAAATATATTGAGGGACACAAAAACGTAAAAATATAATATTTTTTCATTAAAAAAAACCCTAACTTTTACGTGTATGATTGTATATGATCGTTGTACTTATTTTCTATTCATACAATATGTATGTTGCTACATGTCTTTAAGTATAAAAAAGAAAAAGAAAAATTGGTTGTGTGCATGGTTCTGAAAATTGAATCAGTTTAAACCATAAACTTAACCGAATGTTGTTTAAATATGTTAAAAGTGATTTGGATTTCATAAATTTTATTTGTATTTAAAAGTTTGTATTTAAGGTTTATTATAAAAAAACCAACATATTTTTTTTGTTTTTTGTGTTTTCGTCTCTGCATGTTTTCGTTTTCAGAAAAATTCTCAAGTTAATATTTTCTTTTTAATTTACTGACATTTGACTATTAATCGGAAAAAGTAAAATTGAGGACTTCTCTGGAAAAAGTCAAATTAATGGACGAAAACGTAAAAATCGTGAAAACATGTTTGTTTTTTCATAATAAACTTTTATATTTATCGTATGTATTATCAACATTTTAGAGATACATTGATCATTATTATTGAACTTTATCAATGTCGTATTGATGTATTTTTGTTTTTAAGTTAACTTTGACATAGTTTAGGGACTTAAACTATAATTCTCATGATCTTAAACAATACTTCTCATCATCTATATAAAGATTATGATAACAGATCACACAAGTCAAATATACACATTGGTCGTTTAGATCAAATGTAAATGTCATCTAACAAATAATTCCCATTATCTTTATATAGATGATATAAATTCTAAAATATAAAATCCGTACATTAATCCACTTTGACTTTTAAAAGCCAATATATATCATTTTAAAACGTAAATAAAAATTTTGGATAAAGAACATACGTGTAACAACTAAATACATTTTTTTACTTGCAAGTCGTGAACTTGCAAGTAACGTTTCCGGGTTGTCCAGAGTTCGCCCTCAAAAACCTAAGCGCGGTCATGAGGACTTGCCGTGTTGATCCTTCAATCAACGCGTAGTTGAAATGTTGGATTACGTCAAGAGGATGGTAGGGAAATTGGATACTATTGTAGGAATTGAGAAGAGCGGTTGTAGCTTCTCGTAAAAGCGTCCTAAAAGGATCGCCTCGGCCCTCCATACTTCCTCGTAGGGTAATATCGTTCCCGTATTTCCTCCCTGCTAACGGTCCGAACACAAACGCCACTTTTAGGTCTGGGGCTAACACCCTCCAGTAACACTCGTACTCGGGCACCATCCACATGCTAAAAAATGGTGAAAAAATTGTTAGTTTATTGCTTTTTTGAATGATTATATTTGACCTTTCATTACAGATGAAAAAAAAAATGTTCTTTTACAGTTGCAATACAATTACGGAGTTATATGATTATCTTTGACTTTAATTGGTACATATATAGTCATCTTATTTTAATTTTAATCATTTGAAAATGCATATTCAAACATGACCAAACATATGTGGTTGCACGTAGGGGTGTTCAAAAGAAACCGAAAAACCGAGCCGGACCGGTCAATCCGAAACCGAAAAAACCGAAATCCGAAAAAACCGACATATGACGGACCGGTTACGGTTTTCATTTTTAATAAACCGCGGGTAACCGAACCGAACCGAACATAAACATATCACAAATATTTACATATAAATAGATAAATTACAAGCTAAAAGATTATATTTATAGTTTAATTTAATTAAATATTTGTTTGTTTAAGTAGTTTTATGAAATTTTTAATGTAATTCATATATTTATTACACATAAACTTAATTTTAAGTAACAATCAAAGTTTAAAAATTTATATTTCTATACTTTCATTATTTATAAATAGATAACAACTATCCGAAACTATCCGCAAACTGAACCGCATATAACCGAAACCGTAAAGCGGGTAACCGAAACCGAAAATACGGTTCATACTTTTGCTACTAACCGAACCGAACCGGTCCATGAACAGCCCTAGTTGCACGGACAACAGGTCTATATAAAAATAACAACGTAAAAAATGTATACTTTTCTTGATTTTCATTTAAAAAATGATAACTCGCCCTCTTGAGGGGTTTTGCCGACCGTTCCTCAGTCAACGTGGATGGGTTAAATTGTGCAACCCATAGTGAGAAGATATGTACTAGCATTTGATTCTGGATATTCACTATCGATTTCATGTATTCAACCACTAGACTACCATAATGATAATTTCAAATGCATTCGGTGTTTCCAAATTTTAATCATGTACAATTAACGAGTTTATAAAGTTGGCTCAAATATAGGGATGAGTTTTTTATACCGAAAACCGATACTGAACTGGTACCTTCGGTCCGGTTTTCGGTTTATGTAATTGTCATATTTCGAGATCGGTACTACCCAGTTTCGGCACCATCTAAAAACCGGTATTACCGGTACCGGTAAACTTTGACTCAAATCAAGTAAATCTTTAATGTTTTCTTCATCACCAATAAACTTTGATAATGGTTTATTTTGTATGACTTGGTTCATTTGGAATCATAAACTAAAAATATTTTTATTGTTATGTGAGAATTGAATGAATGGTTTCAACAAGTTGATAAGTAAATTTGAAATGTTCTTTTTATGTTTATTTTCTTGAATTTTCGGTACCTAATTCGTTTCGGTAATCGGTATCCCAAATCACCATAAAATATAACCTGTGCCAATCGGTATGGTGATCGGTCCGGTACCGAACTCGTCCCTACTCAAATATGATTTCTTGTTTATAACAATATGTTCTAATGAAACACCTAGTGCCAGTGGCCAAGTATGTTTGGAACTTTGGATGGAAAAATGCTGCAATTGTTAGTGTTAATTATGAAAAAATCTAACATGTTTTTATGTTTTATACGTTTTCGTCCCATCACGTTATTTTTACTTGGAAACATTTTTAAGTTCATTTTTTTTTCACCGGTTTTATGAAAGTTGGATATTAGAACACGGTTTTCAATTTTTAAAAAACTTGATTTACCAATTATAACCAAAATTGGTTATTAGAACACGGTTTTTATTTATTAAAAAACTCGATTTACCAATTATAACCGGTATCTAATAGTTAAATTTCACAAAACCTAGAAAAAATTTAACCTAGTGACTTTTTTGAAAAAAAAAACATGTAATGACGAAAACGCAAAAATTAAAAAAAAAAACATGTTTGTATATGCACAAAGGTATAATTCATTATAACACAGCTAGAAGGTTGATGATAACACTTACCTATATGGGCAAGCGGAAGCTTCTAAGAATGGCACCAAAGGCATGGGCGGCAATGGCGGCAGTTGTGGTTGTTGCGGTGGATGCGGAATCGGTGGAGGCAGCACCGGTGTCACGGGTGTAGGCACCGGTGTCACGGGTGTAGGCACCGGTGTCACGGGGGTAGGCACCGGTGTCACAGGTGTAGGCACCGGGGAAGATGATCCCGGGCAGTTAGACATTGGTTGGGCAGGTTGTGAAATCAAATGATCAACCGTATAAATTTCGGTATTAAACATTTGAAACACAAGATTCAAGTTTCGGGGAGGACCGGCAACTGCCCGACACCCCTCCCCGTCGCCGGAAACCTGTGCCTGGCAGCTACTCATGTCCGGTGTTCCTTCAAATCGCATTATGTATGCTCCTAACCAATTTGTGGTCACTTCACCAACGACTGTGAGCTGCCCGTCCTGTCCCGGGCAAGCCATTGATACTTTTGTTCCTTTAAAAACAATAAAATAAAGTTTATTTTGTATTGTGCAATAATAATTTCAACCAAAATTAAAAGTATTTTTCCTTTAAGAGATTTAGGGATGTTTAGCTGATGGTTGGTTTGAAAGAGTATAAATATATGTTTGAAGGTATGTTTATAATGAAAAATGTTTATAAAAAACCATATTTATCGGTAGAACTGAAAGAATCAAATTTAAAATTATTTTTTTTAATTTTATTTTTTTGTTTGAATTAACATTAAAAGTGTATATATATATACATTTGAACCCAAATCTATATATATATATATATATATATATATATATATATATATATATATATATATATATATATATATATATATATATATATATATATATATATATATATAGAATATGGTTCGAGAGAATACCACCCTTATGCAGCGCACCGGAAGGTACCAGCTTTAAAAAAACTTTTTTTAAATTTTTTTTTCATAAACATGTTTTAATTAACATTATGAAGAACATATATAAATTTCACATACATTCACATCTCCTAGCTCCTAAAAAATGATGTGAACACACACTTACATAATTTTGAATGTATGTGAACGTGCATTTATGTGGTGCGTGTTTTCATGCACTTAGAGTGTTCGGATTTGCGTGAAATTCACATATGATCTGTGTAATGTTAATTAGAACATGTTCATGAAAAAAAATTTCATAAAAATTACTTTTAAGGGTGGTACATTCTGGTGCGCTGCATTAGAGGTGGTACTCACTTGAACCTAAATATATATATATATATATATATATATATATATATATATATATATATATATATATATATATATATATATATATATATATATATATAAATTCATATGTTTTGAGATTTATAAGTATGGCTAACCATACATTTACATCAAGATATGTATATTCACACCAGTATTGCATTCGTATATTCATACGGCATTTTGAATAGTTTATAAAAGTTGATAATTTGTGATTTTTTAATAGTTTTATAATGTTTAGTTAAATGTACAATTAAAAACAAGTTATTAGAAATTTCTTTAAGTTTTGATTCTACCAGTACCATCGATTACGATAAGTACGATTCACGATTCTCTATTGACTTAAATCTGAAAATGACAATCAAGAGAAAATGATATATAAATGACATTTATTTTTGTATAATTCTACTTTAAATGAAATTAGTTATAGTTATTCTTAGCTATCAATTAAATACTACCTTAATATGAATTTTTTGAATTTAAATATTTTAATATACATTGCTATGATAAAGACTAACATGTACATATGAGCATTGTTACATGTATATTCCCTTTCGTTAATTTTTACTAATTATACACGGTCTATCTTACATGTTTTTATTAATAACGTGAGACCTGATGATAAAACTTAAAATTTCCTCTCATATTAAGAGAGATTAATGTATATGATTAGTAAAATGGGATGTACGTATAGAACAGCCTTATGCAATATGCATATTGATTGTGCTTAGACAATTTATTATATTCACGTTGGCAGAAAAAACGGTCGGTGATGATTAGAGAATGTATTAACACTTATATATTAAATATCAAAGAAACAATAAATCATTTGTATGACAAAAGTATAATAGCTAGGTACAAAAAGAATGGGTGTTAAAAATATTAATTAATTATTTAAACTTTTGTTATATACAATTAATATACAAAATGAATAAAGGACAATTGTTAACTACCAAATGTACCACCTTGATTTGTCTAATAGTTTTATTTTAAAATAAACAATTAATTTTTAAACATATGAAGGAAAATACGTTATTTTTAAAGGTTTATTATAATAAAAACCAACACGTCTCTACGGTTTTGCATTTTCGTTCTTCAATGTTATTTTTTTCAGAAAAGTCCTCAAGTTAATTTTTTTCTAGTTTCGTAACATTTAACTATTAGAGTCTGGCTATAACTGGTAAAACGCAAAAAAAGGTAAAAACATGTTGATTTTTTTTTCATAATAAACCTTATTTTAACAGTAATGTTAAGCATATATGATTTTCTTTCCCACATTTTTACTTATGTACATAAAGTCCTTATGATTAACAACTTATAATTAAAATCATTACTATACTTACCTCCAAAAAAATGTCAAACAATTAAAAGCTATGATTACTTTTAAATTTTTTTGTTGATTTGTATATCAAGCACTAAAAAATAATACATTATACAAAAGAAAAATGCTAATTTAAGTAAAATAAACATGATTAACTTTTTGAATCTTACGATTCTTTTCAAATCGTAAGAATTATAAGCAAGGTTTAACCTATTATAACTTTATAAGAATATAAATACATAAATTAAAGCATAATATTTCTCACCATTGATCTGATATCGTTTATTCTTACAAAATGTAGTGTACAGTTTTATATTTTTATCAAACTTAACAGTTTCTTTATATCGAAAAATCAAACATGACGGTAAAAAAACAGATTATAAATAAAATTACTGACCGGAAAGCGGGTAATCAAAGAGTGAAACTTGGCCATCTTTGCATTGGTCACAGAAGACTGTGCCACTGACCATGGCATCACCATTGGCTCCACCAATGACTGCACCCACAATGAGAATGGTTGTGACCAGACCCATCAGACCCAGACCCATTTTTCTCGAACCCATGAACCCACCGGTCACTTCACAATGAGCTAGAGAGAGAAAGTACAGTTGTAGAGAGAGAGAGTGAAAGAGTTGTAAATGTGAAATTGAGGGTAGAAGAGGAAGTTAATAAATGGAGAATTGGTGTAATGAAACCCTCTCAACTGTCCACCAATTAATGAAATCTTGAATAATAACATGTAAATTGTTGACCTTTTTCACTTGTCACAAATGATCGGATCGGATTAATGTACAACTTTTATCGCATAAAGTACAATAACGTATGATACGTCAATGAATCTTTAAAAAAAAGAACCTATTTTCTAAGGCAAAAGTAGTCGGATATACAGTTTTTATTGCATAAAGTACGAAAGTAAGATGTTATATAACCCGTTTGTCGATCACTTTTATTCCGGATGAAAAACCAAATGTTTATCATTTAATCGTAAAGAAAAATGGTAGAAATTCAAGTAGGGTACAACTTTTAATGCATGAAGTACAAGAAAAACATGATATGTTGCTATCGCTTCGTCTCCAAGGAAAATAAGTTGTAGAAAATATATATATTTTCTTGGCCAAAATGGTTGAATTCATAATAATGCATCCAAATTATTGCATCAAGTATAAGGATGTATAATACTACGACTTTGAATGTACCATTTTCGATCGAATTAAGACAATACTGGAATGTTCTTTTTTCTATGTTACTTCTGTTTACGTCAAGAAATGGTAAATTTATAATAGCATACAACTTTTAATGAAGAAAGTATTGAAAATATGATATCATCACTATGAATTCTAGTTTCTATACAAAGAAAATAATTAAAAATGATAACAAATAATTAGAAAAGTTGTATTTCGAAAGGTAAAAGATTGTTTGTGTTATGCGCACTTAGCAAAATGAACATATAGGAGTGTACTAATCTATAACCGGACTTAAATATCTAAATTTATTTTAAAAATATAGGTGTCATACCTATTTTGGATATTTTCTACTTTTACAAAGTATGTAAAAATGTACATCATCCAACTAAAACCAAAATTTTAAAATAGAAACCGAGAACAAAACAGTTCACTGCGGTCTATCAGTTACATAATTTTCACCGATTGTACACACATAGATTGGGTAAAAAGCTTAAACACATCATTTTTAATTCAAGATGGGATGAACTACCAACACCCTTTAATCAATTTTCAAATCTTATAAAAATTTTAATTGCAAAAATATACTAGGTCAAGATTGAAAAACTAAAAATTGATTTAGGATGTATATATTTGAAGACACTATTGGTGTGTTGGGATGGGTAAGGTGTGTTGGGATTTGAAGGGATAGTGTGGGATGAGTGTGTTTATGTAGATGTGGGTAAGGTATCATGGATGAGGATAGGATACGATATATATTTGTTGTGGGGGTGGCGAGGGTAAGGTAGGTGGGTAGGTAAGGGCGGGGTGGGTAGGGATAGTGTGGGGTGGGTATGTATATGTAGATATTGGTGAGGTTGGATGAGTGAGAGTAAAATATGATGTCTTATTGGGTTGGGTTGGGTTGTGGTGCGGATGGGTAGGGTGGGTAGGTACGGTAGAGTATGGTACAATGAATTGACGTAGGTAGGTAATGTTAGATCATTATCATTGTTTGATATATTTAGTTAGGGTAGGGTAGGGTAAAAGGGGTGCGTGGGGTGGGTTGGGGTAGGTGTTGGTAGGGTAAGGTAAGGTAGAATCAATAGGTATAGGTAGGTGGTGGTTAGGTTGAGGATAAAAGTGATATTGTCATTTGGTTAGGAATTCAAAATGTAAAGATATTAGATTATGAAATAACAGGGGGTAAGAAAGAATATTAAAATCTTAAAATGAATGATTGTGAAATGCTAAAGAAAAATGAAATCCCTCTTTTTTTTTTTTTCAAACATGATACAGTTTCTCTGAAATCCCACAAACCAAACGCCACCTTAGAGTTTTACGGATTTTTTTTGTAAAGCAGAACACACACTCATCTAAATCTACTTTTAAATCTACACATTTGTTCACAATTGAAATCAAATCCCAACCTTAAGATCTCCTTTAACACCTGGTACGGTGACCTATAAGTCTTTTGGTTAGAGTTTTACAGATCTAATCCACTAAAAATAAAATATAAATCATATCAAAATTTAGATAAATGGATCGAATTTGTGTTTAATTCTTGCAACCCATGAAGTCTACAGGAAAAAAATTATGGACTTATAAATGTAACATTTAATAGAGTGAAGATGTTTGGTGGGATTTGAAAAATAAATGATTTTTTAGCCAAAAAGTTTGGTGGTAGAATTTTAATTAATATCAATTTTGAATATTGGTAATGCTTATAGATTTTTATTTAATAATCTGAAAAAGTATTTTTATAGCATAGGATCTCTGGAAAGATAAAACCTGCATAATTTTAAATTTTACCCTAAGTAGAAAGATTTGAGGGGAGAGAATTGTGTTTTCTCTTGTTTGGGAGAAATGCTCTCAAGTTTTGGGCGGAAAATTGTATTCTCTGGAAATTGTTTGAAGGCTAAACATGGAGAATTGCAATTCTCTCCATTTGGGAGAGAAATGGTGAAAATTGACTATTTTGTTTCTCTACTCCACCTGAGTCGCCATTTCTCCTTTTTATTTCTCTGTTGATACCAAACAAGATACACAATTTCAATTCTCCATCCATTTCCATTTCTCCACATTTCCATTTCCATTTCTCCTCATTTCTTTTCTCTGTACCAAACGCACCCTTAATTGCTTTCCTTTTATAAATGGTTTTTCTTGGCTTTGTCATCCTATTATCCCCTGTAGATTTAGAATTCGTAGAGTAAAAATTATTATGATCAGCAAAAACGATCTTATCCTTTGTAGGATCCATCGTGGATAGAATCTTAGTCAGGATTTTAAGATCATCCGTAAGATCTTAAGATCTCGATATGGTCCAATCCTACTTTACGAAAATTTAAAGTTTAAAAAGTTATAAACGAGTCAACTTTGTTAAATAATACAGTATAGTTATGTGTTAATTATCTAATTTGTGCATAACAATTTTCATGTATTTGGAGTTCATAAACTCTCAAATATAAATCTTTAGTGATTTTATTAAATTCTCATAATTTTTAAGAGTTGCATTAAACAATCGTTAGTATTTTAAATATTATATCAATTTGACATAAAATAATATTTGATGTAATTATAACACATTTGAAAAAGAAAATATTATTATAGTAGAATCTTAGAACCCCGATTTCGATCCTACGATTCGATCTTACGAAAACAAAAATGATATCTTGATTTTGGCAACTTTGGATTTAAATTTGTTTAAAAAAAATTAATTTTAAATTGTAACACCCCTCCCGATCCCGGAAATGCCACGTCAATACAATATCATATGTGGCAATAACGCAACGGATCCATAACGCACGTGTCATGGAATAATGCAGGTTACGGCTAATTAAAACTTTAAACACAAAGTTAATACATTCAAATCCCAGATTGACAAAACGTACAAATCCCGGTCACTGGATACATCGAACCCAAAACAACATTATACCAGTTCTATACAACATATGAAACTACTACGGATCTTCGATTCAACCTTGACTCTATCTCGGCTGCGGCTGAGATCCTTTCTGATTCCCTGAACATGTTAGACTCGATAACGTGAGCTATAAAGCCCGTGAGCACGCGAGGGTTGACACTGCACAGAACACATAGCACATAGCACGCAAACCCTGTCCCTGCCCCTGTCCCGATTGCCCGACACACATCTCAGGTATAAAGCACAAGTATGAGATCGAACACAGCCCTGTGGGGACCCCTCCCCGATGGACACATCGCACACAGCAATGGTCGGTAATACCCTGTAGCACGGAAGCTACCCGGCTACAGGCCCTGCCGTATATATACGCCCCAAGGACTGTAAGGGACAGTCAACCCGCGCGATTCCCCTTCGCGACTTATCGTCCGTATGGAACTCATCACGGACCCCTGAACCGATCTCGCATCTCATACATAACACGTATAAGGAATAGGGCATACCTGAGGTTCACGTCCCTGTCTCACATAGGTATAACACGCACAATATAGCTATTCAACTATAATGTAAAGGATGGCGCGCGTTTTAGAAAACGTCTCGAGTACTCACCTGATTGGTTCCCCGAAGTCTGAGCGCCCTGATCAAATCCGGCTCGAGATCCGCTAGTCCCTGTGATCACACGGATAGCCCAACAATCAATCGCAATTTCCCAATTATCACATAGCACATGATTACAATAATTCGGACTCAACTCAAACTCGATAACCCCACGGAACCGAAACCCGACTAATACCCGAAACTCGACTCAACCCGATTCAAGGCAATCCCAAACAAGACCCCAACCCCAGTAAAACACAGCCCAAGCAATCCCGAAGGAAACCCGACACAATTCGACCCAAACTCAATTTACAAAGTTAAACTCGGATTTTCAATGCAGGCAGTTAGTCGCGCCGCGGACCCCCTGGTCGTCGTGCCGCGACACCGCGAAATCCCTGTTCTTGACCTGCGATTTTCAGCTTCAGCCCAGGAGTATTAAACTCCATCCATACCCGAATTAGTCACAAATAAGCATACAAAAACCATACATAACCTGCCTCTTTGAGTTATCAACAAATTCCCAAATCATAACAACATACATACATCAATTGGAGGCTATTCACAAGAACCCTTACCTTGATTGAGCTCAAGAACACACAAGAAGAAGAAGAAGCTAAATCCCAAGGTTTCACAATCAAAGTCTGAAGCTTGGATCTGAATTTCTCCTGCTGGAGCTCACAATTACACACACATATACACTTAGGGTATTTTTCCAAGAATGGATAAGGGTGAAGGAAGATAACTCTATATGTACGTCTTTATCCCGATCGGTCCCGAACCCAATAACCCGAACCCGATATCACATTTTCAATATTTATGCCCATTTAACCCATTTAATCCCACGATCCCGAAAATATAATCCGTTCATTAAAATTATAACCCGGTGACACGCAAGCCCAATCCCGACACGTATTAATCCACGAAACGGGATATAATTGGACCGACCCAATATCAATAAATTATTCATCCACTAAAATAATTCCACGTACCAGGTCAAATTAACGGATGTTACAAATCCTCCCCTCTTAAAGAGATTCCGTCCCGGAATCTAACTCGAACTCTGGAATAGGTGAGGATATCTCGATCGCATTTCTGACTCGGGCTCCCAGGTAGCGTTGGTACCCTTATGATGTCTCCACTGAACGAGTACCAAGGCAATCTCTTTATTTCTCAGCTTCTTGATCTTTCGGTCGGTAACGGCCTCGGGCTGCTCAACATATCGCAGTTGGTCATCGACTGTAATCTCGGATAAGGGCACATACTGATCATCTGTAGCCAGACACTTCCGAAGATGACTTACGTGAAACGTATCGTGCACACCGGCCAACTCCGGAGGCAATCGCAGTCGATAGGCCTGATCCCGGACTCTCTCAACAATCTCGAACGGCCCAATATACCGCGGACTCAGTTTCCCACGATGTCTAAACCGGATAACCCCTTTCCACGGCGACACCTTAAGCAACACGCGGTCCCCGACACTGAACTCTAACTCTTTCAGACGGCGATCTGCATAGCTCTTCTGACGGCTCTGGGCGACTTTCATATGCTCCCGAATCACGGCCACTTTGTCACTAGTCTCCTGGAGTAGCTCCGGCCCGCTAATAGGTCGCTCACCGACCTCGCCCCAACATACTGGGGTCAGGCACTTACGTCCATATAATGCCTCAAACGGAGCCATTTTAATCGTGGCGTGATAGCTATTATTATACGCGAACTCGACCAACGGTAAATGCACGTCCCAATTGCCGCTGAAGTCGATAGCACATGCCCGCAACATATCCTCGAGGGTTTGATTAGTGCGCTCGGTCTGCCCGTCAGTCTGCGGTCTATACGCCGTACTTAGCTGAACCCTGGTACCCAATTCCCGCTGGAAACTCTGCCAGAAACGAGACGTAAACCGCGTATCCCTGTCCGAAGTAATCGACCTCGGAATCCCATGCCGCGATACTACCTCGTTGATGTACAGTCTCGCTAACTGATCCATGGTGATAGTACCTCGAACGGCTAAGAAGTGCGCACTCTTCGTTAGTCGATCCACTATAACCCAGATCATGTCGTTCCCGCGGACCGTGCGTGGAAGTCTCACAATGAAATCCATCGTGATGTGATACCACTTCCACTCGGGGATTTCCAACGGCTGTAGATGCCCGTGCGGCTTCTGATGCTCGGCTTTGACTCTGAGACACGTCATGCACTGCTCAACATATCGGCCCACATCTCTTTTCATTCCCGGCCACCAGTAAAAGTCACGGAGATCACGATACATCTTAGTACTCCCCGGATGCACAGATAGCCTCGACCGATGCGACTCATCAAGAATCAACTGTCGCAAATTCCCAACCCTCGGGACCCACACCCTATCATGGAACACAAGCAACCCACGATCGTCCCTGATCAATGACTCAAGCTGCCCGATCAATCGTTCACGCTTCACATTATCACCTCGCAGGCCCTCCTGCTGTGCTAATCTCAGACTATCGATCAAAGTCGAGGTGATCTCAAGCCTCGAGGCTCTGGAAATTACAGTCTGGCCGCATGCCCTACGGCTCAGCGCGTCAGCTACCACATTAGCCCGACCCGGGTGGTACTGAATCTCGCAATCGTAGTCCTTAAGCAACTCAAGGCTACGGCGCTGTCGCATATTAAGATCTTTCTGGCTGAACAAATACTGAAGACTCTTATGATCGGTATACACAACGAACCGAGACCCATACAGATAATGACGCCAAATCTTCAACGCAAACACAATGGCGTCCAACTCTAAATCGTGCACGGTATGGTTTTCCTCGTAAGTTTTTAGCTGGCGCGAGGCATAAGCGATCACTTTCCCTCGCTGCATCAGAACGCAACCCAAACCCGACCCTGAAGCATCACAGTATACCATAAAATCATCGGTACCCTCTGGCAAGGCCAACACTGGAGCCTGACACAACCGGGTCTTCAATTCTCTGAACGCACGCTCCTGATCCTCGGACCACTCAAACGGAACGGACTGCCGTGTCAATCTCGTCAACGGCAAGGCAATCCTCGAGAAATCCTGGATGAAGCGTCTATAGTACCCAGCGAGACCCAGAAAACTACGAATCTCAGGCACTGATCTCGGAGGCTCCCAACTCATCACCGCCTCAATCTTGGCCGGATCCACCTTTATACCCTCGGCACTGACCACGTGACCCAAAAACTGCACTTCCCGAAGCCAAAATTCACATTTGGAGAGTTTCGCATACAGTCTCTCCCTGCGCAGCACAGATAAAACCTCTCGGAGGTGCTGCTCGTGGTCCTCGGCACTCCGCGAGTAGATAAGGATGTCATCAATGAACACGATCACGAATCTATCTAACATAGTTCTACACACCCGGTTCATTAAATCCATGAAAGCGGCGGGTGCGTTAGTCAAACCAAACGGCATTACAAGGAATTCGTAATGCCCATAACGAGTCCGAAACGCGGTCTTCGGCACATCTTCGTCCCTGACCCTTAACTGATGGTAACCCGATCGCAAGTCGATCTTGGAGAAATAGCTCGAACCCTGGAGCTGGTCGAACAGATCATCAATACGTGGAAGCGGATAACGATTCTTCACAGTCACTTTATTCAATTCCCGATAGTCGATACACATCCGCATACTACCGTCCTTCTTTTTCACGAAAAGCACTGGCGCACCCCAAGGCGACGAACTAGGACGGATAAATCCACGATCTAGAAGTTCCTGCAACTGTGACATCAGCTCTCGCATCTCTGTCGGTGCCAGCCTATAAGGCGTCTTAGCAATCGGCACCGCCCCGGGAACAAGATCGATCCGGAATTCTACTTGGCGATCTGGCGGTAACCCAGGCAACTCCTCTGGGAATACCTCGGGGAATTCACGAATCACCGGAATATCCTCTAAGGTCTTCTTTTCCTTCCTCGCGTCAACTACATAAGCTAGGAAGGTCTCGCACCCCTTAGAGACATATCTCTGAGCCCTGGCCATAGACACGATCCCAATATCTCCCTCACGACGCTCCCCATACACAATCACATTCTCACTGTCAGAAATGGGTATACGAATGATCTTCTTGGCACACAGAATATCAGCCCGTCTGGCAGTCAACCAGTCCATACCCACAATCACATCAAAGCTACTGATCTCAATCGGCAGCAAATCAATTTCAAACTGATGGGAATCTATTTCTAACACACAGCCCCGATAAACACGACTCACTAACATTGAACTCCCATCAACCCTCTCGACAATCAACGGAACAGACAAAGGAGAAGCAGACATACTAAAATACGCACAAAATATAACAGACACATAGGAGCGATCTGCCCCGGAATCAAATAACACACGAGCTCGAAGTCCGTTAAGGATGTACGTACCCGAAACAACGTCTGTAGCATCCCGTGCCTCCTCTGCGGTAGCCTGAAACACTCGTCCGCGGCCTCTCGGAACTGACTCACGGCGGCTGGACGACGACGGCTCTGCCCTGGTCCCACTTAAGCTAGCCCCCTGTACTGCCGGTCCCGGCTCTGGACAATCCCTAACCCGATGCCCTGGTCGCCCACATCTGAAACACAACGGCTCAGGCACCGTACAAACTGAAGCGGCGTGGCCCCGCTGGCCGCACCGGAAACAACGTGGCTGCTCCGATAAACACTGTCCGGAATGGCGCCGGTGACATTTCGGGCACTCCCGATCACCATAAGAACTCTCGACACGGCTACCGGACGCCTGGGACCCCTGCCCCACACTACTCTGGCTCTGCGCTCCCGACCCCTGACTCTGGCCCTGACCCTGACGTCTCGATCGACGATCTCGACCCCGGTCCCTATCACGTCTCTGACCCGCCCCTTGCCCTGAAATCTGCCCGGAACCCTGACCTGAAAATTGCCACTGATCCGGACGCTGATCACTGGGGGCGTCCCCGGAAGACCTCCATACACTGGACGGCTGATCAAAAGTCCCAGTACGCTGCCTCTGGGAAGAGGGCTGCTCCCTCTGCTTGAGGATCTCTCGCTTCCTCATGCGGGCCATCTCAAGGGCTCTAGCAAATGTCGGAGTATCGTGCAGTCCCACAAACTCCCGGATATCAGATCGGAGCCCATCAATAAACGCGTCTGCTTTACGGCTCTCGGTATCCACATGCTGAGGCGCGAACTGTGAATACTCATTAAATCGGTCGACATACTGCTGGACCGTCATGTTACCCTGCTGCAAATGGAGGAATCGGCGCTCCATCTCCCGTCTCTCATCCCTCGGAATGTACTGTAACTCAAACATAGCCCTGAACTGCTCCCAGGTCATAGCATAAGCGGCGGACTCAGTCATCGACGACTCAATCGATTTCCACCACTGCAAAGCACCGCCCCGTAACTGATATGCGGCGTACCCAACCATATCTCTAGGATCCACATGGGCCACTCGGAACGCGCCCTCAATCTCACGCTCCCATGCGATGGCCGCCCCCGGCTCATCATCACCCCGAAACTGCGGCGGAGCCCCTGTCATAAAATCTTTGAAGGACCCGCCCCGCTGAGAAGATGACGAAGCACCACCCCTAGATTCGGTCTCGGCACGCTGAACAACTGGCCCCAAACTCTGACCCTGCTCACGCTCTTGCTCTTTCTGCTTCCTATAAAACTCGGTAAGAACATCTAGCAACTCGGATTTACGAATATACTCGTCACTGGGCGGCTTACCCGCGCCCGAACCCTCTCCCTGATCTGCCATGATAATCTGCACAAAGCAAAACGATTAAGCACAAGGGATAAATCACCCAGCGTTATACACTAAGCCAGGTCGGTTAATCCACTATATAATCGCAAAACGATCCCCCATGGACCGGAACAAGGTCTAAGTTAAGCATCCACTAATGATACTCAAGCTTCAAACCACAAGCTCTGATACCATGCTGTAACACCCCTCCCGATCCCGGAAATGCCACGTCAATACAATATCATATGTGGCAATAACGCAACGGATCCATAACGCACGTGTCATGGAATAATGCAGGTTACGGCTAATTAAAACTTTAAACACAAAGTTAATACATTCAAATCCCAGATTGACAAAACGTACAAATCCCGGTCACTGGATACATCGAACCCAAAACAACATTATACCAGTTCTATACAACATATGAAACTACTACGGATCTTCGATTCAACCTTGACTCTATCTCGGCTGCGGCTGAGATCCTTTCTGATTCCCTGAACATGTTAGACTCGATAACGTGAGCTATAAAGCCCGTGAGCACGCGAGGGTTGACACTGCACAGAACACATAGCACATAGCACGCAAAACCCTGTCCCTGTCCCTGTCCCGATTGCCCAACACACATCTCAGGTATAAAGCACAAGTATGAGATCGAACACAGCCCTGTGGGGACCCCTCCCCGATGGACACATCGCACACAGCAATGGTCGGTAATACCCTGTAGCACGGAAGCTACCCGGCTACAGGCCCTGCCGTATATATACGCCCCAAGGACTGTAAGGGACAGTCAACCCGCGCGATTCCCCTTCGCGACTTATCGTCCGTATGGAACTCATCACGGACCCCTGAACCGATCTCGCATCTCATACATAACACGTATAAGGAATAGGGCATACCTGAGGTTCACGTCCCTGTCTCACATAGGTATAACACGCACAATATAGCTATTCAACTATAACGTAAAGGATGGCGCGCGTTTTAGAAAACGTCTCGAGTACTCACCTGATTGGTTCCCCGAAGTCTGAGCGCCCTGATCAAATCCGGCTCGAGATCCGCTAGTCCCTGTGATCACACGGATAGCCCAACAATCAATCGCAATTTCCCAATTATCACATAGCACATGATTACAATAATTCGGACTCAACTCAAACTCAATAACCCCACGGAACCGAAACCCGACTAATACCCGAAACTCGACTCAACCCGATTCAAGGCAATCCCAAACAAGACCCCAACCCCAGTAAAACACAGCCCAAGCAATCCCGAAGGAAACCCGACACAATTCGACCCAAACTCAATTTACAAAGTTAAACTCGGATTTTCAATGCAGGCAGTTAGTCGCGCCGCGGACCCCCTGGTCGTCGCGCCGCGACACCGCGAAATCCCTGTTCTTGACCTGCGATTTTCAGCTTCAGCCCAGGAGTATTAAACTCCATCCATACCCGAATTAGTCACAAATAAGCATACAAAAACCATACATAACCTGCCTCTTTGAGTTATCAACAAATTCCCAAATCATAACAACATACATACATCAATTGGAGGCTATTCACAAGAACCCTTACCTTGATTGAGCTCAAGAACACACAAGAAGAAGAAGAAGCTAAATCCCAAGGTTTCACAATCAAAGTCTGAAGCTTGGATCTGAATTTCTCCTGCTGGAGCTCACAATTACACACACATATACACTTAGGGTATTTTTCCAAGAATGGATAAGGGTGAAGGAAGATAACTCTATATGTACGTCTTTATCCCGATCGGTCCCGAACCCAATAACCCGAACCCGATATCACATTTTCAATATTTATGCCCATTTAACCCATTTAATCCCACGATCCCGAAAATATAATCCGTTCATTAAAATTATAACCCGGTGACACGCAAGCCCAATCCCGACACGTATTAATCCACGAAACGGGATATAATTGGACCGACCCAATATCAATAAATTATTCATCCACTAAAATAATTCCACGTACCAGGTCAAATTAACGGATGTTACATAAATCATCTAAGTCACTGAACTTTCATGCAATTATCGATTAAGTCACTGAACTTTTTCTCCAAACATTGGGTCCCTAAACAAAGTTTGTCTTATTAAAAATATATATTTTGACATGTTACCTGCTTAACAGGTAAAACACTTAGTTTCTCGAATAGTTTATCATTAAAAAAACCAACTTTCTTTTCCTATTTTCACGATTAAGTCACTAGACTTTCTTTTTTCTTGTTTAGGTCACTGTATCGTTTACCGGTTAGTTACCTGCTAAACATGTCAAATATATAGTTTTGAATAAGACAAAAATTGTCTAGGAACTTAAATACTCAGAAAAAAAAGTACAGTGACTTAATCGATAAATTCATGAAAGTTTGTAGAGTTTTTTCGATATTAACCCTAAAAATATAGTTAGACGTTTGGTAAATATAAAAATAAAAAAGAGTAATGAACTTTGTGACATTTGTTTGTCATTTATTATTATTGTCACCAATCAAAGGGTGCATTAAAGTTCCAATATGCAACCTACATTATTAGGTGAACCGTGAATATGTGTATGTACACAAACTAACTATTATATCAAAAACTTCAATTTTTTTCTATACATGTTTATATGAATATAATAGTACCTTTACTTATCTGAATTACTATTTTCATTACCTATATAAATATTTATACAAATACAAGCTAACAAGTTTTCTTGATTGAGCATACTATTTTAAGGGCTAAGTTTATTTTGACCATCCAACTTTTAGATTTTTTCGATTTAGCCATTAAACTATTTTTTTTTTTGTTTTGATTTAGTCACTAAACTATTTTTTGTATACATATTTAGCCACTAAACATTCTTTTTACTGATTAAGCCACTGAAAATTGTCATGATTTGGCCACTAAACTATCATATTTTGTATCGGTTTAGCAATTAGTTTTATTCATTTTTTCCAAAATAGAATATTAAACAAAGTCTAGTGGTTAAATCAAGACAAAAAATAGTTTAGTGGTTAAATTGGACATAACTAAAAGTTGAATTGTCAAAATGATACTTAACCCTTATTTTAACTATATTAGAACAATTGCATACTCTCGAGATTTATATCTCGAGAGTCGTAGCATAATTTCTTGGTTTTGAAGCAAACTCGTTGCTTCAATACAACATTAGGATAGTGATGATAATTAATTTGCTTTTACTATCTTATTTTGAGTTTATTACGGGGTTTATTACTGTGAAATATTAGTGTCTATTGGATTTACTACCAACAGATTAGTGGCAACTAATTGTGATTAGTTACTTGAGGTAGTTAGTTGGTTAAGTTGTTATCATCTCATATGCTTATAAATATGCATGCTCTGTTAGTATGAAGTGAGACTCCTAATTTGAGAGATCAGATCATAGAGAGAAAGGAGGAAGAATACACAAGAGGATATTGAAGTAATCACCACCAGCTTCGGCTGGTGGTAGCCACCATCATCAGTGCAACTGATGGTGGATTGTGGAGGAGCAGAAAAGTAGGTCTGGGAAGATAGAGTCCAAGATCTTTGCTCATGTTATTCTAGTTATTTGTATTCATTTCTTGTAATAAGAATTTAGTTGATCTTTAGATGAATAAAGATAGATTTCATCATTGTAATAAATTCTTTTGTTTTTGATCTGAATGTACTCATGTATGAATTATGATAATGCATGAACCTGTGATCAGAGATCTTGATTTCTTGTTAGAAGCTGTGCACAAATCTCTACAAGTGGTATCAGAGAAGGTTGCAATTAAATGCAATCTGGGTCTGCTATTCTTCTTGACTTGTCTCTCTTTGGGTTATGCACAGAACCTGTTTGTTAGTTCATCACAGTGAGGCCTCATCAAGATTGGTGTCTGTTTTGAGGGCAAGAATGAAAGAATGAAGTTGTTTTGTTCGTGACTTTTATCAAAGTGGTTTTTGATTGAAGTGGCCAGAAGCCGATTGAAGGCTGTGAGTGAGTCAATTTAGCAGGTTCTGATCAGCAGGAGCACCCAAAATTAATGGGGGCAGACAGCAGAGGATTAATGTCGGTTTAAGATGAAATTGTTGCTGCACATGAGTTGGTCGATAGAATGCCAGAGAGGGTATATGGCAGACGAAAGATGGCCGGCAGGAAACAAACGGATGAAGATCAACAATCCCAAGAAGTGGAGTTCCTTTTTTAATCAATCATCTGGTCCAATTAAATGGTCAGGAAAAGGAAGAGTGCAACCAGTTATGAGCAGTCAAAGGTTCAAGAAAATTGAAGGAACAATTAACTGTGTTAATCTGCCCCTGGAAGAAGAAGATCAGTCAGGTATGTGTTCATCATTGCATGAGGTACATCGTTTGAATTAAGTATTGAATCTTGAGTTGGTGAGTGAGTTTGATCAGAGATGTCGCAAGAAACAGATGTGTCTGTTGAACCCCGGTGGTGAGGTGGTGATTAGCTGCTGAGGTTATCACCAAGTATTCGAATAAATGTCATTATGAATTCGAATATATTGGTGTGTTTTAAGATCAAACTCAAGTCAATACTTAATTAGAGGAGTGTCGGTTTGTTAAGTTTTTGACAGCTGCCATGGAGGGGCCTATATGTGAGGTCAAAAATGGCTATCAGTCCAGTGAATCACAACAGGAACATGTTAGAGGTGATAAAATCAGAGACACTGTCTGGGGTTTCAAGGATTTCTCTCAATTCTTGGCAGATTGATTGCATGGAGTAGAATGCCAACATCGAAGAGAGAATGTCTGTCTGTTTGAATGATTCGTGATGCAGTTGTTATCCAAGACTGATCAATACCCGAATGTGTCCAATGGTGAGGTAATCATAAGATGTTCTTGCTAATGTCCTTAATGTATATGATTTCCTTGATCTGTGACAGGAGAACATAGTCCTGAAAACAATAAAGATGCAAATGATGTAAAAGGTAGATCTGGTGAACTAGATCAAAATTTAATCCTATGCATCCTTGATGAAGCCTGTGTCAAGATATGAAGTTGTTGAAGGGACAGAAGCAGAATGAAGCCAGTATATCATGACAGTCTCAAGAACATATTTGCAAGAATAAGTGGAGTGTTGTTGAGAAGCATGTACCAATGGGGCAATCAACCAAGATGAGGACTATCATGGACATGAAATCTCTGGATCAATTTTATAGAGAGATTAGAGTAAGAAAGAGTCCCCTGAACAGTATCTTGTATTGTAATTTTTGGATTGATTAAAGAGGTAACTCTAGTTTTGTCCTTGTGGGTGTGCGAGTTAGAAGTCTTGGTACTTCCTAGACTCAAGAATGCTCATGGTTTGGACATGGACTAGAATGGTTGATCATTGATCCCATGGAAACGTTACCTATATGAATTTCTCAAATGCAAATCTATTGGACAGCGTGGACAGGTAATGGGATCTAGCTACAACAGAAGATTGTAACGGCTTAGCAAATCAGTATGGATTTGGGCTTAAGGTGGAGTTACTTTTGTTGATAAAGTGAAGCATTACAGTACGAAGGATCAAGATGTGGCAATGTTACAAGGAAGTGGACAATAGGCAGGAGGTTTAATGATTTAAGGTGTGATCCGGATAGCACTTTAAAGGGGAGATTGAACTGTGGAGAGCCTAACTTCATTGGGGTAGCATGTAAGGCCTGAATTCTTTGGTCATGAGTAATGCAATTGAACCCAATTTGGGTTGTGGGTTAACAAAAGGTTCACATGTAAAGCATGCCTAGTGGCTAGATGGAGTCTAGTTAGGAGTGACTTGAGATTACTCAAGAAGGCTAGGATGTGTTGTTATTGGGTTAACAAGTAGTGAAGATCACTTATGGATTTAAGTGGGGGCTGCAATGTTACATGAAGTGGAGATGGGTATGTGAGTTAGTTGGGAAGCCATGGTGGTGTTTCTGAGATCAACTAAGGGAGCCTATCTTGGGGTAAATTCTTCATGATGATGCAGCTGTTGTTTAACAGATTATATGAGAATCTGTTGATTCAAATTGGTATGGGTTTGAAGAGCCTGCTGAAGGCTAGTCTGCACAACAACAATGTGTGATTAAAATGGTTGATGTCAAGGAAGCTAGGGTGTCAAGACAAGGGAATGATAGTCACCCTTGTGGGATAGAGAAGTAGCTCAATTGTAGACATCATGGATTAATCAGAAGATTTAGATCATGTGAGGATCTAAAGTATGTTGTTGCTGTGATGACAGAATGTAGAGGCTTACAATTTAAGCAAGCATGCTTACTTATGTACATTGGAATGGTGTAAAGGTCAATGCTTGTTCTATGATAGGTTGAGATCATAGTATGGAGCATCATTGGGGACACATGTTAAGTTGTTTATGTGTTCTGCCAGAGGTGGACAACAGATTTATCAAGTTTATCTCATTTCTAGTGAAGTAGAGGAATGAATGAGCATGAAGGCCAAAGGACAGAAGAGTGGGGTTGTGGCTTATTCAGGTTATTACTTCTAAAATTGTTTAGATGATCTGATCAGAAGATGGTATTATTTCTGTTGAGGTGGAGTTTTATCAAGGCTGCAACATGTCAAGTAAGGTGGAGTTGTATCGAGGCTGATTGTAAACACTGATGTAGCTGTAGCAAAGGTTGATATGTGATCAAAGAGCCAACGCAGTGGGAATGAGGTGGTCAGACGTGATCATTAGAAAAGTTAGAGGTGGACGCACTAATAACTTGAATTCTCATGTGTTGCTTGGGTATTTGTGGTTGAGTTGGTAGAAAGTTGTGAAGGCTACGGTAGCAGAGTTTGATATAACAAGTCTGGGTCAGCTCAGTTATGTAACAACTTTAAGCCTAAAATGTTTGTGGCAACAGATTTGAAGTAAAGCTAAAAGCTGGTGCAAAGTAAGGTGATGGACCTGTTGGTGAGTCACTTCAGCATTAAAGCTGAGCAAAAGCAAGTTGCATGTATGGACTTTAGATAGTGGTTAACGAGAACAAGAAAGGCAGAAATCCAACAAAAGAGGACTTAGTGTAATCCAATAACACTAAGGTGGAGATTGTGAAATATTAGTGTCTATTGGATTTACTACCAACAGATTAGTGGCAACTAATTGTGATTAGTTACTTGAGGTAGTTAGTTGGTTAAGTTGTTATCATCTCATATGCTTATAAATATGCATGCTCTGTTAGTATGAAGTGAGACTCCTAATTTGAGAGATCAGATCATAGAGAGAAAGGAGGAAGAATACACAAGAGGATAGTGAAGTAATCACCACCAGCTTCGGCTGGTGGTAGCCACCATCATCAGTGCAACTGATGGTGGATTGTGGAGGAGCAGAAAAGTAGGTCTGGGAAGATAGAGTCCAAGATCTTTGCTCATGTTATTCTAGTTATTTGTATTCATTTCTTGTAATAAGAATTTAGTTGATCTTTAGATGAATAAAGATAGATTTCATCATTGTAATAAATTCTTTTGTTTTTGATCTGAATGTACTCATGTATGAATTATGATAATGCATGAACCTGTGACCAGAGATCTTGATTTCTTGTTAGAAGCTGTGCACAAATCTCTACAATTACGAAAAAAACAAACATGTTTTCATGTTTTTTATATTTTCGTTCTTCCATGTTATTCTTTTACAGGAAAGTTCTCTAAGTTAATTTTTTTCTTTCTGGTTTAGAAAAATTTGACTAATAGAACCCAGTTTTTTAGTTTTTAAAACCCGGTTTACCAATTATAACAGTCCTCTAATAGTCAATTTTCACAAAACCAGGAAAAAAAATTATTGAGAACTTTTCTGAAAAAAATAACATGGTGGAACGAAAACGTAAAAATCATGAAAACCATGTTGATTTTTTTCATAATAAACCCTTATTATATAATTCAATAACAGCCATCTATTTTAGGGATAATTGCGCAAAAAACCGTCAACTTGTCAGTTTTTTGTGATTAAAACCCCAAATCATTTTTCGTTGCATAGAAAACCTCAAACTAACTAAAAATCAGTAAATCAAGGTTTTATCAATAGGTAACCGGTTGAAACCGGTTATTAATCTTACGTGGACCGGTAAATAACCTACGTAAAATAAATTTTAATTGTTAAAACCGGTTGCCAATTATTACACGTCATTTATACCTCTGTTGATAATTTTTAATTTTGTAATTTTTAAACAGGATTACATCAGCAACGAGGGTTTAAATCATATCTAATACTTGGCAACCGGTTTAAACAATTAAAATTTATTCAACGTAGATTATTTACCGATCCACGTAAGATTAATAACCGGTTTCAACTGGTTACCCATTGATAAAATCTTGATTTACTGATTTTTAGTTAGTTCGGGGTTTTCTATGCAACGAAATATGGTTTGAGGTTTTAATCACAAAAAACTGAGAAATTAACGGTTTTTTGCGCAATTATCCCTTTATTTTATCTTTCTTAGGACATTGTACTTTTTTCATATCAAATAAATCACCTACTTTCAAAACTCGTCCCAATTTAAACATTATCAGATAAAAAATATCATTAAAAATCCACAATAGCCAACTTAGGAAAGGTTTTGAAAGTTCAAGGTAATCATTTTGGAAAAAAAAAGTACAATCACAAATGAAATTTTGAGACAGTGTAATGATATATAAACCCTTTATTATTCCTAACTTTTTAATGTTATTTAGATGAATAAATTTCAACAAATTAATGTGCATTTAAGATGTATAAACTAACGTGTATGAAAGATAAATAATTGATCTTTACAAACTAAAAATTACAAACACCTCGAACTAGAACGATACGAACAAAAAGAGAACACAAGAAATATGTACAAACCTCGATGAAAATCCAAACAATTTGCGCCTATCGGATGATGATTTGTTGGAGACTTCGTATCTGAGTTGATACAATCTTTAATGATCTCCTTTGGTTGCTAAAACCATTGTAACTTCCCAGAGAAAACAACTCAAAACTCCATTTGCACTTGTAATTACATTTTTTGAGAAATGATGATCCTTCGAATCTCGAGATAATATTCAATCAAAATAATCCGAATTGTGAACAGTGATCAAATGTTCATCCTCATCGATGGATTTTATGTGATCTTGATGATCATACCATGTCACGGTTCCTACAGAAAGTAGCAGACTTGTTTAGTTTGTTGCTGACATACCATGTCACGTACATGCACATTGTGCATTGCTGCTTATACATTAAGGTTGCGTTTGGTAGGGAGAATCGAAGAAAAAGGAAATGAAGACAAATTACAAGTTAGGAGACTTGAATTGCATATATAAATTATTTATGAATTCTCAAGTTGGATCAATGTATAGGTTAAAACTATATTCTTACATTTCTCTAGCAACGGTGGAGAATTGGAGGTGGTTATGACTTATGATAACTCACCGAGTCAATGGTTTATTAAAGGAAACAACAATTGGAAACAAACATCAAAATCCATATTGTTTCTCATTTCACAATTTTTTTCCAAGGGCAAAAAGGTAACTTTATGGAACAATAAATTTGGGGATGTTTAATAATCAAGCGCTGAAGTTCTGATATTTATTTTATGGCAAATTGCATACAAAGGTAACCAACATTACTCATTTTCTCGTTTAAGGTAACCAACTTTTTATTTTACGGCAAATTCCTATCTAATGAAACAGACTTTCAAACTCTTTACAATTTTAAGGTAACCAACTTTCAAGTTCTCTTTTTAGTTGGTAGCTATAACCGAAAAATCTAGCACCTACATCTACGTCAAATTTACCACTAACAAGCCAATATTACTAGTTACCCAAAAACAAAACACTTGGAAAGTTTGTTATCTTAAATTTTCATTTTTGAAGTTGTTACCTAAAACGATAAAAAATCTAGAGTTGATTACCTTTTTATAAAATTAACCCTTTACTTTACTGCTTTCATGTATTTAGTTAATTTGGGAGACTACTGCATGCAATCATTACACATACTTTGATAAAATTATTTGGTTATTTGATAAAATCATAGACCTAAATCAATATCAATTGATCTTTTTTAAGTATAGGATGATTACTAGGCATACTCGATGCCGTTGGGCGAATCTAAAAGCTCAAATAGTCTACTGTTAGAAGTTAAAAAGAATGTAATGTACCTGGTGCTGCAGATGGTTCTTGTTCTCTTGTCGAATGAAGGACAATTGTCCCTGAAAGAACAGTGATGAATCCACATATTTCAGATACTATGTCGCTAGCAGTCTGACCTTTCCAATCCTGCATCCAGATATATGATCGCTTGCTTGCTTGCTTACTTGTTAAAAGTTCAAAAAAATTCGGGAACTTTGTAAATTAGAATATACCTTGAACATTATTACACTTGCTACGATTGTTAACGAAGTGAACATCACATAATAAATTGGGGAAACAATTGCTGTGTTGAATGTATCCAAAGCCTGCAAATTAAGGTGGCATAACATCAGTAATTCAGTATGAGCAAAAATATCGCAAATGTTGTATAAACATGAATGTGATTAACATTTTATTAGAAAGTCTTTGATAAGCTCTATAGAATTAAAGCTAAACCCCCTCAATAAGTTACAATTGAGTGAACTTCTGTAAATTTCAAGTGCGGAGGTGTTTGGGGGAACGTTTTAATGGAATTAAGTGAATAATTAGAATCAGAAGCACAGCTGTGAAAAACGTAGTGCGTGCAATAGTTTTTGGGTGTGTTTTTACTGCTTGAAGTTGTAATAAATCACTTGTGATGGTGACAAACGTTTTATGTTCGGATTATTTAAGGAGGTAATAGACGGAACAAGGGTATATAAGTAATTTACTCCACCATTTGCTAATCAGTCTTGTTGGAAAGACTACTTTAGCGTAAAATAATCAGGTAGCCACAAGCAAAAGCAGGCTAACAAACATGTAGAAACTGATAATCAATTCCAAAATCCACATTTCCAAACACTAGCTAAGCTTAGGGGATTAAATTACGTACGATAATAGCCTTTTCATACAATTAAGCACCAATTAAAGATGTAACACACATGGGTTATTAAGCAATCTGCCCGTTCCAGTGAGAAGAAGTTCTCGGAATCCAAAAACATCATCAACCCAGATGATGAACATTACTAGTGGCTTGTGACATTGTGACCCGACTCGTATCAACTGAATCTTTTGAACCAGTGAACAACAGTGGTGAATGTGTGTTTTGATTTTTCCGAAAACAAGAACATGAAAATTACCTTGTTAAGATAATTTAACTGTGTAATAACACATAGTATAGCAACGGTAACAAAAACCCAAGTCTGAGGATATGCAATTTGACTGACTCCCTCTAGAGTGAGCTTTATAGCAATACCAATTGCCTTTATGCTTACAACCTACAAAATGAGATACAGTCAGGATCATAAGAGGACATCTTTTTGAGAAAATGTAAGGTGTGATAGGATGTGTATTTCGAAAGTGATTATCGTATAATGATGATTTCAAATAATCAGTATGATATTGACTGTAATAAAACTAATTAACAAAGAATAGAGTAGGATTAGCTATAGACCCTTATTTTATTAAGGGTTTAATGCACGAGAATATAAATGTACTTTCTAACAATTTCTAATTGGAGGATCGATTTTTTTCAAAATCAATGTTTAAAGAAGGACCTATGTTATGAATTTATAATCAAATAAGGGATCTGGTGCCTAAAAATGAAATTTTTCAGTAAATAGTTGTCTTGTTTGATATTTGGTCCCATAAATGATTATAAACTTATAACACATGTTGACCATTCGATCTTGACAGTACGACCCCCAAAATAGAAATTGAGTTAAAATACATTACATGTTGGAGCCATTCCATTTCTTTTGTTACAACGTTACATAATTAGAACTTGCAACCAGTTGACACCATGAAAATTATCATTATGCGGTGTTAACACATCTATAAGTGCTATCTCCTGAAACATGTTTTATTACAACTCATTATCTGATTTTTTATTCGCTTTCAAAACACACATCCAAACATCATTGTATAATCCACGAATTTACCGTTAGTGAACCCATTAGAGAACATATCCCCAAGTATATCAATATATTTGTTTGCCCTTGACGGGGTTCAAAATGCATTACGAGAACCGCTACTAATGACAATGTAGCTGCTACGTATATTAGGAACGCTGTTGATAAAAGTAGGTCAGTAAGAATCAATAACTTGAGAAAGTTGCATAGTCAGTGACGGCATATGGAGTGAACCTGGTTCAGTTGCTAGATTCCATATTTCTTCTACAGAACTTGGAGTGTGCTCCGCAGGTGCATGAATCACAATCACTACCGAACCAACTATGCACGAAACACATCCGAGAACACCCATCTGCTTCAAACGTTCTTTTAACATGAAGTGAGCCAAAACAGCGCTGTTCAAGTTTATCACATTTTAGCTAGAGATTTTGCACCGGTCATTGTGCATATTGCATAGAACTTATGAAGTAGAATCAGTGTTTTTAACTCTGTGAACCTACTTGACAATGAGCAAATTAACCTTTTTTTTCATTGGAAAAAGCCAAGAAAAACATCGAGATCCAAATGCAAAAGCCAAAAGCCAAAAGTACATTGCCATCATTGGGGGTCGATCCATGATCTCCGATCGATCACAATATGCACTATCATAACGATATATTTCTAAAAGATACATTACAATAACAAATTCTTATATCGTATAAAACACCTGGAATTTTTATTTAGGGTTGGATGAATGGATGTACATGGAAACCAACGTATCCACACACATCCTAAAGAAAAAGAATGTAGTGTTTATATAGAGTAAAAAAGTAAAAATAAAAAGTTGTTATTGTAGTACATCCCTAAAAAAGATATTATGGTGGTACATACCTGAATTGAAAACCATGTATCTGCCACTATTAGACATTGGCGTTAATTTGTCTAAACTCGCCCATGCTTACAAAGTGTAGCATTCTTTCTTACACTTTTGCAAGAATGATTGTTTATTTGCAATCAGAAGTTGATATAATGATTAGAAAAAGTCTTGCTTTTAACATAGAAAAGTCAATTACTTGACGTAGAATAGAGTTCAAACATTTTACCTAACAATTATACTCAATGCACCAAGAGGAGTTACAAGGACAGCTGGAGCATATGCATAAGCAACAAAATTAGCAGCCTCTCCAACGATCACTGTAAGTTATTTGAAACCAACATCAATCTAGCATATCCCGTTAGCTAAATAAGCATATCGAGTTATTTTACTTATCAATGACTTACTCGTAATCATGCCTGCCCACCAAAGTGGTTCTTGTAGGTAAGTGTAGCCTCCATTTCCTAAAACGTTGATAAAATAAAAATAAAGTTACATCAAATTAAATGACTTACGAATTCTTTTGCATCTTTTCTAAGAAATATTTACATTTTCTTGAGTGGGAGACTAATAACACTTCCCTTTGATAAATTTAGTTCCTGTAGTTGCAGATTTTAACTGACTGAAACTTCAAAACATATCTTTCTTCAAACTCCACACACAATAGTTCATTTTTTCCTATGAAATCTGATGAACATAATCATTTTATAATATTTTGATGCAACAAAGTTTGATCCTTAGAGATAATATATTAAGGCTGTGTTTGGTATGGAGAATCAAAGAGAAAGAAAATGAAGACAAATTATTAGTTTGGAGACTTGAATTGTATATATAAGTTCCCTATGAATTCTTAGGTTGTATCAATATATATTATATAGGTTAAAATTCAATCCTTTCATTTCTCTAGCAATGATGGAGAATTAAGTAGAAGCTAAATTAGAGAAAATAGAATTACAACAACCATATGTTTATTCTATTTTCAAATTTCATGGTCTAAAAACCATTGATTTTATCCTAATTTTTTTCTCTTCGATTCTCTCTACCAAACACAACCTAATAGCAACATCTGATGATTTGCACATAAATGATTCACACGTTAAGACTACATAAGCATTGCCAATTTTACGTTTTGAGCTAAAGACTTGCTCGCTCTGCAACGAGAGCGCAATTAGTTATTTATATGGTGTGGGTATAATTTTGGAAATAGAATGAATCATATTTATAAAAACTAAAAATGAAGATAATCTTGGATTCAATTCCTACACTAGACCTTGAAAGCATCACAAATGATATATTTGCTAATGTATTAACAGTATAACACTCTAAGAGTGAAACTCTAAACCATTTTAGCATTTTTAACAAAGGGGATTATGTAAATGCTTGATTTTGGACCAAATAATTATGTCACTATCTACCAGAAGCAATTGTTGGATGTGAAGTATGATTCGGATTAGGGGATCCATGTCCAACGTTATTAATCGAAATACGATCGGAATATATACCTAAGAACGAGGGTTTCTTGCCTTATCCATATTTCGGTATGAAACTTCTATTCATAAACGATCAACCTTTACTAAATACTTTCATTTTTTTTAATTTATATGTTCCTCCATTAAGGGAGGGTTTGGTACAAAGGAAGCATGGAGAATGGTAATGAAGCAAAACAAATGGCTTATTAGAGTACAAAACATTAGAATACAACAACATATGATTGGTTTCAATTCTCTTTGGCATCTTTAACAATTTTTTGCTTTTTTTTCTTTCTCCATCATTTGATGAAGTCATAAAGAAACGTAAAAGATGATTTTTAAAATGTATATTAGTCAATGGAATCAACAACATAAAATTTCTTAAGCTTTTTTCATCTCATTTCCATTCTCTTTCCTTGGGACCAAACGCTCTTTGAATTTGCCAAACACTTATCACTAACAAAGTGACTATTATTAGCACATCCAAACACTATATCCTTCAACAAAATTTATTTTAGCTGTCCTCAAGTTCTCGCTAATTCAAATTATCCGATATCTTCAAAACGCACATCCTAAAGCATACTAAAAAAGAACATAGATTTAGCTCCACAAACTCAATCAATCTCAAACTTCTCAACTTCAAGAAGCTCTTACAACACTAAAAATAACCTAATCAAATTGCAAATCAAACCAAATTAAACATAGACACAGCAAAATTCAAACCCTAAAATCAATGGCAAAACATCAAATTCGTCATATAAAACCCTAAACAACTACAAATTCAAAATCAATAGATCCAAAACAAAAACACACACACACACATATACCTGCACCATAACCAGTTGAAGCAGCTGCACTCTTCAGACCTTTCTTCTTCAATATAAAACTCATTCCAATAAACCCGCTAGATAAAACCGCAAGTATCAACCCGGTCGAATTATCCGAAACACCCATTCTCTTTCTTCAACCAATACCACTCAAAATTTCCCAAATCAAATAAAAAAAACCTGTCTTTTAATAAGAACAATTTTCCCGCCAAACAAAATTGGGAAGCCCTAATAGGGACAAACAAAAGAATTAGAACAAAATTGGTTCAAATTGAAGAAAGAGGGATCTGAAGGAAAAACAATTTTGATTGATAATTGAAGAGGTATTTTGACTATTGGAGGCGAGTTTGGTATGAAGTCTACGAATGTGGGTCCGAATTGTATAAGAGGATATTCGGGTAAAGCTTTCGGGTGGACCCATATGAATAGTATTTTTACAAACGCCATTGCCAGCTACAGAAGGAGGTAGATGAGATCCAGCTCATTCTGTACCCCAATTGGTTCTTTGTCTCCCCCCAATCAAAAATATTTGGGTTAATTTACATAAACCACCCTTTTAGTTTCAAGAATTGTGTTTTTTAGTTCTTTTTCATTTCATAGATATAATTTTTACAGATACCGGATGTAAAAGTTTTTTATACTGGTGTCAAACAAATACGAAAATAATAGATAATCATTTTATATTTTTCTAAGTTTAAAAAATTATTTAATATGTCACATATCGTCGACAACAAATTATCTGCTTAAGTTATATGTGTCGAGTCAGGTTTTTATCTTTAATTGTTTATTAATCATCAATGAAAAAATTAACCTGCTTAAGCCTAGATCTGCCAAGTCAGGTTTTTATCTAGCTATTGAGGGTGTTTGGATTTGTGTTTTAAAAACTGTAGCAGTGTTTTGAAACTAATAATCAAATAATAGTCATAACAAAAAGTGATGCTGAAAATGTAGTGTTTGGTTTAACTTCTATTGTTTGCTATCATAATTATTAAATAATCAGTTTTTAAAACGTTTGGATTTGCGTTTTAACTTGTTAAATAATCACTTAGTAAACAAATAAAAACATTTTTTAACTTATGAAAATGTTGTAAGATTTATTCTAGATGCAAATAATCAATGTAATTCATACACTTTAAACCAATTATTTGCGTTATTGTAACGTAATAATCTAATAATCTCTATCATATCGCAAAACCAAACACCCTTTGAAACAAAATTTATGTGATTCAAGTATAATAAACAAGCTTGAAAACGTATAGCAAATCATGTTCGAGTGTATAATGATTCAACATGCATGCTTATATAGTTTTTTGAGATGTGTATGTATTCATGTTTGACGTGAAAATCATTTTAGGTTTTCTTATTTGAACAATCTTTTAATCAGTATTGTAAAGATCAGGTTAGTTGGGCAGATCGCCAGTGATTGACAGGTAAATGATACGAATATGACGAAATCGGCCTAATTGGCGGATTCGGTCAAAGCCAATTGAAAATTTTTAATCGATCGAAATTTATGTTTGAAGTTTTTAATAATTAAGTTTGTGTTACTAAACATATTTCTTGGGTGCTACGAACAATAATATTAATATTTGTATCTTTATGAACATGTTGTATGTTTAATTCTGAAATTAACATACTAAAAACTTTAATTCAAATCCTTCACGTCTAGGTCATTTAGTCGCTACTCCTCGACCAATCGCCTATTGTCTAGCGAGTTTTGCAACATTGGTTTTTATAGGATTTTTAAGTTTTTGTAGCTCTTAAAAATTTCTGAAGTCTAGTTCATCCTTAAGACTCAACGAACAAAAGGATCGGATTAGGTTTATGCTAACATAGTTAAGTTGTGCTCAAGCTCAAAATGCTAGTTGCAAATGGCTTCGGCCTAGTATTGACTCCATACAATTTTCGAAATGGTTCCTATATTAAAAGAAGGAGGATGATTCCTGTAACTATTTATAATTGTAAGGATGGGTATGTAATTAACTGTTAAAATCAATCATTCATTTCAATCATGTTTCAACGGTCTAAATGGAAACAAATTACACGAATATTCTTTTGTTCACTATATAGAATTTTGCAAATTTCACCCTTGGGGTTTGTCCAATTTGCTATGTTTTCTCTTTTGTCAAATAACCATTGCAAAGTTACTTGTTGGCTCTTACGTCTTTAAATTTCATGTATGGTTTTACATTTGGTTAATGAAAACTAATTGTTTTTTAATTTCAGTTTTATATTAAGAAAACAAATTGTTTAGTTAACGGTTGAGTCATGATTATTAATCTATTTATTTGTTCTTTTTATAAATTAGTTATCTTATGTAAAGGAAATTGTTGTTCCTTACATATATAATATTGAATGCTTATTTTCCCAACATAGGTTAACTTTGCATAATACTTTGTACAATAGCAACGTATTTTCAAATGTAAAGATATAATACATAAACTTTCTTTCTAACTTATATGATACATGTACTTTAGTTTTCAATTCGGAAATGGTACATTTTTACATAGAGTCCGGTTGAAAAAATGTGCTCTATTTATTTTCAACCGGACTCTATATAAAATGTAACATATTAGAATAGAAAATTAAAATACATGTATCATTTGAGTAAAAAAAATACATGTACAGCATCGATAAAATTGAAGAAATACGTTGGTTTTGTACGGCCTTAACTATAACTATATTTGGGGGAAATAATCATTCAAGAAGATTAATTCATCAACTACTATTAATACTAATAAAGGTGTGCTAGAAATCCTAACTATGCTATGTTTAGCACATAGCTTTTAGGAACTTGAACTTATTGTTTTTTAAAACTCAAGTTAAAAGCTTTGTTTAGCTTTTGAGTTTAGTTTGAGCTTTTCATAGAAAAAAATGACAAAATTGTCCTTAAAGTGTACTATTTATGTTGTATTTGACATTTTATTTACTAGTTTTTTATGTTATTTTACACATATCAATTCCCGCTCCAAATATATTGTTTTAAAACATATATATTAATAAAAGCTCCAGTTGCAGGCTTCAGCTAAAATGCTCTGTCTCCATCTAATATTTAATTGTGCCAAACATACTTGTATGTATGGCAAGTATGATCGTATCAATGAGGGCATGTCATCGGCAGATTCATTTTAGATAACTAACTTAATTAATAAATAATAAAGTAAAATCAAAGATTGCAAATTAAGAAAGATACTTTGATGAATTGAAAACTTTTATCACTCGTAAAACTTTAAAAACGATCACACATAAGAATGCCCAACAAGGATCACAAACAAGCATAGGGGTTTAAGGGTTCAAATGGATGGATGTGATAATCGTCCCTAAGTCTAGGGGTACTAAGCATTTAAGGAATCAAGGGGTTAACTATATAACCTAACTGTGTAGAAGTAGTCATTGCAATCAATGTACCAAAGTCGTATTTTGGACACAAATCATGTTGTTTGACTATACGTCTTAACTATTAAATTAGGGTGAGTTCGGTAGGGGAAGCAAGATGACCACGATGCGTCTAACGATAAAGCAATGATGAAATAAAATTTAAACAAATATATTCATATGACTAAACATTAAAAACAAAACCTGAAAGCTTTGTTCGTTGTAACAAAAGACCAAATCGAAAGCATAAAAATTAACCATTGATGGTTAGCTATTTATCTTTAATGGAGTTCCATCTTGATCGAGAACTTGATGCCATCAATTTATAACGAATGATGGAAGCAGTGACATGATGGCGGAGTGAACCCTAACCTAGGGTTTGTATATGTTTCCCTTTACCGAATAATAATGTTTGGTAAATGTATCACCCAATTAATGTGCTCTATGTACAACTAGGGACGTGCAATTGTCTAAAACCGAATTGAACGGAGAAACGAAAAATATTGAAGACAATAACGAGACTGAATATCGGTGGTCAAGTACTGTTTTGGGTTTCGGTGCAACCATTTTTTTTTTCAACTTTTATATTGATGAAATGCAAAATTGAACCAAAACAAAATGAAAAAAAATAAGAATTGAATGGTATTAGTTCTGCATGATTTGTCATTTTTTATCCAGTCTCGAGTTTTACACGTCCATGTATATCATCCTAGATATCTTTTGTTACTATATATTAACAATAATTATTAGTTTTAGCATTGTAAATATGATTTTAATATTTTAATGTTTTGTCTTATTCTTTTGTTAGTAAATTCATCCCTGTTCTTCTTTTTAGTGGTTCACTTCATTAATTTTGACATGTTATTTGTTTGACTAGTGACTTTTATTGACTTAAAGTAAAATTTTACAAATATAATGAGGTGGTACTTCTTGTTTCTTACTATTTTCGCAAGTTAATTACCTAATCAAGGTAAGGTGAACGACTGTGTTGGATCATCATGTCGAATATGCATCACTATCGTAGGGTATGTTTGGTCTAAATAGTTGTAGCTTTAGGCTAGAGTTGTGAGTTGCAACTTTTAGTAACTGAAACTTTTAAAAAGTGTTGGAGCTTTTAGTTTTTACCAATTATAACAGGGTTCTAATAGTCAAATTTCATAAAACCATGAAAAAAATAACGTGAGTACTCTTTTGGGGAAAAAACCGTAATATTAAGGGATGAAAACGTAAAAATCATGAAAACATTTTGGTTTTTTCCAATAATAAACTCTAGTTTTTAACATAAAAAAGATTCTTAGTGTTATATAACTAAGGGTGCGTTTGGTACAGAGAATTAAAGCCAGAGAAATGGAAATAAGAGGAATTCCCATGTTAACAAACATGAGAATTTCTCTTATTTCCATTTCTCTGGCTTTATTTCTCTCTACCAAACATAGTGTAAGGGTTTATATTGTTATTTTCAACATTTTAGTGAGTTTTTCTTCATTAATGAGGTTCCTAATTTTTACCTTTAAGTTTGGTATTTTGGAACCGAATCTCATCCCCGTCCCCGCTTCTTAATCCTCTCCCCCATCCTCGGCCTCATCCCCGTCGGGGAATGAGTTTCTATCCCCATCCCCGTCCCAATCGGGGATCCCCGTCGGGGAATCGGGTTTTTCAAGTTCCTAAAATATTATTAATTTTAAACTATAAATAGTAATTTAGTAGAAACATTTATGTAAATAAACTTTAAAACAAATCAAGTCAAACATATTTGAGTTATTTACATATATAATTTATAATTAATAATGAAACTAAAACAAAGAAATGTTTGCAAAAGATTTATAAAACCACTAAAATGACAAAAACAATAGTATTTTAAACTATAGAAAAGTCATATACAATAATATTCAATATAAGGTTAATATTGAAAAAAACTCTACGAACTTTCATGAATTTATTGATTAAGTCACTGTACTTTTTTTCCGAGTATTTAAGTCCCTAGACAAATTTTGTCTTATTTAAAACTATATATTTGACCAGCTTATCAGGTCACAAACCGGTAAACGGTACAATGACCTAAACAAGAAATATGAAAGTCCAGTGACTTAATCGTAAAAACTGGAAAAAAAAATTGGTTTTTTCAATAATAAACTATTCCAGAAACTAATTGTTTTACCTGTTAAGCAGGTAGCAGGTTAAAAATATATATTTTTGAATAACACAAACTTTGTTTACGGACTTAAATACTCGGAAAAAAAGTTCAGTGACTTAAGCGATAATTACATGAAAGTCCGTGGGGCTTTTTCAATAATTAACCCTTTAATATATTATGAAAAATGTAATTAACAATTTACATTGTAAAGTTATATATATATATATATATATATATATATATATATATATATATATATATATATATATATATATATATATATATATATATATATATATATATATTTACATACCCGCGCAAAGCGGCGGCGGCAAATATTTTACATTTAGATTACTTTTGTTTCATGGAATATGGAATTCAAAGAAATTAGAATTTAAATTTTGGTTACTAATATGATTGGTGGTGAGGATTAAAATAGTTTTTAGTATTGCTTCATTCATGTTGTTGTCTTTCTAAATTCTGGAAATCAGCCTAGAAATATTGTACAGCAGAAATCATATAAGATCCATAAGATGAAATCATATTATACCATAGAACACAACTAAAATCTCATGCTATGAGCCTATGAGGATCTGAAGCACAAAGCTTCAGTAGTTTGTACAATATGTGCTTATAGGCGCGTATCAACTCAAAAACTCTATAATCTGTCCAGAATAAAAATATATGGATATCAAATATCAACATCCTCCATGTATATGTAGTTGGGTAACTTATTACATTTCTCAAACGAGCATATGGGTTTAGAACAAGGGACTCGAAGCCAAAGAATACAACTAAAATCAGATTTGAGAAGTGAGAAAGGAATGATTTCTATATTCTATGCATACGCTAATGATTTGGTACACTGCTTCCCTGTCAACAAAGCCAAACCACTACGCAATTGTAGTATCCACAAGGCAACATGCATTAAGACAAACCGAGCTTGTAGTAAAATCTCCTCCAACCAGACCTGCAGCAAGCTAAAGAGGGAATTGGCATGTGATCAGTTCTCCGCAATGAGCGCCTCCAAAGAAACTCTTCCAATGATAATGAGCGCCTCCAAGAAAAGCGCTGATGAACCACACCCAAGAAAACCCAAAACCTCCTATACCAATGTAATTAATTCATCATCAGCTTGTAGCTAATCTTATCAGCATCCAACAAGGCGCTGGAACAGAACAACTCTAGTGCCATGACAGCTTGTAGCTAATCTTATCAGCATCCCACCCATCAACAGGCTCTTTCCTCTTTAGTAGGCCCCCACCACCTGCCGCCATTTGCTGAAACACCTTTAACTGCTCATCAGCCATGGCTTGAGAACCAGCAAGCGGAAGTTGTCTCAATGCTGTAGGCAATGGCTCGTCTCTGCATTTTATTAGTTCACAAAGATTTCAACCGAATCAAAAATTCAAGCTAAAGGAATCATCAAAGCAAGCATTAAACATCGAGAATCCACAAGATTTAAACGTAAAGTATCATTCAAAATGCTTTCTTGGGTGCATTAGATGATACCGTTTCTAGGATTCATAAGCAAAACAATCAATCTTTAGTATTGTAAAGTTGAAAGGAAACCCATTATGTGTTGAATTAATCATCTTAGCATTTTGGAAGTTTAATTTCATCATTGAAACAAAAACTCAGAGATTTATTAAAGTGTTGTTGTCCATGGAATTACATTTTTGTTTTGGTTTGGCCTTCGGCCTTGATTTCATTTCAAGTTTTATATTTAATTGATCTTGTAGAACATTGAATCACCATTAATCCTCTGCGTTTGGTGCTGAAAATGGTGAAAAACAGAGAATATAAGTCTGATGTGGGTGTTCTGCGTATTTGTATATGTGTTGCAAATTTAAAGTCACTGAGTATAGTAGTACTTAACATCTTAGCAATGTGTATATCTCCATGAAGCTTCTTCCAACAGCTAAAATCCTGTCAGGCATCAATGATGTTCTTCAAAATAATCTTCCCATCTATAAAAGATAACATAACCAACTACGAGTCATTTCAAATAACTTTAACATGACTTGAAACAAAAAAAAAGTACCAAAAGAAGTAACAAAACAACTTATGATTATATAAATCTACCTCCTAAAAAGCAATATATTAAAAATTGTTTGTGAAGCCCAAAAATACAAACTGCAAGCATAACAAATTAATTAAAAAATTACACATGAGCTTTGAGTTGCAATTGTTTTTTTAGCTCAATTGTTGTTGAGTTTAGCACAAGTATAGCTAGGGTCCAGGGATATGTCTAAGCAAATATGTTGCTGAATTTTACACGTATGTTCTAGCAGTGGTTTAGGATCAGTTTTCTGTTGATCTTTTTCCTACCAGTTTTACAAGGTCAAGTGTTGTTTCTTACTACAAATGGTGATTCACTTGATAATGAATTTATTTCCTCACAAACACAAAAATAGTAAAATGCAAGAACTAAAAAAAATTAAGATACTTGTGGCAAAGGACTAAAAGAAGTTAGTAAAACGGACATGAAAAGGAAATGGTTGTTATCTTTTTCTATAGGATGTTTCCAGGCACCCCTCGCTTGTTCCCAATACTTTTAACTAATTCCCATGTAAAGCAACTCTTCATCTGCATCCACTTTCAAATTTTTAGAGACACGCTTCCTGTGTCCTATGCAGAAGTAGTACCTGATGAAAGAATTACTTGTACCTCTTAAAATTCAGCCATCATGCTTTAGTTAGTTGTACATTATGCAACATGAGTTGTTTTTAAGACTAAAAGGGTAAATGGAAAATAGTAGTATAGATACATACATACATACATACATACACACACACACACACACACACACACACAAGGGGTCTTATAATCAGTATGAAAAAAATGTCATGACTGCACTTCTATGAACTAAACATTAAAACCCAATAAGCAAATACCACAATGAACAGTACCATTTCTTGCTCCAGATTTCAATGCTTGATCGAATTCGGGTCCAACAGGAGGTAAATATATCACTATTAGAAGCAGTGCAACAGAACCAAACCAAATAGACACAATACACCTTTCGTCAAGAACACATAAAAAACTAAATTTCAAATATTTAACCCATTAATCAAGAAGAAGCAGTACAACAGGATAAATTAACTTAAAATTTGATCTTACTTTTATGAATGTAGAGTAAAAACCCAAAACTACACAAATTACAACAAAAATTTTAAAAAAGAATTACAGTAAATTTAAAATTGGTCTGTTTTTTGAACTTCGTTAAACAGACCGAGATCTCCAGGAAATTCCACAGCCTAACTTCCTTTAGTCTGAGCGAAACTAATTCCACATGCATTCAACTACTTTCCATTTCCTTTATTTTATGCATGCATGTAATGTTCGGGCCACGTTTTTGTATTAGTTTCCATTTCCTTTATTTTATGCATGCATGTAATGTTCGGGCCACGTTTTCCTTGAATTGTTGCAAGAATAAAGTGCATACTATTACTTATTTTGTGGCACTCTGTATTAGTGGGTTTGACACATCAACCACATGTTTAGGGTCAATTGTCGCACAATAGATAAAATGTTGATCATCAAAACTTGAAGCCCCAAAAATCCTTAGACTGATAATCATGACTATAGTTCAAGCTTATGCTGAACAAAGTACCTCATGTCTCAACATGTGGGTAATTTTAATGATATATGCATTTAAATGGAACTACTTGATCATCAGTAAGATCCCACACATAAAAACCTAAATTCAAAAATGTTGATTATCAAAACTTGAAGCCACAAAATCCTTGGACTAATAATCATGACTATAGTTCAAGCTTATACTAAACGAAGTACCCCATGTCTCACCAGGACAGTAATGTTTAACCATATACGCATATTGTAACATCCTCGAATTTTAAATTTATTGTATTGAGGTTTATTAGTTTAAATTTGTAATTTAAGTCGGATCGTATTTTAATTAATTATAAAAGTCGGTTGCTTTATTAAGAAATTGATGATTTAAATTTATTAAATTTATATGATTATTATTAAGTGATTGAGATGATAAAATAAAGATTTAATCTTTATTTAATGGAATTTAAGAACTTGATTGCTATTTTGAAGAATTAAGAAATTATAGAATTTATAGTTTAATTATTTAAGTATGCTAATTTTTAAGTGTTGTTGATAATGAAAAATATGACACAAATCAGTATTTAAGGAAGTTAGAAAGTTGAATGTGTTAAAAGTTGGAAGTGGAAATTAAAAAGACATAAGTCTCTTAAATTTGGTTCATTCACATCTTTCTTCTCCCTGCTCTCTTCTTCTCTCTAAAAGAAAGAAAACTCACGGTTCGTGCACCTTCAAATCAAGAATCAAAGAAAACATCAAATTGGAGACTGAAAATTCGGATACAAGTTGTTTAGAAGGAACTATTACTGCTGCAACAAACGATTTAAGGTAAATATCTATCAAAATTTCGATTTTAAGGGTTTATGGTTTAGTTTTGAGTGAAAACCGAATCTGAAAATTTTGGGATTCAAATGTTGATGCATGTTAAATATTTTGATGGGTTTATGTAAATCTAGTGATGTAGAAGTTGTGTACAAAATTTGAATAACTAGTTTAAGTTAAATCTTAAGATTTTTGGAAAATTTATACAAGTTCTGTGTGTTTTTCGTGGTTTCTGTGTATTTAATTGCTAGTACCGAAACCTTATAATGGGTACCGAAACCTTATAATGGGTACCGAAACCTTTAGGTTTCGGTATTGCCATTACCGAAACATATTGGTGTATAGTGAAACCTTTAGCAATGTACTGAAACTATTTGAGGGGTACCGAAACCTTCCCCCCCAATACCGAAACTTCATATATATATATATATATATATATATATATATATATATATATATATATATATATATATATATATATATATATACACATGTACTGAAACTAGATTGAAGGTACCGAAACCTTTAAGGTTTCGGTACAAACTACAAACTTACTGAAACTTATTCTATATACCGAAACCACCATTATACTGAAACCCTTTAGTAAGTACCGAGACCTTTTGAGAACTACCGAAACCATGAAGGTTTCGGTACACACTACCGAAACTCTTCATATGCATGCCGAAATACTGAAACTTTTGCATATACCGAACTGAAACTTTGGATTTAATACAGAAACCTTGAATCTGACCCATGTGAACTGAGACCAAGTATGAGAAGCACTGAAACCTTAAAGGTTTCGGTATTTGATTCTTTCAAGAGCAGTAATATATATATATATATATATATATATATATATATATATATATATATATATAAACATACATATATATATATATATATATATATATATAAAAGTACAGATAAAATCATCTGGGTTTGGGTTTAATTAGAGAAAATAAAATGGAACCGGTCGGACATTCTATAATTCAGATATATTATGGACATTTTGGCAATCTCAAATATTGGAAATTAAAGTATAAACTTCAATATAATTTCGACGGGTTAACACGAAGAATTGGGAAACTTAGCGAGACTCATTATAAAACGAGAGATTTATGGTATTATTAAAGGGATTAATTGGGACCAATAAGACCATTCAGAAAGATGATTTAAATATGAGTTTCGGGTGTCGGTTCTGAAATGTTGTAATAACTTTTATTAGTACAAATTGATGCTCATTTATGTATGAACCTGTTTATAATATACTTTCCATATGGAAATGAAACAGGTCACTTGTGGTATTGTTTAACCCACAGTGGGGTACTTTGTGAGTCCAGTTGAAAGCCCGTGGAGAAATAGAATTTGCTTAAAGTTTAATAACGCACCCACTGTGAGTACATATGATTTCGCATGTTTATATCTGCTTTATGATTGCTATTGCCTGCTGAGACATGTTGCTTCATTTTTCGTTTGGAATTCTACTAACTTGCGTAGATTTAGATGCACATTCTTATTTGATGCATGTCCCTTCGTTTGTTGTGCATCTAACGATGGACCGGTGGGTCGCATCTGATACTCCGATGTTACTGCGCTATATGACCCGGAGCTGATCCCTCCGAGGTTCTGGTAGGCAGTATGTCATCCCCGATGTTATGTCTGTCTCAGATGGTTGGGTTTCATACCGAGCTATGGGCTCGTAGGAGCGACGGCTCATGTGTGACGTACTTTGTGTACGTGGAGAGTGCACGACGTGTGTCGTTGGTGTACTCTTGTGGGCTTCATAAAGATTTATAAAGTGCGTAAATCTGTGTATTCACTAAGCTTTAGCTTATCCCTCAGTTGTTGATGTTTTTACAGGAAAAGGAAAGTCTGCAGCCGGACCGTCTAGCTAGGTCATTTGTTCAAGTGATTGAATATTATCTACTACTCAGCGTGGTAATTGAATAATGGGATTGTTTTTATAATGTTTATTTGGGATGATTGTAATGTTATTGAGTATGTAGACTTAGAATTGGAACCCTGTAGCACCATAGGGTGTTTGGAACAGTTGTAATATTTTATTTATGTATTTTATTGCTTCCGCATCTTAATTAAGCTTTCAGATCATTATGTATTTATGTTTGGTGTTTAATCCTGGGTGTTATGTAATTGTGGTTAAATGTGGCAAGGGTGTCACACATATGTATGGAACTACTTGATCATCAGTTAAATCCAACACATAAGAACCTAAATCCAAAAAATTATAACTAATTTATCAACTTAATTCACAAAAAGACTGAATTTCACAAGACGCAAACTTTGACTTCTAAAGTCAAACAAATGCTTAAAATCTCAAAAGGGTAGGACCTGTTCTTGAAGTCTTGGAGAGGATAAAGATAATTATAGAGATGTACACATTTTTAGGCATAAAGTACAACTATTTCAAGCTTATAAGCCTATGGTGCTATATAGTATATACCATAGTTCCATTCATATAGTATATATGAATGGAACTAATTGATCACCAATTAAATCCCACACATAAATACCTACATTTCAAAAAAATTTAACTAATTAATCAACTTAATTCACAAAATGACTGAATTTAAATATAGCTACATACTGCTCCATTATTGATGACTAAAAATTCTCAAATTTTTAACAATTAAAGTAAGAAAAATTACAAAACAAAGTAGCAAATCTAGACCAAGTAAGTAAGTAACTTGTTTCATCAATTCACACAATTGACCACAAATCATACCTTTTCATCCATCAAAATCATCTCAATTTCTGGTTACCCTCACTCCATAAGTAGATAAGAGCAATCGTATACTTCAAATTTCCCAAAATTATACCTTCTCACTCATTATACCAATATTTACCCTCATAAAACCACATAAAGCAGATTAAGCATCGATCACAATTCAGACAACATCAAATTAGAAAATTGTATAACCGATTGAACGAGTTAAAGAGGTTCAACGAATTGATGACCTTGAAAGAAGAGCATGGGTTGCCGAGAGGATATGTCTGTCAAATTAAACATGAACTGTGCAATTGTCAACTCACAAAATTAATAAAAAAGTGAACTTCACTGATAAATAAAATCAAAAAATTTCATACTTGCCAAAAAAAAATTAACATGAACTTAAACGAATTTGAACTTACCACAAGTTCCCGTCATGGATGAAATTTTCAGAAGTTTATCCTAACATTACTTATTGATTCATGATCCACTTAATTTCAATAATAACATCAAACTAAATTTGAAAACAATAGAAAGCCCAATTCATCAGTCTCCTATTTTTTAAACAATTGGTCTTATTAGAGTAAATCAAATGAATTTGATTAGACTGACTAACAATTGATCTTTAAAAAATCAATTTTCTGCTATAAACAATCTGTCATTGCTATGCACAAAAATAGAATACCATTATTTGAAGAATTTGGCAATATGCTTTTATTACTCACAATCTGGCATTACCTGCTCCATTGGAAACAATAATAGGATCTTTCAACAATGCAAGTGTGGAAGACAACGGAAATCATTTGTTATAGTATTGATTCTCAGACTTTTGATCAAGGCTTTGGAAGAGCAGATCTGAAACTAAAATTTAAGAAAAAAAAAGCATTACATGGCGATAGAGGATTGAATAAGCATAAGAAAAGATGTCGAGGTGTCACACCCCTTTCTTACCGGCAACACCTTTTAAATCAGGAAAGTCCTTCACCTGTATGTAAATCAAGAAAAAAAATCCAAAGAAAAATATGAGAGCATAACAGGTATAACAATATAATAAAAATACCACAACACGCCCCAAAAAGAAGTTGTTAACCTATTTACACAAACCGGGAAATGAACAGCTACAGAAGAGGAGTTAAAGTAGTCGGCCTGCCATGCCCTTTCATCAATATTAGCCGATTTGGCCTCATCTTCGCTTTCGTGGAGTACCTGCTTGGAAAATCATAGAAAGTTACCAGTTGCGTGAGGGTGAGAGAGTGAGATCGAGAGAAAGCACAGAGAGTTACCTGCTACGCGTTTGTTGGCTGCCAGGATTGACGGATCGAGAGCTCAACTACCGCTGGAAAAAATGGAGAGTAGGGGTGGTTGCTTGGTCGCAGATCGTAAAAGGCCTCCGATGTGTTGGTCCGTCGATGATCAGAACAGAAGTAGATTCGAAGAAAGCCTAACGTGTGTGGGAAACTGGGAATTCCAGCAACAGACAGTGAGAGAGGCAGAGAAGAGGAAGAGTCTGGTAGTTCCCGATGAAGCTTTTCTCTTTTCTGTTTACTGCATGAGTTATTTGTACTTAATGCATTAAAGACTTGTAAGTCTTAATTTTCAAGATTGTGCATTACCTGATTGTACCTTGTGCATTGTATCTTGTAAAAAGCTAAATGATTTATTAGTAGTAAAGATAAAGATATATATATATATATATATATATATATATATATATATATATATATAGATTTGGGTTCAAATGAGTACCACTAGTTTTGCAGAGTACCGGAGGTACCTCGCTTAAAACTATTTTTTTTGAATTTTTTTTTCATAATCATGTTTAAATTAATAATACAAGACTACTTGCAAAAAATCACACCTAAACACACATTATAACTATGTGAAACGTGCAAGTTCACATGAACTGCACTGTTGTGAATGTATGTTCACAGCTAAGCATGTTCACATGAATTTTTTCACGTTCACATGACTTTTAAGAGGCTAGAAAGTGTGAATGTGTGTAACTCTTTTACGAATAGGCTTATATTATTTGTATCTAAATTAATATGAAAAAAAAATTAAAAAAAAAAACTTTTTTTCGGAGCATGTTCACATATAAAACCCGTGTGTTCACAGGTACTCACGGTACTCTGCATTTTTTAGGTACTCACACGAACCATATTATATATATATATATATATATATATATATATATATATATATATATATATATATATATATATATATATATATAATAATCTATATTAAAACATAAAACATAATCGGGGTCGGGGTCGGAGTCGGAGTCGGAGTCGGGGATTAAAGTGTCTCCCATCCCCGCCTCATCCCGTTAATTTAAATCGGGGATTCCCCGTCCTCGTCCACATCCCCGGTCAATTCGGGGATTCCCCTGTCAAATCGGGGTCAAGTTACGGGTTTCCCGTCAGGTATGGTTTTTTTGGCCATGCCTACACATAATATTAAAAGTTTTTTGTTATGTGACATGAATCTTGATTCCAAATATGATTGTGTAGAAAATGGAGTTTATTATATACTAGTTTATTACCCGCGTATTACGCGGATATTTTTTCTATATATAATTTATAATAAAGTAAAAGGTAAATATATAAATATTATTTTTTAAAAAAATATATAATAATGATTTTATTATTTATTTTGACCTATTAATATTGTATAATTCCACACACACATGAATATAATTATATAACTATTTATTTAAATATTTTAAGCTTTTATTATATTATATTATAATTAATAAGTTATTAGAGTATTAGATTTTGTTGGATTTGATTTGATTTGAATTTAAAAGTAGATTGTATTAAGTATGGATAGATGTAGTTTAAATTTATTTATTATTTTTTAAAACTATAAATGACACGTGTCGATTCATGGTGATGACACGTGGCTTCACGAGAGTTGAGTATATTTACTCTTTTAATTGTATAGATAGATTTTATTTCCTTCGTTTTCTTGTAAATGTCTAAAGAATCAAAAAGATAAAGAGAATGAAGTGTTTGTAATTTTAAGAGTAGTTCATGTGGTCAAAATTATGAAAACGGTCTCCCAACTTCCAAAGTTGCAATGACGGTCCCTCAAACCACTTTTTACCTTAAGAATTGGTCCTTCTGTTTCCAAAATTTTTAAATATAAAGATTTTGCCCTTCTTTCAATTACAAGTTTGGTAATTTCAATTTTAGTCCATTTCTTAATTTTTCATTTTTGATTTTAAGTTTGAAATATTAATTTAATAAATTATGATTTGATTCATTAATAATTATATTATTATTATTAATTATAAATATTTATTTTGTAAAATAAATATATTTCTTTACTAAAAATCATTTTTATTTATATACTTAATTAATTAACTTATGCATCTTTTTATGTATTCAAATTATTTATTAAATTTTTATTTATTTATATTTTATTGGTTAAGCTATTTGTATAATTTTATTATTTATACTTTTCCATCAAACTATTTCATTACGTTAAAAAAATTTGAATTTATGTAAATTTTGATTTAAATTTACTAATTCATCATGTTTCGATTTAAGTTTACAAATATTTTGTTATGCTAATATGTTTTTACTTAAATTTATTATTTTATTTGTTTGGATTTAAAATTTTTGTTATGCATTACGTTTGGATTTAAATTTATTGTTTTATTTTTTTTGTTTAAAAAAAATGCCTTAAAAGTTATAAAATTACTAATATATATTTAAAAATAAATAATTTTATAAATAAACAAATAATACATTTTTAATTAGATATATAGATAAGTATATACAAGATCTAGTTTGAATGTAGATTAAGATCTTATCTATTTATTAATATTTAAAGATGTAAGAAATAATATATTGTATATATATATATATATATATATATATATATATATATATATATATATATATATATATATATATATATATATATATATATATATATATATATATTATATTTATTAAACTTTATATTTATCAGAAATAATAAATTGTAACATCCTGATTTTGAAAAAGTTACGTGGAATTATTTCATTGGAGTAAATTAATTAAATTGGGACCCGGTGATGATATAAATTGTATTTTGTGATAATGGGATCGGATATCGAGTACTGAGCCGAGTTTAAACCAAAACGTATGCATAGTTAAGCTATGTGCTAGCTTGCTTCATTATTTCCCTTACAGAAACTAAGAATCAAAGGTGTTGTGTGTATATTAGAACTCCAACAGTAGCTCAGCAGAAACTATTGGAGGCTTGAAGGGGAGTTTAGTTCAAATCTTCATCAAATCCTTCCTTTAAATTAAAGGTAAGTTTGAGCCTCAATCTTGTGAATTATGAGCTGTTAGTTGGAAGTTGAATTGGGTCTATGTGTGCTTATAAGTTTTCGGATTATTGGTAGTGGAAATAGCGAGCTGGAAGTGAAGTTGGGGTCTTAATCCCCTTGCTGTGTAAGAAACGGAGTGTTACTGGTTCTGTTCGTCAGTGACCGCGGCCGCGATCCTCTGATCGCCGGCCGCGATGTTCTTGGGTGAGCCGGGGCCCCGTTGCTTTGGGCATGATGGGTCGCGGGCGGTTCAGGTGGAGCGCGGCCGGGGTCGGCCAACGCGACCGTGACCGTGCAAGTGCGGCCGCGATCCGTCTAGGGTTTAGGATTAGGGTTTTGGGCTTTGTGAGTCTTGGGTTTGGGTATTTGGGTTTGTGTGAGTTATTTGGGAATCGTGTTTAGAGTTATTGAGTTGGGATTGTGATATTGAGTATCGTGTTGTGATTCCAGGGTCTCGAGTTGATAGGTTTGGGAACGAGCAAGGAACCGAGACTTGAGTAGTGAGACTTCAGAACAGGTGAGTTTGCATGTTTTTTAGAGATACTTGTACGATTATTTATTTAATACTTGCATGATCTTTTACTGAGCTTTTTATGAGATTACTACGAGTTTTATTACGAGCTTTCATCGAGATATTATCATGCACGTGTTATTGAGCTTTATTGTGAACTGTGTTTTACTCTATGAGATTTGGGACACACGAGCTACCGAGTTACTAAACCGTACGGCTGGGCAGGGGTCGGGTCGCTCCCGATTCCATTTTGAGCTCTTGACGACTGCTTTGTGTGGTCTAGGGATCTGGGTACGTGAATTCGTCCACACGCGTTGAGTACCTATCTGAGCTACCTTGTGGGATTTCATATTCCTTGTTCAGTAGAGAACGCTAAACGTTTTATTATCGAACTTATTTACTTTTATTGAGTTTTATAATCGTACACTAACATTTGCATTCTCATCAGCTTTAGCAGACCTGTGTTTTAAATGTGTGTATATCATGTGATCAAAGATCTAGTAGGCCTGCTGGATCCAAGTAGATTTACATCTGCTTATACGAGGAGTTAGCTACCTTCCTTAGAGGTAGTTATATTTTGGGGATCGTTTGTATGTACTTCGGATATGATGCAGTTCAGTAGAGACTTCTGTTACTTGTAATGTAAATTAAAGTTTTAAATTATCAGGGTTTCCACGTGTATGTATTGGGACTAGTTAGGGGTTACTATATTATATCTTTGCTGACGTGTTATTTATGTGGCTTTAGAAATTAGTTCGAGGGTGTTACATAAATTATATTTATCTTTTAGTTTATTTTATTTTATTTAAAATAATATATTTTGTTATGTTAATACATTTTGATTCAAATTTAGTATTTTATTTTTTTAATATTACTATTTTGTTATGCCAATACGTTTTGATTTCAATATAGTATTTTTAATCTTTTTAAATTAAGCGTACTGGCATAACAAAATGTTTAAATCCAAACAAATATAAACAAAAAATAAGAAATAAGCAAACTTAAATCAAAACGTAATTAATTAGTAAATTTAAACCAAAATTTACGCAAATTCAAAATTTATTAGAGTAACGAAATAGTTTGATGGAAAAGTATAAAAAATAAAAAATTATTTAACCAATAAAATATGAATAAATAAAATTTAAATAAATAAATTGAATACATAAAAAGATGCATACGTTAACTAATAGTTTATATAAATAAAAACAATTTTCAGTAAAGAAATATATATTTATTTTACAAAATAAATAGGTATAATTAATTATAATAATAATTAATAATTATAATAAAAATAATGAGAATAATAATAATATTATAATTAAAAGTAAATTACATAAATGGTCTATGTGGTTTATTATAATTTATGGATTTCGTCCCTACCGCAAACTAAGTACATAAATAGTCCCTGAAAATCAAAATATGTTCGATTATGATCCCTAAATCTAACTTCCGTTAAATGGTCAGTTATCTTCAGGGACATTTTTGTAGTTTTAACACTCAGGGACCATTTAGGAAATTTTTTTGGAAATTTTTAATTTTTTTTGCTTTTTCATTCTTTTTACTTTTACAATTAATCTTTTTATGTATCATATAATATATATATATATATATAAATTTTCTACATCAATTCTACTGAATACAATTAATTGTATTTTAAAAATTTTAACTTTTCAATTCTACCCAAGAAACAAATTACTTTTTTATTTATCATAAATAACATATATAACAAATTTATAATCACAATTATATAGTCACAACATTTATCATATAAGACAAAAACAATAAAGATATTTGATAATATTTTCACTTTTACAAACAAGTTTTGAAAGTTCGTCGAGGATCTAAGCATCTTTTTGGTCAAAAACAAGTTTCAACAAAAAGGGAAAAAAAACAAACGGGTCTACAAACGGGTCTGATTATTATAATTACCGTAACAACAAGCGAAACAAAACATGAGTAATGCTACTACTATTAGTTGGAAAAAATGTAAAAAAAACAATGAAAATTAAAGCAAATGGTTTGATATACACGTTTCTTTTCTGCTTACTACTTTTTGTGAGTTCAATTTTTTATAACTAATTTAATGTTTTATAAAAGTTTTAGTTAATATTATAATAAAAGCATGTGAATCTAATTTTTCGTTTTACTCTTTTTATACCTCTTATACATATTTTGTGTAATTAAATGCATCCGTAATTAAGTATCATATACATTATAACAAGAAAATAATTGCGATCATAATGATAAAACATAATGTATTAAAGTTTATAACAGGAAAATAAAACAATATGTATTCAAAAAGTTTTAATGCAACATAATTTGTCATCTCAATGATTGTTTAATAAAAATTTGATAAAACACTTGGTTTATTCATAGTTTGGACAATAATAAATTTTATATTGGAAATGTAATCATAACAATATATTTTAAATTTTATATAACATAATATATTAAAAAGTTATAATGTTAAAAACAAAGCAAACAATTATGTAAAATAAAATAAAATTAAATAACTTTTTAATATACAAATTTTCATCACTTTTAAAATTGTTCGGATAATCATTATTATTATATAAAATGTAGATAAAACAATATGATCAACATGATATTACGAATTCTTACAAAACTTAATATATAAACAATTATAACTTTAAATATGTCAGACAAACTGCTCTACTGTTCAATTAATGGTGCAGCAAGACACAAAGTTGGATAAGTAATAAAATTTTATTTTTTTATACGTCAAAAATAATATAATGAGGTAGTTGTACTCAAGGCAGCTATTACAAAATTTCGTTATTAAAAAAAAAAATTTAGACTTTAATAAAATTATATCGGAAGGTAAATATATAATATGATCATACTGATATATTCGATTTTTTTACAAAACTTAATATAATAAATGTTATAATAGAAAAACTGAACAATTATATAATATATACAAAATAATAAAACAAATTAACTTCCTACTTGCTAGCTTCAGTTGTCTGCTAAATTGCTTTACTATTCACTTGGATTGTAAATAAGTACACTTATAATTGTGATGCTAATATTTTTAAGAATGATAATTGTTTTATTTTTTAATGTTTCTTATATTAGTGTAATAATAATATTGGGCCCATTGCCCATTGGGCTTTTATGGTTTCACATTCTAGGGTTCTGTAGTCTATATATAGGGCTATGATTATGTTTTCTATTCATTCAATTGTATTGTATTATTCTCTTGTTTGCATAATAAACTCTTTAATCATTCGGTTATATATTTGTCATCATGGTATCAGAGCTATCGATCCATGCTTGAAGATTCGTCCAAGGTTTCGGTAACGTCTCCATTGTCGTCGTTAGCACAAATCGATGATTTGTTGATATCTTGGTTTGTCGTATTCTTTAAACATTTTCGGCCAGATTTGCATAGATGTGGGAAAAACAATGTTATTTCTTCGTCCACCGTTGGATCGTCACGATATTTGGTGAGTTGTTTCGCAACACATATATCTTCAGTTTGACCGTTGAGATTTTCGATTAAAGCTTTCTTTGTTGATTTATTAGTCGTCGAATTTGGTTGTTTTCTTTTTGCACATTCAGCCAGATTTGAGTTGTTGTGGGAAAAACGATCTTATAGATTCGTCCACCGTTGGATCGTTGTAATTTTTGTACTGTATGTCTAGACCACATTGATCTACACTTTGACCGTTGTGATCGTTGATTAAACACCTTTAGTGTGCCCTAGTGTTCATCGAAGTTGCTGGATAATCAAATTAGAACAGCCTTGACAAAATTGACATTGCGCATTCTTTCACCGTTGGATCGTCGCGATTTTTTGGATGTAGGTTTTCAACTCATTGATATTAGATCTTACCGTTGGGATCTTTGATTTGATTTTACTACTAAGGGTTATTGCAAGTTGAAGTAGGCTGCATAACATTGTTTATTTCATAGGGTACTCATTTGTGAGTTTTCAAGTTTGTGTTTTCACTATGATTGGAGGTTGAAATTGTTTGGATATTTGGTTGGTATTAAAGCTTTGTTTGTGCATATTATTGCCCATCTTTGTCGGTTCATTGCCTTCGTTGGTTCGTTGATTATGGATAAGGATTTTGGTTGCAGTTCATTGTTAATGGTTTGTTGATTGGGCTAAGGTTGTTTGATTGTGGTTTAATTTGAGGTCACAATGGGTAGAGTGGATCATTTGGTTATTGATCAGTTCAAATGATTTCATGCATTGACATCCATGTCAGCCTTTCCATCAGGTTTGTCTTCAGCTAATAAATTAAGTGTTTTTTCAATCTTATGGATATTAGATTCTGATGCATCTCATCATATGTCTCCACATTTATCTTCATTGGTTTCTCTATCTCCTGGTTCACCTATATCTATCATGTCTGCTAGTGGAACACTTATGTCATTGGAAGGTGTTGGTTCTATTGTCACACCTTATGTGTCACTTCCCGATGTGTATTATGTTCCTAAACTTGCCTTAAATCTTGTATCGGTCAGTCAATTGTGTAATCTGGTTATTGGGTTTTCTTTTCTGATAATAATTGTTGTGTGCAAGACCCACGTTCTCAGACAGTGATCGGGACAGGCCGTAGGCTAGGTGAGCTCTATGTTGTGGATGATCTCAGGGTATCTGATGTTGCTGCTTCAGGTGTTGATTTATCTTCTTTTCATTTGAGTCGTTTGTCATCCGATTTTTATTTATGGCATTCCCGTTTAGGTCATGTGTCTACATCTCGTCTACAGTTCTTAGCATCTACAGGTGCTTTAGGTCAATTGAGCAAATCTGATATATCAGACTGTAGTGATTGTAAACTTGCAAAATTTTCTGCTTTACCTTTTAATAAAAGTACCTCTCATTCTTTCGCACCTTTTGATCTAATTCACTCTGATGTATGGGGACCCTCTCCTGTATCTTATAAGGGAGGTTCCAAATATTATGTCTCGTTCATTGATGATTTCTATTCTATTTATAGCGAGTTTCGATCTCTTGTTAAAACCCAACACTCTGCTGTTATCAAATGTTTTAGATGTGATTTAGGGGGAGAATATACATCTAATGACTTCAGACAGTTACTTGCATATGATGGGACATTGTACCAAACTTCGTGTACTGACACTCCTCAACAAAATGGCGTTGCCGAAAGAAAACATCGTCATCTTGTTGAGACTGCTCGTTCCTTGTTATTGTCTTCTAAGGTACCTAGTATGTTTTGGGGTGAAGCAATTCACACTGTTGTCTATGTCATTAATCGAATTCCTACTGCTCATAATTCTGGTCTCTCTCCTTTTGAAAAGCTTTATGGTCATAGACCTGATTATACTTCCTTACGTGTTTTCGGTTGTGCTTGTTTTGTTCTTCGTCCTCATGTGGAACGTAATAAATTGTCAGCTCGATCTGCTTTGTGCGTCTTTTTGGGATATGGGATTAGTCAAAAGGGTTATCGTTGTTTTGATCCAGTGAGTCAAAAGCTCTATGTCTCGCGTCATGTCACTTTCTTGGAACATATTCCTTTCTATTCGATTCCCGCTCAGTCTCATGACATGACACGATCTGATATCCTTTCTATTGATCCTTTTAATGATCACACTGATAATACCACTTCTGATATCCAAATCAGCACATCTGATATACCGACACCTGGGATGCATACAACATTGGATAACTCTGTTTCAGAGACACCTGTAACTCATCCCATGCCTACGTCCATTCCATCGCCGGTTGAGAATGTAGAGGTCCCTACTGTACGCAAGTCAACTCGCCCTCGTAAGTCCACTAAACTCCCTGATTTTGTTTACTCGTCGTACTCTGCTTCGTTTGCTTCTTTCATTGCGAAAATTCATAGTCTGTCTGAACCCAACTCTTTTAGAGAAGCTGTATCTGATCCATTGTGGCAGAATGCTATGGCTGAGGAATTGACTGCCCTTCGTCAGACTAATACGTGGGATTTGGTTCCGCTGCCATCTGGAAAGCATACTATTGGCTCTCGTTGGGTGTATAAAATTAAGACTAAGTCTGATGGGTCTGTTGAACGGTATAAAACCCGTCTTGTTGCTAAGGGATATTCACAAGAATATGGTATGGATTATGAAGAGACTTTTGCCCCTGTAGCCAAAATGACTACTGTTCGTACATTGATTGCAGTAGCCTCTATTCGTAAGTGGAAGATTTCTCAGATGGATGTCAAGAATGCTTTGTTGAATGGTGATTTGCATGAGGAGGTTTATATGACACCTCCTCCTGGCGTTGCTCACAAGCCCGGAGAAGTATGTCGTTTGCGCAAAGCTTTATATGGTCTCAAACAAGCTCCTCGTGCTTGGTTTGAGAAGTTTTCCTCAGTAATCACATATCTTGGTTTTCGTTCTAGTAACCATGACTCTCCTTTGTTTGTTAAATGTACGAGTGCAGGACGGATTCTCTTGTCTTTGTATGTTGATGATATGATTATTACTGGTGATGATCATGCCGGTATTGAGTCCTTGAAACGTGATTTAGCTCATCGTTTTGCTATGAAGGACTTGGGGTTGCTTCGTTATTTCCTGGGAATAGAAGTTGCTCACTCTGACAAGGGATATCTTTTGTCTCAGTCTAAGTACATTTCGGATTTGTTTGAATGTGCTCGCTTATCTGACAACAAGGCTGTGGATACTCCTTTGGAAACTAATGCTCGTTATACTCCTACTGATGGTGTTCCTCTTGATGATCCGGCTCTGTATCGTACCATTGTAGGTAGTTTGGTTTATCTCACGGTCACGAGACCTGATATTGCTCATGTTGTCCATATTGTTAGTCAATTTGTGACTGCTCCTACGACTGCACACTGGGGGGCAGTCCTTCGCATTCTGAGATATATAAGGGACACTTAGTTCCAGACGCTTGTGTTTCCTTCGTCATCTACTTTTGACCTACGTGCTTACAGTGATGCTGATTGGGCTGGGGATCCTACTGATCGTAAGTCCACTACTGGCTTTTGCGTTTTTCTTGGAGATTCACTTGTTTCATGGAAGAGTAAGAAGCAGGATGTTGTTTCTCGCTCTTCTACTGAAGCCGAGTATCGGGCAATGGCTGCTACTACTAGTGAGGTTGTTTGGCTACGCTGGTTACTTGCTGACATGGGTGTTGGAATATCTCAGTCTACCCCGATACACTGTGACAACAAAAGTGCTATACAGATTGCTCGTAATTCGGTTTTTCATGAACGGACGAAACACATTGAGATTGATTGTCACTTCACTCGTCATCATCTTCAGATGGGAACAATTTCCTTGCCGTTTGTTCCTTCCGCTCTACAAGTTGCTGACATTTTTACTAAGGCGCAATCTGCTTCTCGTTTTCGTTTTTTTGTCAGACAAACTCTCAATGTTCATTGCTGTGGCATTGTGAGTTTGAGGGGGGATATTAGTGTAATAATAGTATTGGGCCCATTGCCCATTGAGCTTTTAGGGTTTCACATTCTAGGGTTTTGTAGTCTATATATATAGGGCTATGGTTATGTTTTCTATCCATTCAATTGTATTGTATTGTTATCTTGTTCGCATAATAAACTCTTAATCATTCGGTTATATATTTGTCATCATGTTATACAAGTTTTGAAATCATTTTTTGTTTGTGTTAAGGTTTTTAAATTTGTTTGCTGTGAAAATTTACTAGGTACCAATAAATTTATGAGTATTTTGTTCAATGCAATATCTATTGCTTATGTTTAGTTTTACATTTAAACAATTAGTAAAAGTATCAAATTGAGAAATAACATATGAAAAACTTTTGCATTCAATCTCTATATAAACAATATGGTATAGAGTTATATTTTGATAGTTATATATTTTGTTTTTAAACAAACTAATGTATTAAGTACTTATAATCACATGTTATGTTATTATAAAAATTCTATAATCCTTTAAAACGGCCTATAACCCGGGCACCGCACGGGTAAAAATACTATTTCTTTTGTTTTGTCATTCTTTTTACTTTTACAATTAATCTTTTTATGTATTTTATATATATATATATATATATATATATATATATATATATATATATATATATATATATATATATGTATATATATAATTTTAAATTTTTTTATCATTTATATATTTTTAAATACGCTTGAGATTTTTTTTATTTTTTGCTTAATCCCTTCAAAAAAGTAATTTTTTAATCGGTGTGCCATTTTGTATCTTTTTCAGTCAATTAAATTGAAAATCTAAATGCTTAATCGTTTAATCCATTCAAAAGTATTAAAAATCGAAAAGGTACGTCATTTTTTAAAACGAAAATATCTAAAATTAAATTGGTTGGTTATTTTCTTCTTTCGGTTAAATTTAAAATCGAAATAGTTCGTCATTTTTTTCGAGCGAAAACGTTTAAAACTAATTTGCTCAATCTTTTTTCCGTTTGGTTAATTTGAAAATCGAAATGGTACGTCGTTTTCTCCGATCGAAAACTATAATAGATAGACTGATTAATCGTTTTCTCGTTTTATTAAATTGAAAATTGGAATGATTCATCGTTTTTTTAATTAAAAACATTTGAAATTAAATTGGTTAAATGAGTTGTATTTTTTCGTTGATTATATAATATACGATTATTTATTTATGATTTTTATTTTTTAAATTAATCAAGCAATAAAGCGATCAACTTAATTTTAAATGTTCTTGTTTGGAAAAAAACGACGGTTCATTTTGATTTTCAGTTTAATAACACAGAAAAACAACCATATCACTTTAATTTTTAATTGCAAAAAACAAAACATTCTGATTTTCAATATAACCAAATGAGAAAACGACCAACCAAATTGATTTTAAGAGTTTTCGCCTAGGAAAAATAACCCACCAACCGACCGAATAACGATCAACCAATTTAATTTTAGATACTTTCGTTCGGAAAAATGACGAACCGTTTTGATTTTTAATTTTTTGAATGGGTTAAACGGCTAACCATTTAGATCCTTAAGTTAATTGATCGAAAAAAAATACAAAATTACGCACCGATTAAACACTTACTTTGTCACTGCACTAAGAAAAAAGGATTTGCGTGTAAGTTACATATAATCCGTGTAATGTTAATTAAAACATGTTCATGAAAAAAAATTACTTTTAAGGGTGGTACATTTCGGTGCGCTGCATAATGGGTGGTACTCACTTGAACCTATATATATATATATATATATATATATATATATATATATATATATATATATATATATATATATATATATATATATATATATATATATATAGAATATGGTTCGTGTGAGTACCTAAAAAATGCAGAGTACCGTGAGTACCTGTGAACACACGGGTTTAAGATGTGAACATGCTCCGAAAAAAAGTTTTTTTTTAAAAAAAATTTTCATATTCATTTGGATACAAATAATATAAGCATATTTGTAAAAGAATTACACGCATTCACACTTCGTAGCCTCTTAAAAATCATGTGAACGTGGAAAAATTCATGTGAACATGCTTAGCTGTGAACATACGTTCACAACAGTGCAGTTCATGTGAACTTGCACGTTTCACATAGTTATAGTGTGTGTTTATGTGTGATTTTTTGCAAGTAGTCTTATATTATTAATTTAAACATGATTATGAAAAAAAATTTCAAAAAAAATAATTTTAAGCGAGGTACCTCCGGTACTCCGCAAAACTAGTGGTACTCATTTGAACCCAAATCTATATATATATATATATATATATATATATATATATATATATATATATATATATATATATATATATATATATATATAATACGCAAAAAAATTTAATAGTAAAACTAAAAAGAATGAAAAAGCAAAATAAATTGAAAAGTTCTAAAAAATTCCATAAATGGTCACTGAGTGTTAAAATTACAAAAATACCCCTGAAGATAACTGACCATTTAACGGAAGTTAGTTTTAGGGATCAACATCGAGCAGGTTTTGATTTTTAGGGACTATTTATGTACTTAGTTTGCGATAGGGACGAAATTCATAAATTATATGATACCCCAAGGACCATTTATGTAATTTACTCTATAATTAATAATGAATCAAATAATAATTTATTAAATTAATATTTCAAATTTAAAACCGAAAATGAAAAATTAAGAAAAGGGATCAAAATTGAAATTACCAAACTTGTAATTGAAAGAAGGACAAAATCGTTATTTTTAAAAATTTTAGAAACAGAAGAACCAATTCTGCAAGTAAAAAGTGGTTTGAGGGACCGTCACTGCAATTTTGGAAGTTGAGAGACCGTTTTCGTAATTTTAAACAAACCACAGTGACCATTTCTGTAACATACTTTAATTTTTTTCATTCATTTTTATTGCTGTTTAACAATCAATGGTTAAATGTTTTATAAACTCATTTGATTTTGGTACTAAAAAATCCCTTAATTCCATTAATGTTATAGTAATTATAGTGGAAACTACTTTACTATATTGAAAATTATTGAATTACATGTAAATATACAAAACTAACAAACATGTGATTGTGGAGGAATGTATAATCAACAAACATGTGCTTGTAAATGAACACAACCCATTAGGCATGAGCGGGAGTGGAATTATCTAAAACTTAGTTGGAACTTAGATGGCGTTTGGTTTGTAAAATATTTCAGAAGAAACTGGAATCTATCAGGAAATAAATTGGATTCCAAATCATATTTGGTTAACTAAAAATAGAATTGAAATCCAATTCTATAGTTTGTCTGTTGTATAAATCTATCAAATTATTTATAATTAAATAATGTAAAATAGCAAAAATATTTTTTTTCTTTATCAGTTATTTCTTACTTTATATATAGGAGTGGGATAAGATGAGGGTTGGGTGGGCTGAGGTAGAATGGGGTAGTGTGCATAGAGGTGGCTGGATAAGGTATGACTATGAGTGGAATGGGTAGGGCTAAGTTAAGTAATTGGTGGCCAGGTGGGTAAGATAGGATGTGGGTGTGGGTTGGGTTGGCTGACGAGGGTAGGGTATGTGTGAGATATGTAAGTTTGGATGGGTGGGGTGAGTAAGGAAGGATGGAGTGGGTAGGGTGGATGGGATGGGATGGAGTGGGGTGGTTTGGGTAGAAAGTGATTAGGTTTTAGGTTAGAGATATCTTTGTAATCAGTTAATTCTCTTATTTAATGGAGTTAAATTTCATTTATAGTGTGAATGAATAATATCATTCATTAAAATATTCTAATTTTGAAGGAATCCAATTCAATTTAATAGTTGAAATAAACACATAATAAACTGCAATTGGATTTTTTTTTTTTTTTTTACTCCAGTTACCTCAAATTACAGCAAACCAACGCACCTTAAACTCAATTGAATCCAAAATTTGAAGGAGGGAAAAAAAAAAAAAAAAAAAAACCCTAAACCAACATGTTTAATCCTAATCCAAATTTTCTTGAATTTTTTATTCATCTCAAATTCTACACTCTTTGTTTTAAAAAGCTAAGCTTACATTACTATCAATGTCTATATTTATTAGGGGTGTTCAAAAATATCCGAATCCGAGCATCCGAAACAAAAATCCGAAAATCCGATCCCAAACTATCCGAAAATTCGGATAATCCGATATCCGAAAATCCAAAATATATATATATATATATATATATATATATATATATATATTTAAATTTTTTTATATCTTTAGTATTGATTATTTACATAATGTTGAGTGTTTATTATTATTCTAATGTATATTTTTGAGTTTTATCTTAGTATTATAGATTTATTAACTAATATTTTTATAAATTTTAGTTTTTTTATAATTTTTTTAGTCGTTTTGAGTAAATAATTCCGGATACATTCAGTTTGTGATATATTTATTTTAAATATCAATTTGAATGTATGAATTTGTATTTTAGATATATAAACTAGGTTATTACCCATGTATTACATGAGTTAACTTTAGAAATTGATATTTATATATATGTATAATATAATAATTATATGAATAATAAAATTTGCTTAATTTTAGTTAGTTAGTTATTAAATTAATTCATATTAGATTTACATAGATTTGATTTGATTTAAAATTTAAAAATAAAATAAGTAAATGACGTGGCAAAAGGAGAGAACGACATGTGGCAAATTAAATGAGAGGATGCCATGTGGCAAATTAAATGAGAGCTTGCCATGTGGCATTTAGTTACTCTTTTAATAGTATAGATAGAAGATAGATATTTGATTTAATTTTTTAAAAAAGGTAAAAAAATATGAATTTTCGGATATTCGGATAATCCGATATCCGAATCCGAAATTTCGGATTCGGATAGCAAAATTCACTATCCGAAATTTCATATATCCGAAAATTCAGATATCCGAAATTCGGATATCCGGTTTTGAACACCCCTAATATTACAGATGTTTAACTTTGTTTGTTGATTTTAATTAACTTTACTTATTTGTTTTGATGGTAATATTCATTGTTGTTTATTTGTTTCGATTTTAACTCCATAGCATTGCTTTGTATTAAATTTTTATTGATTTTGATATTAATTTTATATTAATTTTGTGTCATAAATAATAAAAATTGGTTCTAAGCACTCCAATACCAAAAATACCAATACCAATACCGAATCGGTACCAAATTTTTGTACTCGGTACTAATTTTATGCCTAAAAAATATTCAGTAACAGCACTGATCACAGTCCGTTTTGACGACCTGTGTTTTTACTATTTTTATGAAAAATGAAAACAAAGCGAAAACTTCCAGTTTCGAATTTTTATAAAAATTGGATTTAACAAAAATAAAACAAACAAAACTACAAATTTTATTTAAGGTTATCAAAGTTTTTCATTTAAATACTTTTCTTTGTTTTGAGCACAAAAATCCAAACAATCCCAATTCATTGTTCAAATTCACATCTGATAAAGCATGCTCTAGCATCTAGTATATACTAGCCACGAAACAACGCAATAATTGATTGTACTGTACAAGTCAAACGGATAATGCATTGGAAGCAGAGCAGCACTCTGCAGCAGAAAAGATCTATAGACAAACAGACAAAAATCACCAAACACGTGCGATCCCTACAAGCGTGACAAATGCTACTGATACTCCCATGGCTTTTTCGCCACATCCAAACCACCGATTTTTCCATCGCAAACGACGGAGTACGGACATCGGATTTCTATCATTTTACCGGAAAAAAACAACTATTAGATTGGATCAACGTTTCAATCGATGATCTAAGTGAATAAAGTAAGCATGAATGGATCAACGATGATTAGTAATAAGAATTAAGAGATTATTTGAAGATCAAAGCACTAAATCTAAATTTATTTCATACGGATCGATCACTTAGTAGTTGATTTCATCAACAAAAGTCACTGATGAATTCAACGAAATACAGAAAAAAAACTGAAAACCTCACACAATCAGTAAAAAAAAAACTCTAGATGACTGAAAATGACACCGATGAGATACGATTTTAGAAGGATTGTAAGCGATATATTTAATACTCTGAAGATCAGGATACAGATCTAAGAGAGTTGACCGCAATCGGCAATAACTACAGGCTTTGAGGTGGTTCCGCTGCCAGATCCGACCTTCTCGATCGCCTTAACGACGTCCATTCCTTCAACAACCTTACCGAACACAACGTGTTTGCCGTCGAGCCACTCGGTCTTAGCGGTACAAATGAAGAACTGTGAGCCGTTGGTGTTAGGACCGGCGTTAGCCATGGACAGGATTCCAGGACCGGTGTGCTTCTTAATGAAATTCTCATCGGCAAACTTGTTGCCGTAGATCGATTCACCGCCGGTTCCGTTTCCTCTGGTGAAATCTCCTCCCTGACACATGAAATTCGGAATCACACGGTGGAAGGTTGATCCCTTGAAATGCAACGGCTTGCCGGAAGTACCTTTTCCTTTCTCGCCGGTACAAAGTGCACGGAAATTCTCCGCTGTTCTCGGAGTGGTATCAGCGAACAGCTCCATCACAATACGGCCGGCCGGTGCACCGCCGACGGTCATGTCAAAGAAAACTTTAGGGTTTGCCATTCTTGAACTGAAATCACAATTTTTTACTGGTAAAGAGTTGGGAACTTGGGTTTAACGTACGGGTCGTGTTAGCTTATATAGCGGTGGGTGACGGGCGATTATCTTCGTGACTTTAATCGTGACCGTTGAAACTGACACCTGTTGTCATCCTACGGTGTAATGGATTTTACTAGAGTTGGGCCGTATCTAACCATGGTTTGATGTAGGGTTTAGTCTCACGAACGAATCACGTGGAATATGCTTTGTAAATAACGTTAAATAGTTATTGGATTTAAAATAAAGAATTAATTGCATTGATGGTCCTTTAACTAATTTCAAATTGCATGCATGGTTATTTTTTTAAAAAAGTTACAATCATAGTGTTTTAACTATAAAAAAACTGCAGAGATGATCATTTCTAACGAAATCCGTTAGAAATTGACGTTAAGTCTAAGGTAACTTGGTGTTTTTAAGGACAAATGATTTTTTTTGCAATTAGTGATTGGTTTGGAACTGTGTTTGCAATCAGTGCTTGGCTTGTGCTAGGGGTGGCAATCTTGATCCAACGGGCCAAACGGGTTGGACAATTAAATTGACTTATTGAAAAAAAACTAAGACAGAACATAATTTTTTTTTAAAAATGAAAATTTATAAAATGGTGTATTAAACAAATTGTTCTTTGGAAAAAATTTCAAAATTATATAAAATCTATGACTTTTGGAGGTCAACCCGCTTGACCCGTTTGCTTGAACGGGCCCAAATTGCCACCCCTAGCTTGTGGTTATGTTTGGTCTATCACTATACCAAGACGTCACCAGTCGGCGCACTCTAGCTTCACCTACTCAACTCAAATCCTCATTATCATCCACCAGCCCCACCGGACACAATTTTATTTTTCAAACCTCTTTCGTAGCTATCGCAACCCCAACTTATGATTCACCTCCACGCTTGAACCACCACTTTATTGCTAACGACACCTTCCCCCGTACGACTACCCTCATATGTCGGCAACTACCGGATAGAAACATGTATGGTACTCATTGAAGCCTACTGAGAGCGATGGTACGTCATCTACTGCGCCTTCATCCAAACCCCGGATTAGGACACTGTGGTTGAGAAAGTAACCAACAGCTGTCCAGATATCGTCCCCCAAAGACCTCTACTCAGTGTCGCCACAAGATGGAGAAGCTTCGCCAACGCCATCGAGCCGAAAAACAACACGCCTCTGCCTTCTCCGGCGATCACTTCTTCTCTACTTGGTTTTACTTCAAAGCCATGAAGGCCATGGAAAACAGATTCAACACTGAAACCAGACACTGCCAAAGCAATTCACCACAAAATCCGCATCCCTCAACCTCATGCTTTGAATTCGGGTTGTGGAATTCGTTTCAAACCTTTAGGAGTTCAAAATTTGGTTACTTTAGCCACTAGTTCAACCAAACACAGTCCCTAACCAAACACTAATTGCAAAAAAGTCATTTGTACTTGAAAATGGTCCTTATGGTTTTTTTAAAATTAGGGAATTCATCTCAAACATTCATCTATTACATCAGTGGTCTTTACTTTTACTGTTTGTTTTCGTTTTCAGTCATTCCTTCATCAAAATTAACAGACTGTCAGTTAGATTATTTATAATTAGGGGTGTTCAAAACCGGACATCCGAATTTTCGGATTCGGATATTGGATTATCCGAATATCCAAAAAAATATCCGAAAATTCATATATTTTACTTTTTTTTAAAAAATTAAAGCAAATATTTAAATATCTAAAATACAAATTCATATATCCAAATAGATATTAAAAATAAATATATCACAAACTAAATGTATCCGGAATTATTTTACTCAAAACGACTAAAAAAATATAAAAAAACCAAAATTTATAAAAATATTAGTTAATAAATCTATAATACTAACATAAAACTCAAAAACATACATTAGATTAATAATAAACTGTAACACCCCAAATAATTAGGAGGTAATCATATTCCTAATAATGTTGAGTTAATATAGTTATTAAAATAATTATTACTAATTGGAGATTTTAATAATATTGACTAATGAGGTAATTAACTTTGCTCAACGATTGAAATGGTAAACTTAAAGGTCACACTATGAGTAGTCGCCAATAATTTATGACATTTGCTATTATTGAGACCTGTATGATAAAAAGAAAATATAATGTGGTTAGTATTGAAGTAACAAGAATGGGTAATGAACTTTTGGTACATTTATCAAAATAAATAAATGGTTTCTTGAGGGGTGAATTTTGAATGAGAGAGAGAAGTTGGAGGGGTGTAGGTGACAAGTTGCCAAACCCACACCCCCCTTATTTTGATATAACCGTATAACACACACACACACTTGCATTTGTGTGTGTGTGTGTTTCTCCCCAAGAAGAAAAGAAGGAAAAGAAATGGAGAAGCTAGGGTTTTTGGGAGATTCATCTCCAAATTTGTGAAGATTAAAGCTTAGGAATCTCAATCTTTGTAATCCTTGAAGGTATAATCATCTTCCCCATCTTTTACTTCATCTCATTCTTCTCCATTCTTCATTTGAAGAATGAAACCCTAAATGGGTTTATGTTGAAATGTTTTGTAATGGCTCCAATCTCTTAGTATGTTGTTATATGATCAAAATGGAGCCATAATATGTAATCACATTGGTAGTTTGAGTTAGTTTTGGTTGGAACCCAATCTAGGGCTCAAATGAGCTTTAATGGGTTACGGATTTGAGTTTTATGTTTTAGTAAGTGAATGATGTTCAATATTGAATCATATATGTTGATATGTTGATATGGAATCAAAATGGAATTAAGTAGAAGCTCATATGGAGCTTTGAAGAGGTGATTTGGGTTTTAACCCACTTATTAACTCAAAAGAGTTCTTATGGAGTAATTGGCAATCTTTTATGATTTAAATGTGTGAAAGGGTATAAAATGGTCTAAATATGTTAGATTAATGATTCCATGTATTGGTTGGGGTTAAACTCGGGCAAAGGCTCAAGATTGGTGTTTGGAGCCAAAACCGCACGCCAAGTGTTCGGTGAAATGCCACAATGAGTTCTTAACCATTGTTGGGTTGAATTGAATGATTAAATATAAATTGAATGTCTAAACATAGCCCAAATATGTTATATATGACAATGGAATTAAATAGAAGCTAGTATGAACTCATTTGAAGTTTTGAAAGCTTAGTTTGGGTTTTGGTCATTTAGAACTCACTTGGAGTTCGTATGAACTCCATGAAGTAATAGCATGCTATGTTATAGTATAATATGTTTGGAAAGTGTTCAATTGTGTTATTAAATTGTTTGCATGAGTTGGGAAACACAAATTATGTGCAAGAACTCAATTTGGTGTTTTAAGTCGAAACCGCACGCCAAGTGTTCGGTGAAATGCCCCAATGAGTTCCTAATCATTGTCGAGATGAATTTAAATGTTTGAATATATTATGAATACCTAATAATAGCCTAAATATGTCAAATATTGCTATGGAATTGATTAGAACTGAAAATGAGCTCAAATGGAGCTTAGTGTTGTCGGTTGGAGCTTTCGGTCATTTTCGGACTCGTTCGGAGTCCGTATGAGCTCCATTGAATCATGGAATGTTATGAAATCATTTTAATATGATTAGAGGTGTCTAAGTGACCTTAATATGCTATTAATATTGTTGGTAAAGTCCCTCCAAAGTTACGAAAACGTTTATGGGAGTTTTGGGGGTTTGGTGTGCATTTTTGACTCAAAAATGAGCTGAGAGCTGTCCAGGAGGTGGGTAGCGGCACGACTAACTCCTTGGTCGCGCCATGACCATGTTTCTGGCCCAAAAATGGATTTTGCTTGGGTGGGGGTCGATGCTTGGGTCTTATACGTTCGTTGCACCTCTAAATTAGGTGTTTAAAGGGTTTGAGGGCCTTGGATTGAGTCCGGAACTCCTAGGCCTCATATGAACTTAGTACTTTCGGTTTGATAACCCAATACCCTTAGCCCACTCTTAGGGGCTTATCTTGTGTTCGGGGGCTTACGTATATGCGTTATGAATGCTTCTAGGTAATTTGAGTCGAAAGGAGCTTGATTGCAAGTTTTAGCCATTCTCCGGGCTATTGTGGCTTTATTGAAAGGCTTTGGAATCTTCTTAACCAATCATTGTGAGTTCTAGGACTAATGTAGATGAATGATTACATGTTAATTGTTGTTTATGCATTTGTTGATGACATGCTACTTGATCATGCATATTCACATGTTATAGATGGATTCATTGTAGCCTTATTGAACATGTTGTCATGCTTCATGAATTGAAGATGAATTGCCATGCTAGTTAATATTGTTGTGGATTGGTTTGTGGTGCATCTCATATAGTATGCTTAACTACTTATTTGTATGGATAACAATGATTGGAAGATGGCAATTCGTGTTGGTTAACCTAGTAGGTTGGACTATTCACTTTTGTGATTGATTAATAATAGCTGGGATATATGCATGGTCCTTTAAGTTGTATATTGGGTCGCATCCGTGGAAATCCAATTGATTATGATTTGGCATAAAGGACTATTCAACCGGTAGGCTTATTAGTAATGTTAAACGACCCCGTTGATATGTTAGAACCATTGTTGCGGAATGATTAGTAGAACCACATAGATGGTTTCTTTAATTGGTCTTATGGACCATTATAGACTCTCATGAGTCATATTGAACCCTAAATTGTTGTGGAATGCGTTTTGGACCCCTTTGGATATCCATGAAATATTTCTGGCCCCTTTGGATGCCAGATGCCGACATACTTGCACCGTCGGAAGTCCCGTACTTGCTAGGGACAGTCCCGTACTTGCTAGGGACAGTCCCGTACTTGCTAGGGACAGCCTCGTACTTGCTAGAGGCAATACCACTCCCGACTTTGACAGGGAACCCTAGACGACCATGGGGTATGTGGTATTTGGATTTAGATGGGATTATTGTGACACCCTTGCCACAACAACCACCATTAACAAGACACCCAGGATTAATCACCAATACATCAATTACATAATGATCTGATTACTTAATTAAAGTGCGGAAGCAATTATAGTACAAAATGAAGTATTACAACAATTCCATATCGCTCTACGGTACTACAAAGGTTACATGTCTATATCTAAAATCTTCCATTACATTACATTATCCCAAATTTATTACAACAATAATCTCAACAATTAAGTTACCAAATAAACAACTGAGTCTTCAATTTACTTCAAACAACAACCTAGCTAGATGGTCCCGCAGCTGATTTTCCTTTTCCTGTAAAAATTACAACAACTAAAACGTAAGCGAATGCTTAGTGAATACATAGATTGCGCATTTTATAAATTTTTATGAAGCCCAAGGATAACACAGATGACCAACATCGGATATCCTCTTCGTACACAAAGTACGGACCAGAGCCGCAGCCCCTTCGAGCTCACAGCTCGGCATTTAAACATACCATCTGAGACAAACGTACGATCGGGGATGACATACTGCCTACCGGGCCTAGGAGGGATCAACTCCAGGTCATATAGCACAGTAACATCAGAGTAATCGATGCGACCCACCGGTCCATCACTAGATGCACAACAACCGAAAGGACATGCAACAAGTAAGAATGTGCATCTAAATCTACGCAAGTTAGTAGAATTCCAAACAAATAATTGAAGCAACAGGTCTCAGCAGGCAAAGCTTACATAAAACAAATATAAACATGCGAAATCTACTGTACTCACAGTGGGTGCGTAATTAAACTTTAACCGATTTTATTTCTCCTCGGGCTTTCAACCGGATCCACAAAGTACCCCACTGTGGGTTAAACAACACCACAAGGGACCTGTAAGTCAGTTGTACAACATATCGTGTCAATAACTGTTTAAATTCACAAAACTTAATTTTATATTTATTGCAAAGTTTGGTCCCCATTTCGGATCTATGTCCGAATTCGGACCCCACCCGAATTCGGACCCCAGTTCGGATCCCATTTAATTCTCAATTCGGTCCACATATATATAAGTCCAAATTCGGATCCTTTGTAAATTCGGACCATTTACCCATTTAGGACTAACACAGATTCGAAGCACACTAGATTCGAACCATATAATAAATTCGGACCATATTAGATTCAGACCATATCCGAATTCGGTCCCCAACCGAATTCGGACCCCATCCGAGATTCCAACACTTAGATTATTTTTGCCATTTTTTGATTGCATACATTTTCGGATCACATGCTAGATTCGAATCTATCCTAGATTCGAATGGTGCCAGATTCGAAGACCTAACAGATTTGAAATCTAACAGATTCGAACATCCGAATTCGGATCATTCGAATCTGTTCTTGATTCGACCATTTTTTTCCAGATTTAAATCTAAGTCATTTTCCGTGTTTATCCCATACATGCAATAACTTATACCCACTAAAATACACCTATTTTCAAGCATTATAACACTAATAATAACATGTTTTTATACCAAATTACAACCCTTTTTAACCATTTTTCATCATTTTCGACCACACACACTAAAACACACACTAATTTCCAGAAATCATACTTCCAGGTCGAATCAGAAGCTGAAATTTAGTATATAGCATCTTATACAATAGATTTCAACTAATCCACCACAAGATCATACATGCATTAACATTTGCATCACCAAATCTAAATTTCGGTTCTTATAAAACCCGACCCAAAAACTCTTAAATTCGAAGAGTTCAAGAAATATTTACCTCAATTCGTCAATTGCAGATGTTTTAGTTCCTTGAATACAAGCTAAATCCAGATTTTCAGCTTCAAATATCAACTTTTGATAATCTTCAATATTTTAGAGAGAGAGAGAGCCGAGAGGGAGAGAGAGTTTTAGTGAGAGAGTGAGTTGATTCAAATGAAGTGAAATAATGATTTTTCCCCCCTTTTATTTCACACTTTCAACTTTTGGCACATTTCACCCTTTCACTTATCCGGTTCCATAAAATACTGATTTTTATAAAATAAAGAATTCTATCTTTATTTTATTTTCCTTAACAATTAAATAATTATTTCACTTAATAATTTAAATTTCTAAATTACTAAATTTCCATGTATTGCAACCAACTTTATAATTTATCCAAAATCAGTACCAACTTAACTTACATAATTCAACTTAAATTACAAATTTAAACTTAATTTAAATCCGATGATGTTACAGCATGGGCTCCACCACGCTCAACTTCGTCCTCGAAGTTACTCGGATTTGAACAGTTGTGGATATTTCCTTAACATTTCCGCCTTTGTCTCCCAAGTGTGATTCGCTCCGTTGTGATGCTTCCAATATACAAGCACCATTTCTATCTCTTTGTTTCTTATTCTTCATTACTACCTTATTCATAATATATTCCGATTTTTCAACATATACTAACCCTTCATGATTTCTAATTCAGTATAATCAGCCTAATCTTCGTTACCAGTTGTGAAGATTACATAAAACTTTCCACATAAAACACCAAGTGCTATTTCGATATTTCCTTAGATAATTCCAAAGGAGATAACAGATTCCTAGCTTTTCTGTTATTCTCAATAAACCAATACACTATAGTGCTAACTTGTTCCTTTTTGTTGATACTTAAATCCAAAATACATGATCTCATCATGTATTCAAATATGAAAATAGTTCATTCATTTTGACCATTTGTCGAGGTAGGTAAGTTGTACTCATAGCTATATGGGTGCATAATCCTACTTGTAAAGCAAACCAAAAGTTGAACATGAAACAACTCCTCTAATAAGACATATTCAACTATAAACTTATACCAGCATATCATCGATAATTACGATTACAGATTTTCCCCCAACATTGATATACAAATCTTTATTCATAATGTCCATGAATTAGTTGGGGTGTTGGCTATCCCAAATGGCATAACAAAATACTCGTAACTATCCCTGAAATCCATTTTCAGTATTTTCTCCTATCAAATCTTTCAACTAGTGATATCCTGAACATAAATCAATCTTTGCATAATAACCAACCCCTTGCAACTGATCAATAATCATCAATTCCTGGCAGCGAATACTTACTTGTTATAGTCAATTTGTTCAAATCATGTTAATCTATACACATTCTCATTATGACATCCTTTGTTTCATAAACAATATCAGACTCCTCATGGCAAAGAACTCAATCTAACGAAGCCCTTTTCTGATAACTCCTAAAGTTGTTTCATCATCTCTTATTTTTCAGTTGATGCATACCGATACGAACAACAAGCTATTGGAGAAGCTCCAGGGATCAAGTCAACACAAAATCTCACTTGTCTTTCAAGTGGCACATCAGACAAGTCTTCCAGAAACATATATGGAAACATTTGGGACAACAGGCGCATCGGCCACAGTTTTCTCTTCAGTCTTGGTATCAATAGCATATACCAAACAAAACTCACAGCCCTAAGCAATCAGCTTTTGGGACCTAACAATCATCATTAGACATTGATCCCCACTTCTCCAATACTCATATATACAAATCTCTCGCCTCCTTTCGGCGTAGTTATCTTTATTATTCCTTTATTGCAAACTACATGCGTCTTGTCACATATATTTAATAAGTTCAATCAAATCACCGATCTTTATTGAAATCAAGTCAGGATTGAGTACTACCTCCTCAATCACTAAAGTACAATCATGATATACATGATCTACGCTTACTAACGTATTACTTAGCAAATTTCAACATCAATCACAATAGACAACTTAGATCAAGGTATTTACACTTTGTTGAGCAAAAGCAGTAGATACAAATAATTAATCGACACCCAAAATCAAATAGAACTCATGATCACCTTCGAATCTTCCTTAGATTCCAAATCGTAATACTAGCCTTTTCTTTGTTGTATAAGCAATTTCCATAGTGTCCAAAGTCTCTTTAAACTTTTTATGTTTAATCAAATCTCCATTTCATTAAATATTATATCCCTCTTCCGATCAATTATACTTCACATACATTTCTTACTTTACACGTCGCATTACACATTTCAATTTCTCTTTTAAAATTAACATGTATTTTCCATGTATTATCATACCCTCGTATGATTTCTCTTATAATTTCTAGATTTGTTTTCCTCATATAATATTCATATATATACCAACATTGAATCAGTCTCTTTGATTTCAACTACATCAAATTCTCATGAACAGTTCGTGTCATACGTTCTCAACCACAACCTTTGTAAGCTTAAAATATTCAATACAATGTACCTTACTGTTTCCTTTTAATACAAGTTGTTATCATTCCCTCAAACATATCACATATGATACTAATACTATTAGTTCCGATTCTTTTAACCCATCATGGTCAAACTTAAACTTCATTACAACTTCTAAACTCATTCATAAATTTCCAAGAAGTCTATGACATCTTTTCCAATCCAAAGCTTCCAAGTCCATCTTGGCTATTCATCTACTGCCTATTTATTTACTTGAATATTCTCATTCACAAACAGGATTATACTTATATTAGTAATAAAACTTATATAACTCGATTTCATGTTAACTTCAGCATCATAGAACTTCGATAAAATATTACATATGGAATCTTTAAGGTACACTTCTAACTCTATGGATTAACGTCCAAAAATTATAACCACGATCTCAGAGATCTCATCTCTTTGTCAAACCTTTCGTTCATAGTTTCATCATGTAATATCATTACATGCTAATTCTTTGGTCGAAATTTGCAATTTCTGCTAAAATGACCCACTTTTCCACAATTATAACAAGCATCAGCCTTCATTGAACATTTGTTAGCCTTATGTCCAAATTGATTACAATGGCAACATCTCTTACTTCTATCACGTTTATTTGTTCTCGACCTCAAATATAGTCCATTTAGTTCATCTTCTCCAGACTTTACAATCTTTCCAATAGCTCTTTCTTCATGATTAACATGTGGTACGATATCAGGCTCACCATATTGCCTACTAAACAACAACTTGAATTGTTCCCAACTAAAGGAAGCAATCAACTTGGATCCCAACTCTTTTTCCCAACAGTGTCACCATTCCTTAGCTTGTCCAATCATCTGATCCTTAGCTAAAAATACCTTGTAGTCATCCTTACAATTCATCTCCCTAAAGATCTGTTCCATAATTGTAATCCACATCTCTGCTTCCTCAATTCTCCGAGATCCAATGAATGTTGGTGGTTGCCAGTCCTTGAATGATCTAATTACATATTTCATGTAATTCTTATCTATTCTGGTTTCATAATCAATCTTTTCCTTGCCCTTGTCTTTACGTTTCGCTTTATTCCTAAGGTTTATATTATCCACAACATAATTCCTTTCATGTTCCCTCTTTTCTTTTCCCTTGTCTTCTTTTCTTTTAGCTTTGGCCTCATCTCGAGCCCGAAACTGATCTTGAATCATTCTGTTATGTTCTGCCATCATTGATAGCATCATTTCCCTCGTTTCTCGTGGCGTCATTCCTCCTCCAGACATATTCTGAAAATTTAAACATGTAAATCATTTAGTGATTCCATCATAGTTAACTACAACATATGTTGTCCCGTATGAAATTCACTTTCCTAAGATTACTAGATCGTAACCTATCTTAGTTCAGATCATTACTTAAACCACTACATATCATCACTTAATGTTTGAGACCAAGACCTCACGGACACTTGAATCTCAAACTACTGCTCTGATACCATCTCGTGTGACACCCTTGCCACAACAACCACCATTAACAAGACACCCAGGATTAATCACCAATACATCAATTACATAATGATCTGATTACTTAATTAAAGTGCGGAAGCAATTATAGTACAAAATGAAGTATTACAACAATTCCATATCGCTCTACGGTACTACAAAGGTTACATGTCTATATCTAAAATCTTCCATTACATTACATTATCCCAAATTTATTACAACAATAATCTCAACAATTAAGTTACCAAATAAGCAACTGAGTCTTCAATTCACTTCAAACAACAACCTAGCTAGATGGTCCCGCAGCTGATTTTCCTTTTCCTGTAAAAATTACAACAACTAAAACGTAAGCGAATGCTTAGTGAATACATAGATTGCGCATTTTATAAATTTTTATGAAGCCCAAGGATAACACAGATGACCAACATCGGATATCCTCTTCGTACACAAAGTACGGACCAGAGCCGCAGCCCCTTCGAGCCCAGCTCGGCATTTAAACATACCATCTGAGACAAACGTACGATCGGGGATGACATACTGCCTACCGGGCCTAGGAGGGATCAGCTCCAGGTCATATAGCACAGTAACATCAGAGTAATCGATGCGACCCACCGGTCCATCACTAGATGCACAACAACCGAAAGGACATGCAACAAGTAAGAATGTGCATCTAAATCTACGCAAGTTAGTAGAATTCCAAACAAATAATTGAAGCAACAGGTCTCAGCAGGCAAAGCTTACATAAAACAAATATAAACATGCGAAATCTACTGTACTCACAGTGGGTGCGTAATTAAACTTTAATCATTTTATTTCTCCTCGGGCTTTCAACCGGATCCACAAAGTACCCACTGTGGGTTAAACAACACCACAAGGGACCTGTAAGTCAGTTGTACAACATATCGTGTCAATAACTGTTTAAATTCACAAAACTTAATTTTATATTTATTGCAAAGTTTGGTCCCCATTTCGGATCTATGTCCGAATTCGGACCCCACCCGAATTCGGACCCCAGTTCGGATCCCATTTAATTCTCAATTCGGTCCACACATATATATATAAGTCCAAATTCGGATCCTTTGTAAATTCGGACCATTTACCCATTTAGGACTAACACAGATTCGAAGCACACTAGATTCGAACCATATAATAAATTCGGACCATATTAGATTCGGACCATATCCGAATTCGGTCCCCAACCGAATTCGGACCCCATCCGAGATTCCAACACTTAGATTATTTTTGCCATTTTTTGATTGCATACATTTTCGGATCACATGCTAGATTCGAATCTATCCTAGATTCGAATGGTACCAGATTCGAAGACCTAACAGATTCGAAATCTAACAGATTCGAACATCCGAATTTGGATCATTCGAATCTGTTCTTGATTCGACCATTTTTTTTCAGATTTAAATCTAAGTCATTTTCCGTGTTTATCCCATACATGCAATAACTTATACCCACTAAAATACACCTATTTTCAAGCATTATAACACTAATAATAACATGTTTTTACACCAAATTACAACCCTTTTTAACCATTTTTCATCATTTTCGACCACACACACTAAAACACACACTAATTTCCAGAAATCATACTTCCAGGTCGAATCAGAAGCTGAAATTTAATATATAGCATCTTATACAATAGATTTCAACTAATCCACCACCAGATCATACATGCATTAACATTTGCATCACCAAATCTAAATTTCGGTTCTTATAAAACCCGACCCAAAAACTCTTAAATTCAAAGAGTTCAAGAAATATTTACCTCAATTCGTCAATTGCAGATGTTTTAGTTCCTTGAATACAAGCTAAATCCAGATTTTCAGCTTCAAATATCAACTTTTGATAATCTTCAATATTTTAGAGAGAGAGAGAGAGCCGAGAGGGAGAGAGAGTTTTAGTGAGAGAGTGAGTTGATTCAAATGAAGTGAAATAATGATTTTTCCCCCCTTTTATTTCACACTTTCAACTTTTGGCACATTTCACCCCTTCGATTATCCGGTTCCATAAAATACTGATTTTTATAAAATAAAGAATTCTATCTTTATTTTATTTTCCTTAACAATTAAATAATTATTTCACTTAATAATTTAAATTTCTAAATTACTAAATTTCCATGTATTGCAACCAACTTTATAATTTATCCAAAATCAGTACCAACTTAACTTACATAATTCAACTTAAATTACAAATTTAAACTTAATTTAAATCCGAGGATGTTACAATTATCTCGTGTGAGGACAGCAACGGGCCGCCTGCGGGCGATGATTTTGACACGTTGGGCTGCAAGCATGAGTTATATCCTAGTGGCGGTGTTGACATCATGTGAGGACGGCAACGGGCCGCCTTCGTGGCGATGATTATGACACGTTGGGCCGCAAACATGTTTGTTCACACCTTTGAATTGGAGTTATTAGTAGTACGTACTGTGGTAATGTAACGTGCCGATTTGGTAAGGCATCTTTGCAAAAGCGTTACAACGTGCTACTATGACACGCGTTGGAATCCCCACTTTGGCTCGACTATGTCTAGCGGTGTAGTGGATTCCAAGAGTTGAGTTGGTCCTCACTTTGACTCGGCTAGGCCGGGCGGTGACGGTGGAATATGTGACATTGGTAAATATCGTGAATGCTAATAGTCCTTAGTGAGATGAGTCATCTTGTTGAGAATTCGAATAGGTAAATAATTGGTGTGGGACACCGATAGTCCTCAACGAGGATGAGGTGATCCCATTCTATCTTGGCATTGGCCATCCTTGGCCCCTATATCTTTAGTTGATTGAAATTATGTGTTGGATATACATGGTTAGCATGTTAATTGTTATTTATATTAATCCTGGAATTCACTAAACAACTTTTGTTGTTTACCCCTTTAGTTGTTAACCTTTTGCAGGTTTGAGCTATCGAGCGGGAAGAGTATATTCTTCCTCGTTATTCAAAGTGTAGACTCGAGACTAACGGTATGCTTTGGTGATTGTGTTGGGTTTGGGTTAGTCGACCTCTTGGCCTTGACTATTCGTTTGCAGGATCATGACCTGTAACCTTGTAGATTCAATAGTTATTTATTCGGATGCATCACTTATGATGCATTAATTGTAAAAGTTTTAATTCTACCCTAATTCCGCAAGTATTGATGTATAAATTATTGTTAATTACACTAAAATATGTATTATTGTTGTATGGGTGTTTCATAAACACTTAATATTATGTAAATAATCAATACTAAAGATATAAAATAAATATTTTTTTTGGATTTTCGGATATCGGATTATCCGAAAGTCTGGAATTTTACTATCCGAATCCGAAATTTCGGATATCCGACCAAAAATCCGAAATTTCGGATAGTTTCGGATCGGATTTTTGTTTCGGATTAGGATTTTTTGAACACCCCTATTTATAATACCTATTTTTCCCTTTCCATTATTACACTTTTGGACCCTTATGTTGGTATTTCATTTTTATATGGTTTGTGAAAAAAAAAATTATTTTATTTAATTATTTATTCATGAATTTTAAAACAAACTAATTATACAAATAAATAATTTAAACAATGATAATGATAATAATAATAATAATAATAATAATAATAATAATAATAATAATAATAATAATAATAATATTATTATGTGTTAAGTATAAAATATTTAAATAATAATAATAACAAGCACTAAGAATAAGTATGTGTGTTCCTATTTTTAAAACATTTAAGTTGATTTCTTTAAAGTTAATTTCCTTTATTTATTCACTTAGAACAAAGTAAATGTATAAAATATTTAGAATTAATAATAATTATTAAGAATAATAAATTGAAATCAATACAGTTTTTCAGTAACAAATATTACAAAAATAGGTGTAATACTGGAAATAATTAAAAAATCAATTTATTTTTGAACACAAATCATCACCAAACACAAGCAGATCAAGAACACTTCATGGCCATCTCTATCTCCATTTAGCATCCCGACTCTATATCTCTCTAAGGGTCTGTACTTAAGGGAGTGTTCATAGAAGAATCAGTAAAAATATCTCTATTTTACGCTCCATCTGATTTATTGATTGAGGATGTGTTGTTCAAGGATCTTTGTTCATTGGCAACGAGAACAAATTTGGAAATCGATCGAAGGCTCGATAGGGTTTCTCACATCTGGGATGATGAATTAGGTTCCAGATTTGACGAAGTGAAATCAATTGAAGGTTTGTCGCAAAAAGCATGAAATCAATCAATGATCCGTTTCAAGATTTGATTGAAGTTTGTTCCAGATTTGAGAGAGCCACAAATAAGCTTTGTTTGAACTTTAAGGGGGCGTTTGGTTCGCGGATTTCCTGGGATTTCCTGGGATTTGCATTTAAAATCCTATGTTTGGTTCGCAGATTTCAGTAAGGATTTGAAATCCCAGGATTTCTAAAATCCTTCCATTCTTTGTTATTTAAAATCCCAGCCTCCACCCTAGGATTTCAAATCCCAGTTACCTTGCATTTTTTAGATTAATAAATTTTTTCTATAAGATAATGCAAATTCTTTAACAAAATCCTGACAAATGCAAATGCTGCATAATGCAAATCCTTTGACAAAATGCAAATCCCAGGTTAAAAAATCCACGAACCAAACGCCCCCTAAAGGTTCAACGTTGTCCGGGAGATATGGAATTTGCTCAAAGGTTTAGATTCCATTGACGGTTCATATTTGTTTGATGATTTCGTATCTTGTGCGGATTTGAAAATCGGTTTCAATGATAAAGTTAGAATGATTTCAGAAGTAAAGATAGATTTGAGACTACTGCTTTCGAGTTTCTTGTAATTTCAATTTCATTGGTAAAAATCATTGATATTTGATAATCTATTATTGTTCTTGTTTGAACTCTAGGTGTGTTTAGATTATAAAAATTTCCAAAATTTCCATCTCAATTTTCAATTAAAATGAAAACTTGTTTACTTAACAACAATTTTATAAATTTTCATTTCACCTTTTTAAAAACCACTTTTCATATTCCCTCTCTTACTTTTCTAATACCTACCCTATATTTTTTATAATACTCTATTTCTATCTCTTACTTTTCTATCACCTATCCTATTTTTCTTATTTTATAATCATTCATCTTATTTTTCTTAAAACTAAAATTTCACCATCTAAACAAGTTTTCACTTTTCGTAGAAACCCTTGTTTTTTTTCTTCTAAAAACTATAACTTGAAAACCGAAATTGAAAATTGACTAGTTTTCGTAAACTAAACACAACCTAAGGTTGCGTTTATTTAACGAAAACAAGTCATTTTCAATTTATAGTTTTCAAAAAAATTCAAGGGTTTCTTTTAAAGAGAAATAAAGAATAAAAAGTATGCAAATTACACAAATGGTCCCTGAAAGTTAAAAGGACAAAAATGCACATAAGACTAACGGCTCAAGTTAACTGTCTTTAGATTCAGAGACCAAAATGTTACAACTTTTCGATTTTAGGGACTTGTGGTGTAATAAAATTTTTCAGGGACTAAAACCATAATTTCATATAAACCACAGGGACCATTTATGTAATTTAGTGTAATTTTTTTCTAAATAAATATCAAATCAGTCTCATATTTAACCGAAACATATTTTTATTATATTTAAACCTAGTTTAAGAGTAAATTAGACGGATGGTCCCTGTGGTTTGGGGGGTTTTTGCGGTTTTGGTCTCTAAAAGTTTAAAATTACACGGATGGTCCCTGAAAATGGGTATTTCTCACGCAAATGGTCTCTGCCCTTAACTTGAGTCGTTAGGCCAGTTAACTCACAGGGGCATTTTTGTCATTTCATCCCAGGGACCATTTACGTAATTTTCTAATAGTTTATATATATATTTTTTTTTCTATTTTCTAATTTATCATCTTTTCTTATTATTCACATTCATATTCTTAGTGAGATGATGATCCATCACATGAAACATAGAAATTGTTGACTTTTTGAGTTTGGTTATGGCTGGATCTACATCAAGTTCAATCATCATCACCAAACATGGTGCCCCAGATTTCCGAAAAAGCTTCCACAATCGCGCCATGGTAAAACCTGCTCCAAATCACTCTCCTCAAACATCTGTTTCTCCATTATCATCTCCATCATCGATTTCTTGAAATTTTCATATGGATCCTTCAATCTCTTCACCACCGCGAAGCTTTCCTTCATCTTTCCTTCCACTTTACATGGTATCAGTTTCTTAAACACCGACAATCTCGTCGGCGATCCCCATTCAAGCGACGTCCCCGAACCTCCTCTACACATCATCATCATCATTCCTCCTCCTCCTCGGTTGTTGTTACGTTTTCATGAAAAAACTCCCACCGGACACAATATCCGTCTCTTTCGGAATCCCGTACTTCATGAAGAAGCGGTTGAGGTTCTCGTTACCGCCGGACTCCATTTTCCGGAGCTGGATCTCAGACCACGAGTCCATAGTGACAGATCGGATGAAGGAGATGTGAACACCACGGTGCTTGCCGGAGCACTCTAAGCACATGAAGATACCGTAGGATACAGAGGCCCACTGAGGGTTCTTCTGTGAGCAATCGACACAGGTCTTGTTGCCTAGCTGCGATTGTAAGTCCCGTAGACGCCGTGATGCCACCATAGCGAAGATCCGAAGGAATTGTGATCTGCTAGAGCGAGGTAGAAGAAGATCTGGAGCAAATTTGTTGAGGTCTTTGCAGAGATTTTGGGATACTTTGATTTCAAATTTGTGAAGCAAAAGGATCTACAAAATTAGGTGGGAGTTTTTTTTTATTTTTTATTTGGTTACAAGAATAATAATAAGATATAAAATGTTAAAATGTTATAAAAAAATAAAAATAAAAAAGATTAAATTATGTAAATGGTCACTGGGATGAAAATGACAAAAATGTCCCTGTGAGTTAACTGGCCTAACGGCTCAAGTTAACGGCAGGGATCATTTGCGTGAAAAATACCCATTTCAGGGACCATCCGTGTAATTTTAAATTTTTAGGGACCAAAACCGCAAAAACCCCAAACCACAGTGACCATTTTGTGTAATTTACTCCTACTTTAATGAGGGTGCGATACACACGGTTGTTTAAAAAGTATAAATAACTAGTATTATGGTTGACCGCGCGTTGCTGCGGGTATCCGTCATGAATATGTAGTTTTATCGATTAAGATAAATTATAATGTTAAGAGATGGAAACATGTTTAATGATGACAACATCGTCATTGCATTTGTGCATTTATGCATTAATGGGTTACATGTTTTTTTACGAATTTGGTTTGACTCCACTGATGATGTCTAAAATATATTTTTTTAGGGATTTATATGAACAAAACAACATATTTTCAATTTTTTTGGTTTCGTGTCTTCAGATTATTTTTTCCTAAAAAAGTCTTTAGATTATTGTTTTCTAGAAAAACATTATTTTTTTCATATTCAATCATGTATTTTCTAAAATAAAAAACAACATGTTTTCACTTTTGTTCCATGAAAAACACTCAAACTTAATGACATTTTTTGGCAAAAAATTATGAAAATCACAAAGAAATAAATAACTTGCGGATTTTATTGGTAAAAAATAACACGGAAAGACTATACCGCAAAAACATAAAAAAACATGTTGGCTTTTTCGTATCAAACCTCCTTTTTTTTTTTTTTTTTACAAAAAACTATGAAAACAATAGTTGATGTTTATATACATCTTTTGAGTAAAAAAGCAAAAGGCAAAAAACAAAATAAAATGAATGACGTTTATTTAATTCTTCAAGTTAAGGTGGAAGCAAAAAATTTCAATATCTAATCAAATATTGAAGAAGTTGATGTACAAAATGAATATTTTTATTTACAAACATAAAAATATAAAAAAATATTAAACTCAATGTTTATTAAGCTTTAAAGAGATTTGTATGTAAAATAAATAAATTTTATGTATAAATATGAAAACATAAAAATAATCAAATATAATATTGTTCAATAAAGATGAAAATTTAAAAACACAAAAAAACTACAGGGACCTTTTTGTAATTAAATTTTAAACTACAAAGACCTTATTGTAATTTTGAAGCACCATGAAAACTATAGGGACCTTTTTGTAATTAATTTTAAATTATAGGGACCTTGTTGTAATTTTAAGGCATAAAACGATGCGTTTAAGAATACTAAATGTTAGTATGTATAATTTCATTTAATTATTAATAAAAAACAATATTTAACCTTTAAGTATAAAATAATACAAAAATAAATAATGATGATAATAAAAATAAAAATAGGAAACATAAAATTATAATGTAAAAATTTACTGCATAAGATTTAGGTCCTTAAATAACAAATGTTTAGAAAAAGGCAAATCATCTATCAAACTACAAAATCTATACTTACTAATAAATTAGAACACTAAGTGATACATGGTCTCTTCTCATTAATCCAAAATCTTCTTTTCACTCCTATTTTTCCTTAAATAACTCTATTAAATTTGTAAACTAATTAATGTTTAGATGAATTAGTAAATAAATAAATAATTTTTCAAATAAACCTCTATAATTATATTAAGAAAAGACAATATCATGAATAATTTAAATATTTTTAAATTTATGAATAAACATAATATCATAGTTATATATTACTGTTATTATCATATATTAAAATAGAATTTATCTCCATAGACCAATATTTTGATTTTCGGACCCTTTTATTTATCTAGCTTTAATAATTACATAAATTAATTGATAGTATAAATAAAATATTTTTTTATTATTTTTTCATAAGTTTACTCTTAAAATTAACTTGAAAACTAAAAATAAGTAATACAATAATAAACTCTTACGTATTCTTAATATTATATGATAATTCTTTTATCTCCTTATCATGAAATTTAAACAAAAATTGCAACTTAATATATTAACAATTTATTATTTTGTATCAAATAAATTTTTTTTTATATAACTTATATTGAGTATCCTACAAATATCATTAAATATCAGTGAAATTAATATTTCTTAGAAATAGAAATGTTGTCTTTAAATATGAAATTTTACTAATTGATTTTCTACTATTACAATTAAATAAAACAATATTATCTTCAAATTTAAGGTTTGCATATTATTTAAAACTTAGTTTTCAAACAATCTATTTTTTTTTGTAATATTAACTTATATACTCCATCATATTGGGCATAAATTAATTATACAATACATATTTGTTATTTTAAATCTAATTTTCATTGAAAATAAATATATAGATTCATTTATGTTTGTCTAATAAATTTTATTTGATTCAAACAATATAGTAGTAATCAAAACTTTATAAAATCTGTAAAATTGCTAATCTAAATTGATTATCATACAAAAATTTTGAATTTATTGTTTCAAATGGGTTATTATAATAAAACAATAAATGAAATACAATTGTAGACATTGGTGAATAAATTTATTAGTTTTTTGAAGGTTAATTATGTATATCCTCATATCATGGGTTTTAATTCATATTTTATATGATTTTAAAATATACTCTATATAATATAATTTTAACATGTGTACTTACATTTTTATTATATTTGTAATGATAATTTACTTTTATATCTATTATCTAACTTACTCATGTATAACATGGGTCAATAAACTAGTAATTATATATGTTAAATACATTATGCCTCTCAAAGAAAAGCTATCAGCTTTGTAGAAATCGATACACGTATTCATGTATGAAAAAAATCAACATGTATTTATGTATTTTATAATTTTATCCATCTATGTTATTTTTTTTCTAATGAAGTACTCAGGTTAATTTAACCATTCTGATTTTTGAAAAAGTTTTGTTTTTTTTTTCTAAAATGAACCCTATGATTTTTCACAATAGGCCAACATGTTTTCACTTTTTTCCTCAAAAAATCATGAAACTTGAATACTTTTTTGAGAGAATTACGAAAATCACAGAAAAATAGATAAGTTAAGAATTTTATTAGTAAATAAAGGCTAAAAGCTTTTGCATCATGAAGGTTTGTTTAAGATGCATTTTTATCATATAGAATGTTAATGAGGTATTGCATTTTTCAAAGATATTTTTAATAAAAGGCTAAAAGCTTTTGCAATATTCATAAAATCCCTTTTTATACATGCGTTCAATATCTACATATTATCTTTCTTTCTTTTTTTTTTTTTTTCACATTTATAATAAAAACGCTGTGATCGATCAATAGGTTCTCAACGTAGTTAATCACCTCATTGTCGATGGACTCCCTTCATGGGCTATTTAGGTCAAGCAAGTAAGTTGCATATTTTTAGGCCGAACATGCTATAATTCAACTTCAATTGACATTGAATTCTTGAATGTCTACGAAATTATTTTATATCACAAACATGTAGTTATTTTACTGAATACTAAAGCATATTCGTAGCAAATTTTGATTTTGAGTCGTAGTTCATTTGACATTAAGAAAATTAGAATATAAAGATCTCCAAAAGCATATGCTTTTCGCCTAGTGAAAAATCGGGTCCAGTTCTTGCACGATTGTGTGAAGGGATGCTTTTAGCATCACCTCATACATATATATTCTCCCTCCAAAAGCAAGTTCATATATCAAAAGCCTACAGAAACATCTTATGTAAAAAACTAATATATTAACATAAATACCAATGGATTATAAGACATTAGAAAATATCAAAAGTCGATCTGACTTTACTTATAAAATATAATAAGCTGTTTTAGAGGTTTTGAGAAGTTAGTTTTTACCTCTTAAGTCAAAACTCAAACAGTTTATATATTCTTTTAGGTCGCATCCACTTTGGTGTTTTTCATTTTCCCTACCTTCTGGCTCATATTAGGTCATCTTCATATCAGGGGCAGACCGAATATATTACGATAAGTGTCACTCGACCACCAATAGATTTTTTAAATACTAAGTTGCGTGTGTATCAAAAACTCAAGTGACACCTATGATTGTTTTCCAGTGACACCTACGAAAATATATAACATAATTGTACACATATCTAATTTATATTTGTTGTTTTTATCACCTAAATTTATTGAAATATTACTGAGATTTAACATTAAAAATTTAAAAGAAAAAAAGGTCAATAGAAATTAAAAAAAGAGAGAGAAGAATAAAATGATCAGCTCAAACATATTAAAAAGAAACCCAACAATCTTTTTATTTGTTTGTTTTGTGTTGCCAACACGTTTCGGTAACCTGATCCATCTTAGGAAAAAACTTTGAAAATATAACTATTATATTTACTCTAAAAAAGTGACACTCATGACCAAATTTTCTGAATCCCTCTCTGATTCATATATGAAATAATCAAGGAAACACCATTACAGTCTATAAATTACGAACTACTAAAGCATTGCATTTGTAAAAAAGATATAGGTTTAAACATGACCATCTCACATAGGGGTGACAATTTTGACGCAACGGACGGAACGGTTAAATTGAATCGTAGTAAAAAACAATGCTAGAACATAATTTTTTTATAAAAATGAAAATTTATAAAACGGTGTATTAAAAAAATTATTATTTGAAAAAAATTTCAAAATTATGTAAATTTTATAACTGTTGATCGTCAACACATTTAACCCGTTCGCTTGAAATGGTCGAAATTGACACCCTAATTTCACAGCTCCTGTAACCAAAACTCAAATCAATTTGTAAAAAAAATGAAAGAGTCTATGAATGATATATTATTACAAATTGATACCAATTATTATGATGTTCAACTACCAAACCAAAAGAGTTTTGAAAGTACATGCAATTATTAAACATGTATGGAAAAAAATAAACAACATAAATTGAAATACTTCTGTAGGCACACTACCTAAATCGAAATGCTATCAAAATACTTGTTTGCATTCCATGGTGGTATCCGGTTTCCAGGTAACCCAACTATTAAATCAAAATATTATAATCCAACACTACATTATACTACTTATAATCATCATATCCTAGAAATTCTAATTCGGAATTAATACAAAGATCAATATTATGATAACATCATTATCAATTATGAAATTTATGTGTACATTACCAATCTAAAAGTATTTTAAGTAAAGGGGGTGCTCCTACTATTTTTATGATACACTAGGGTTACTTTGAGATTTATATCATAAGATGCACAAAGTTATAAAAACCACATTCAGCATAATGTTTGTGAGAATGCATGTTTGATGTTCAAACAAACCTTTTTAAGTAGTTAAGATATCGGAATTAGGTTTGGCAAAACACCGGTCTCCGATAGGAAACCCGTAACTCGACCCCGATTTGACCGGAGATGGGATGGGGACGGGGAATCCCCGATTTAAAATAATGCGGATGTGGGCACTTTAATCCCCAACCCCGAACCCGACCCCACTTGTATTTTATGTTTTAATATAAATTATTATGTATATTTAATTTTATAATGTAAATTATTCGTCACATTCTATATAATATATTAAATATCAATGTTTAATATATTAAAGGGTAAATTACAAATTTCGTCCCTGTGGTTTATAGCAAATTACGGATCCCGTCCCTCTATAGAAGAAATTACAAATTCGATGTATGTGGTTAACATTTTGTTACGGATTTAGTCCTTTGACCAGTTATTTTTTTAAATATGACAATTTTACCCTTCATTAAATGATAAAAATAAGTAATGAACTTTTCTTTATTTTACAAAATTAAAAAACAAAAATAAAAAAATGATAAAAGCTCCATATATATATATATATATATATATCTTCTCTCTATTTGCAGGTTTGTACCCATTACCAAGGATGAAAGTTTATCCCCTATGTTTAAGTAAACAGATGCAAACAACTACCTATGAAGTTGTGAATGGAAGCTATTTAGAGAAAACACATACGAAGCAGGAACAGAAAACAAAGGTACTTCTGACTAGTACCATATAAAACTTCAATCGGAAGGTGGAGGTGGAGGTGACGGAGGCGTCTTGGGTTCCAATCGGAAGGTGGAGGTGGAGGTGGCTTGGGTTAGGGTTAGGTGGCGGAGACGACTTGGGTTAGGATTGGGTTAGGATTGTGATCGGCAGAAGGGTTCCAATCGGAGGCGGAGGCGGAGGTGGAGGTGGAGGTGGAGGTGGTGGAGGTGAAGGTGGAGGTGGAGGTGGCGGAGCGGAGACGGAGGCGGAGGCGAAGGTGGAGGTGGAGGTGGCGGAGGTGAAGGTGGAGGTGGCAGAGGTTCAGTTGTGGTCTCTCTCATCGATCTCTGGCTGGTTTCTCTCCTTGGTCTTTGTCTCTCTCTTCGATGGCTATTTCTCACAGTCCTTGTGGTTCACGGTGGTGGAACAAGTAGGTGGTGGTGGAGAGGTATGGTGGTGAAGGAGAAGTGGAGTAAGTGGGTGAATGTTGAGAGGAAAATAGGGTAGAGAAAGAGAGAGAGAGAGAGAGAGAGAGCTTTTATCATTTTTTTATTTTTGTTTTTTAATTTTGTAAAATAAATAAAAGTTCATTACTTATTTTTATCATTTAATGAAGGGTAAAATTGTCATATTTAAAAAAATAACTGGTTAAAGGACTAAATCCGTAACAAAATGTTAACCACAGACATCGAATTTGTAATAATTCTATAGAGGGACGGGATCCGTAATTTGCTATAAACCACAGGGACGAAATTTGTAATTTACCCTATATTAAATATCAATGTATATGACTTTTCTATAGTTTAAAATATTATGTTTTATTTCTTCTTATTGATTTTATAAATCTTTTACATACATTTTTTTATCTTAGTTTTATTATAAATTATATATGTGGATAACTCAAATATGTTTAAATTGATTTATTTTAAAGTTTATTTACATATAATTTTTTTCTTCCAAATTACTATATATTTTAAACTTAATAATTTTTTAAGAGTATGAAAACCCCGATTTCCCACAGCATGATCCCCGATTGTAACGGGAATGGGGATATAAACTTATTCCCTAACGGGGATGCGGCCGGGAATTGGAAAAATGAATAAGAAGCGGGGATGGGGATGAGAAATGAGATTCCCGCCCATCCCAGCCCACCCCATTTCCATGCATAATCGGAATGATCATAAAGATTTAAATTAGACATAGTGGTGTTCTAACCCATCTTCATTCATCTGAAATTCTGTATTGTACTTCTTCTAGCATCTTGCTAGTATTATATATATATATATATATATATATATATATATATATATATATATATATATATATATATATATATATATATATATATATATATATATAGGGTGGGTAACTGGTATTTCTGTATTGTTTTCGTTTATTATATATATTAATTTATTAATTAGTTTTTATAATCTATTTATATATTTTATATCTATTTAATCTATATATATTATATATTTATTAATTAAAAACTATATTTATATATGGACATGTTTAGACTTGCGAGCTCGATATGTGAAGCTCGGGCTCGAGCTCGTTTATTAATTGAGCTCATATTTAGGCTCGAGCTCGGCTAGGGCTCGTTTAACTCGAGCTCTTTTCGAGCCTTTAGTGAGTCGAGCTGGAGTAGCTCGGTCATTTACACCCGTAGTTTTATACACCAAATATTGGACATCTTTAGCTAAAACAACAATTCATACATGAATAAATCAATCATTTTTATGTGAAAGTGTTAAACAATTTCACAACAATAAAATCATGTATAAATAATTTTGCATCACATAAAATATTGTAACATACCCCAACACAACAACTATTAGTGTGTTTGGTACAATAGAATCAAAATAATAAAATTGTTTGAGTTTTACAAGCTAGTTTGACAATTAAAAATAATACATACTAGATATTCGTTTAGAATATAAATAAAAATGTATGGAAATCCATTATCTTTCTATGGTTTTGAGTTTTGGTTGTTCCATATAGATATGTAATGTAAAGAAATGACATTTACATTAAAACAAATTTTCATTTCATTTAATTGAGAATTAAGGTTATTAGCACATAATAAAATAGTTTGTAAACACATACGATTTTTTTCTCTCAATCTCTTTGTACCAAATGCCCCTACAGTCAGCAAGCTGTAGTTAAAATCAACTAACACAACCTCTGATTAATCCATGACATTCTCACGGCTTCTGGATAACTATAAATTAACTACATCCGTATATTACTAGCGATACCACATAAGTAATAGATGTAGAAAAAGGAAAAAGTTGTGCATGGTTCTGTGTCACCATGTAGCTTTATTGCGGCCACGAGCCTTTACGTGGCACACTCATATGACCTTAGACTTTTTACGCTGCCAGTTGCTTATGCTGTCTCAAGGATTTACTTATACGACCACCAATACTGACAAGCAAATGTAAAAATATACTATGTACAACTTAGTTATGAATAATTTGATTTCATTAACAATTATATCATCGATTAATGATAAAAACAAACTCAGAAAGTTCATAAACTCTCCCATATACAAAACGATGTTTATATCGAAATGAAGTATGACTTCACTAACCTCTTTGATTCAAGCTCATGATGATATTTATTCTTCCATGGCTTCCTTGTTATGAGGTTCTTCTTTCTCTATTTCATATTTTCTTTATCTCCGTTCTATTGTTAGACACCAACACACACATATAAAAAAGTTTCTTTGATAGGAAAAATAAGCAGCTCACTTAAGTGTACACATATATGTATGATTAATTCGCTTAAGTTTCTATGATTTTATTACACGCATATGACAGTGCAATGATTAATACCCAATATCTGGTTGGATAATCAACATCTAAAATTAATTACCATTATAATCCAAAATTTCTGATGATCTTTTAGAATATATTATAATAACTAAGTTATTACCCATGTATTATATATTTATATGAGTCAGATTAAATATATAAATAACAATAATAATATTAGTAATAATAAATATTATTTTTATTAAAGTACTAAACCTATAAAAACATATGACCATTATATAATAGTAACATATATAACTTTAAGTTCATCTTTAAATTTTCAAAAATTCAAATTTAATTAATTTTAAATTTGAATTTGAAAATTTCCACTAAAAGGTAGTTGCAAATGGAATAATTGGCAAACAGACAAATGTGAAAGATATTATTAATAGATAAAAAGTGACAAATAGTTATCTATGGATTAAATCCACATTTGATTTCAATTTTCCACATATAATATCTTAATTGACACCAACTAGCATATATCTTAATTATATTTGGTCCGCTTATATATTAAATAACTTTTTAGAGTAATTATAGAAATGGTACTTGTTGTCTGTTCGAAATTAAAAAAAATGGTCCATCAACATTCAAAATTGCAGGGTAGTCTTTCAAACCACTCTTTACTTATAGAAACTGTCATTCTATTTCTAAACTTTTTAAAATGATGATTTTTTCATTTTCTCAGTTACAAGGTTGGTTCCTTCACAATTTAATTTTATTTCAATCTTGGTTCTTCTTTTTTTTTTTTCCTGGTTTTAAGTTTGAAATATTAATTTAATAAATTAAGATTTGATTCATTATTAAAATTATTATTATTGCCTATTTATTTTTTAAAATAAATTTATATTTATTTATTAAAAAATATTTCTTATTTATATACTTAATTTAGTTAAATTACGTCTTTTTAAGTATTCAATTTATTTATTACATATTTATTTATTTTTATTTCATTGGTTAAACTATTACATTGCGTCAATAAACTTTGATGTACAAAATTGAATACATAAAAAGACGTAAATTAACTAAATTAAGTATATAAATAAATTTATTTTTAAAAAAATAATTAGGTATAAATAAAAATGATCTAACTTGAAATTGAATTAAACAGTGGAGAGAGCAAACATTTTGAGAAAAATGTAAAATAATCATTTTTAAAAAGCGTAGACAGAACAGTCATTTCTGCAAGCAAATAGTGGTTTAAAAGACTACCATTGCAACTTTAAAAGTTAAGAGACTGTTTTCATAATTTTGAATAAACCACAAGGATCATTTCTGTAATGGAATTGGAATTTAAATTTAGATTGTGTATCATTTTTGATAACTGATATAAATGGTTAAATTTTATGTATTTTCCATCAAATCTCTTTGTTATAGGAATTTGACATTCTTCCAACTTATACATGAATTAAATTCCAACCTATATATGAAATAGATACCTGACCTACATCTCTAACAAATACTAAAAGTCATCTTTTACATTCATCATCAACCAAATTAATAACTAAAAATTAAATTCCAATTCTTTCGTACTTCATTCCGTGAACCAAACGCCACATAACTTTTATGTAGCTATTTAGATTTAAGAGAGTTACAACTAAATTATAACAAATGAACAGTACGTATATGGTACCCATCATTTTAACATTTTTTAATCAAAAGTATAACAAAAGTTCAAATTATAATAAATTTTCAATGTTCATATATCTTAAAAAAGACAAAAAGTTTTTTTTTTAATTGGTCGTGAGCCGGTTCATAGAATTTTCATTTGTCGAGTTTGATTTTTCACTTCTATATCTATTGTTTCGCTATTGAAAATCACAATCATATAAGACCTTTAAATAAATATAACATAATTAATTTAATTTTAACTGTGTGACAAAATATGATTTTGACTGGTACAATAGTCTCTTGTACTCATTTTTGTATGTTAATATCATTAAACTAAATTATCTTTTTTTTACAACATAAATCGCATACACATCTAATCATACTCTTAAATCTACACTTTTGTCCACAATGGGACTTGAACCATCAACCTTGGGTAGACCTGACAATACGTGTATCCGTGTCGCGTCGCGTGTCAGACACGAATTTTACATGACACGAATTTGTAAAACACGAACACGACACGAATTATTAAACGTATCTGGATATGAAACACGAACACAAAACATAAAGACTTCGTGTGACACGTGACACGACACAAATAAAAGTATAAAACACATTTTTAAACGTGTCACACAAAAATACGAATTTAATCCAAAATATTTAAATTTAAAAAACCAAAACATAATAACTCAAGTATACAAGAATTTAAAAAACCTTTAAAACTAGTTTTTATGTGTCATCGTGTAACACAGATTTTATACGTGTATTACACATATTTATATGGGTAAATAAATTCGTGTTTGACATGTATAAGACACAATACACGAATTAGAAATTCACGTCGACACGAATATACACGAAACACAAAATTTATAAACCCACACACGAAAATCTCGTGTCGTGTACCAAATTGTCAGGTCCAACCTTGAGGTCTCCTTTAACACCTTGGTACGGGTACCGCTAGGCTATAAGGAGACGAAAGAATTTCTCTTATTTTTCCAAGATAATTAACCATTTTCTCTTTTTTTTTTCAAGATAATTAACCAGTTTTCATTACACTTAGACAAATATCATGTAATTCTATTTAAAATATATGTAAAAAGCAAAATCTAGTAACATAATAAATGAATGTTCTATAATGCATAACACCTATTGAAATAAATGTATTATTATTTTTTAAATAAATGAATAGACTTTTTGATTTTAAATGCAAGTGTTGACTTTGATAAGTCAAGGTAGTTGGCATGAATTAAAAATCCATAGAAATTGTGTTGAAATATGTGGTTACCCAAAGTTTAATGTTATTTGGAATATTTAGGATCTACAACCATTTGTGAAATTTAGTAAATTCTTTGTTGACTTTAGGAGTGGATCGGTCCTGTATCGTACTGGTACCGAACCAGGTGGTATCGAATTTTTTTTAGACTTAATTTAGTACCAAAAATCGATCCGATCATATAAATTTGGTACTGGTATTTTCGATATCGTACCGGTTAGAACCGATTTTAGAATTTATCACACAAATCTAATATAAAAAACAATATCAAAACTAATAAACAAATTTAATATCAAAGCAAATAAATAAAGTTAAAATTAAAACAAAAAAATAAAGTTAATATCAAAACCAACAAAAACAAAGTTAATATTATGATCGATAAACAAGGTTAACCATCCTAGATATATATCAGTGAAAGTTTAATCTATAAATAAATGTCAACGTAATATATACATATGTGTATGTATGTAAATTGATAATAAAAATAAGGGTTAAGTATCATTTTGATCATTCAACTTTCAGATTTGACCCATTTATCCACTAAACTATTTCTTGTCCTGATTTAACCACTAAACTTTTTGTTTAATGTTCTATTTTGGGAAAATGAATAAAACTAATGGTTAAACCGATACAAAATATGAGAGTTTAGTGGTCAAATCGGGACAATTTTCGGTGGTTAAATCAGTAAAAAGATAGTATAGTGGTCAAATATGTATACAAAAAATAGTTTAGTGGCTAAATCGAGACAAAAAATAGTTTAATGACTAAATTTAAAAAAATCTAAAAGTTGGATGGTCAAAATAACACTTAACCCTAAAAAAAACAAATGTCAATCTTAAATATATATTTTTAGTCGGTCTTGTACCGGTACCGAACCGGATGGTAACATATTTTTTAGACATAATATTAGTACCGAATACTAAACCGATTATAGAATTTTGGTACCGATTCGGTTTCGGAAAATTGGTAAAAAAATCTCACCTAGTTGACTTTGTGCAAGTCAAAGTGAAAGAAATAGAAGGATAATTGTCAAAGCACAGACCTTTGATTCATGATACATATGACTATGTGAGTTGTATAATTAATAGATAACTAATGAAATATATACGAAATCCTTATATTTTAAGTGGATTTTAATTAAGAAAGCTTGAGGTATAAGTTCTTGAACATTTAGGCTCCGTTCACTTAACGAAAATTTTTCATTTGTTTTCAATTTCAGTTTTCAAGAAAATGTTTTTAGATTTAGTATTTCATAAAACAATTGAGAATTCTGAAAAGACGTTCATATAGTAATTGTAGTTTTCATTTTGGAATTCATGAAAATGGTTTGAGAAGAAATTAAAATTGTTTTCAACATTTAGTTATAAATTCTGAAAATGAAAATTTATTTTAGAAAATATGCAAATGAACATGTTTTCATAAATCCCTTGTTTTCGTCAAAAACGAAACCCGAAAACACTCCGGTTTTCGTCAAGTGATTGGTGTTGAAATGGGTCAAATTGGGTTTAGAAAAACATTGATGGTGTTTTTGGGTTGGTAATTTGAGTTACAAGCAAAATGAGTTGAGTTTTTAAGTGCAAATTAATGGTCAATGAATAGCTTTCATTTTGGGCAGCTATGGGTGCAGCAATGGTGGCGGGCTAGACACTATCTGTTTCTTTTCAAGTTGTTTTCTGATTCTTTTTCTGTTTGATTGGGAAACCTTATCTAGGGTTATGTTTTTAATCCCATGTACTTTGGATTTGTAAATATACGTTAAAATATACATTTACACCAATCATCATCATTCACATGTCATTTTAAAGGCTTTACAAAACTCGAAACCATATGAATGCTTTTTAATAGTCTTAAAATGTTTATTTAAACATGAAAATGAAAAAAGTGTAGAAAAAATTTACAAAAAATCTAATTTTGATTCTACCGTTTCAACAGATAGATAATTATTCTACATTGAACCCAAATATATACATTGTCAAACGACCCCGATAAATTTTGTCGTGTGTGTTGTATACATTGTCATATATATTTCGGTGCCAACTTTTTAATAAGAAACCAAGTTTTATTCTTTAAAAAATATAAAAAAAAATATTGTTTCTAAACAAACTATTCTAATTATAATGAGTTTGACATTTATGCTCTTTTACACTTTTTACAGCAGTACGTTGATTTTTTAACCGACATTTTAAACCGCCTTCAGTTAATTTTATTTTTTAATCCGTTACTCACTTTTTGTACTCCAAAATTTCCTTGCATTACATTTATAATTGAATTCAAATTATGAAAAGTTTTATTATTTGCGTGACATAACATAAACTAATTTATTTTAAATATTTACAGAGGATAAATTTTAAGAAAAAAAATGATATAATTATTAAAATTTTAAAATTCCAAATAGTCATTAGAGTATTTTATTTCTTAACTAAAAATATAAAATTTTAAAAGATAATTCATTTAGGATAACATAACGAAACCATATTACATATTTATATGTTCATGTCGGTTTATTCAAAAATAGGTTTATGCATTGAACGGTATTTAGAGGGTGTTTGGTTTTGTATTATAGATAAGATTATTAGTTTATTATGTTACAATAACGTAAACAGTGGTGGCTTTTAGGGTGTGCGAAAAGCTCGACCGCACAAGGCCTCCAATTTCGTAGGGTCTCACGGTTATAATAAAGATCTAAATTTAGACTAATAAAAATTTTCTGTATTTGACATGTATGTAGGAATAGTGTGCCCAATACCAATTATAAAATATAAAAAATGTATTACGAATTACAATTCAAAAATGAAATTACAATACACGAAAATAATCAGAATACAGAAATTAAAATTACAAGTAAAAGAAATAATAATACGGAAAAGTAAATTACAATACGAAAAAATAAAGGCTGAGTCTCGTGTTTGACACGATTCCCTTAAAACAGATTTGAAGTCTGTTTCCCAGGGTACAACAGCCAAAGCAGTGTGTACTGCCGGAGGTAACCAACTTGCCTGAAAAATAACGTGAATTCTAAGTGATCTTCGTTCTTGGAAGCAGCAACGTCTCGCCGTTTAAAGTGCAAAGTGTTTCAAAATATTCAAGTATATTTTCAAGTGTATCAAGTGTATTTTGGTGTTTGCATCTCCATCCCTTTTATAGGAGATGAGTTGTAACAACAAATTAATTATATTTAATTGTAATAATAATAAAAAACCATTTGTTTATTAATAATTAAATATAATAATTGTATTATTAAACCATGAGTTGTAACAACAAAGTAATTATATTTAATTGTAATAAAAAAGTATTTTTTATTAATAACTAAATATAATAATTCTATCATTAAACCATTTCTGTAACGCCTCTAGAATTGTCTAGATTCGTCCAAGACACGAACGTGGTGTAACACCCTCCCCGATCCCGGAAATGCCACGTCAATACAATACACAGGTGGCACATCTCAATAGCTCAATTGCACATATGTCATAGGATAAACAGAACTCACTGATAATTTAAAACTTTTACATAAACACTGTTAACATATAATCCACTAATCACATAAGCTGAACTGTACAGATTGCTACACGAAACTAGCACAAGGCCTTCCAGATAATCCCTGCTCCCAGATCTACAAGCACAGCTACTAAACCCTTCACTGAAACCCTGAACACGGAAGACTCGAATACGTAAGCTCGAAATCTCGTGAGTACTCGAGGGTTAGACTCTGCACAGTAAACACATAGCGTGCGAACACGTAGCACATACACACAACACAAGCTCAATCTCTGTCTCTGGCAATCAACAGTATAAAGCAGGAATGAACACTCAGCATGAGATCCGAGGCCCTGCACACAATATCACTGAAGGGGACTCCTCCCCAGCTAACGACCGTGCGCACCGGTGGTTAGCCACAACCCTGTAGCACGGGCGCGAACCGGCTACAGGCCCTGTCGTGTATACACGCTCCAAGGACTGTTAGGGACAGTCAACCCACGCGATCTCACATCGCGAATCACCGTCCGTATGGAACTCATCACGGACCCCCGGACTGGATCTCATCTCATGCACACATATAACACATATGTGGAAAATAGAATCATACCTGGCGCCCACGTCCCTGTCTCATACACAGTACACAATATACACATATACAAAGCTAACTGCACAATCATGACTCAGAAAACAGTCCCGCGGTTTAGAAAAGAACTCGGGTACTCACCTGATCGATCCACTAGTCCCGAAATCTTTGACTCGGCTCGCCTCGCTGACTCGTCCCTGAAATCGCATGGATCCCAACCGTTAGCACAAACTCATTTCAAAAGATACACATAACAAATCTATAATCCAACTCATAACCGACCCAAAAGCCTGATCAAAACCCGGCTCAAAAATCCCAAACGAAACCCGACTCCAAAACCCCCATAATTAATCCCAACCGAAGCCCCGAAAAACCGATCAAAACCCGAATCACAATATATCCGACCCAAAACAAACCCAACGGAACCCCGGAAGCTTAATTCAAACCCAACTCGACAATCTCAAATAAAACGCAATCCCAAAAACTCCCAAACCCGACCCCTAACAGCATCTGCCCAAGCCTGACCCCTGGCCCCTCGAACGCGCCGCGGCCTCCTCCGAGCGCGCCGCGCTTTCGGCGCTGGCCATCGTCCCTGCTTCGCTGCTCTGGTTCTGTCCAGGGATGAAATCCCCATCCCAACTCGATTTTCAGCCCCAAAGCTTCTCAAAATCCATATATAACTCCACTATAATACTTAAACAATCAAAACCCACAAACCCTTGACAATATCATGAAATAAACCATAAGATTTCAAGCTTTCTTACCTCAAAACTCAAGAACTCAAAGGATGGAGAAGAAGACCAAGATTCAGCAACTAATTTCTTGAATTGAAATTGGCTTCTTGCTGGATTCACACACCACACACACGCATACACTTAACACACACTTCACACACTTGCACACTTTCTTAATATGGAAGGAAAGCAAAAGAGAAGTACGTACTTATCCCTTTCTATTTTCAGCGGGTTCCAACCCATTAACCCGAACCCGATACCTCATTTTCATAATTAAAATCCACTTAACCCATTTAAATCCACGAACCCAAATATATAATTAATCCACTAAATTTATAACCCGGAGACACGTAACTCGCAACCCGACACGTATCAATCCACTACTCGGGATCTCATTGGTCCAACAAAAATTATAATTATATAAATATCCACTAAAATAATTACACGCAATTATCTCAAAAATGGGATGTTACAAATCCTCCCCTCTTAAAAAGATTCCGTCCCCGGAATCTATCGCAAGCCCATTCGCAATTACACATCTCTAAATCAAATCCCCGAAAATGTTGACTCACAATTCTCGACATCATCAACAACTCTTGATAAATTCGCATTTGAACTCGGATTGGCACCATCATCACTAATACACGTCTCTGTTTCAACTCTCAAAACAAGTCAACTCCCTCGAATCTTTAACTCAATTAGACAATCCACTAATAGCTCAATTAAATCCCCTTAATTCACATATCGGCAACTGATAGATCCTCTATTCACAGAGTCTTCACGTGGCATTACCTCATAAGCCACCGGATTCACATATCATCTCAATCCATCGATTTTCACTCTCCCTCATCACATACCCGCATAACTCTGTATAGATTATCCACTAACACAACACATAAAGACATCTCCATCGAATCACTAAACGCAAGCTCATAAACACGGTCAAACTCATAAAAAGATTAAATCCACTCTCAATAGATTAATCCACTATCACAACAAAACTCTCAACCCTTTTCACCACAACCGATAAACACATCTCATAATACGCAATATCATAGATATGGATAGCACACACACACAAGTGCTTAAATCCACTATCAATACGATAATCCACTAGCACATCACGACACATTCGCAATATATTCGCAATAATTACCCATATAATTCACATAACTCAACAGACTTAATCCACTAACATAGCACAATTCTGAACTCAAAGGCTCAACTCACAATAAACCCTTATCTAACACATTGACTCCACATATACACCCCAAGCATAACGACCCCATTCAGCTCATACACACAATCCCGCCCCTCTGTCACTGAATCCCACAATCACAAACACATTCGCAATAATTATTCATATAATTTGATCCACTAATATGACACAATGCCCAATCCCAGAACTCTGATAACCCATCTTACCACAATATATCTTACTCTCACACACATACCCAGACATAACAATCCCATATAACCCATACACAACCCTTCCACATCTCTATCACTGAGCCACATAATCACAGACATAACAGAAGAGTCACACGTAACAGAACACATACACTTATCGCAGACATAACCCAATGACCTGCCCCACAATTGACACACACTCAAAGCAAGCTCAGAAAGACATACCCGAAACCATATCAGCATCATCTCGAGCTGCCTCTGTAGTCGCCTGAAATACCCGACCCCGCGCCCGAGAATCATGACGACCGGATGACGACGGCTCAGCTCTAGCCCCACTGGAACTCGCACCCTGCACCGCTGATCCCAACTCTGGACAGTCTCGCACCCTGTGCCCCGGCCTCCCACAACGGAAGCACAATGGCTCTGGAACTGTACACGTGGCGGCAGCATGCCCACGCTGGCCGCATCGATAACACCTAGGCACGCACGACCCACTATGGCGACGGTTGCATCTCAAGCACTCTCGATCTCCAGCTGAACTGTCTCCCCTATCGCCCCCATCTCGAGGCCTCTGCCCTACGCTGCTCTGACTCTGCTCTGTATATCTCGAACTCCGCCTCTGACTCTGACTATCTGATCGCTGGCTCCGCCCCGGTCCACTCAACCTCTATTCCATGTCTCTGTCTCTGTCTCTATCTCGTCTATCTCTCGGACTCTGACCCGAACGTCGCTCCCTGGAATCGTCTCTAGAATGCCTCCGATCTCTCGAGGACCGCTCAGGAGTCCTCGCACGTCGACGCTGAGAAGATGGCTCCTCCCTCTGCTTGGCTATCTCCCGCTCCCTTATGCGGGCCATCTCCAATGCTCTGGCAAATGTAGGCATCTCGTGCATCCCAACGAACTCTCTGATGTCAGCTCGCAGTCCATCAACGAATGCATCAACCTTTCGCTGCTCGGTGGCGATGTGATGAGTCGCAAACTGGGAGTACTCATTGAACCGGTCCACGTACTGCTGCACCGTCATCTCTCCCTGCTGTAGATGTAGGAATCGCCGCTCCATCTCTCGCCTCTCGTCTCTCGGGATGTACTGTAGCTCGAACACAGCCCTGAACTGATCCCACGTCATTGCATACGCCGCAGAAGATGTCATTGCTAACTCTATAGACTGCCACCACTGTGACGCCCCTCCCTCAACAGATAGGTCGCATAACCGACCATATCTCTCGGCTCCACGTGCGCAACTCTAAAGGCAGCCTCCACTTCACGCTCCCATGCCATAGCCATCCCTGGCTCACCCCCACCTCTAAACTCTGGCGGATTCCCGGTCATGAAATCCTTAAACGAACCCCCTCGACGAGACATAGATGAAGAAGCACCCGTACCCGTATCCTGACCACCCCCAGCACGTGGTCCCATACCCTGATCCTGTTCCCGCTCCTGCTCTCTCTGCTGCCTGTAAAACTCTGTCAACACCCCCAGAAGCTCTGACTTGCGAATAAACTCGTCCTCTGGCAACTTACCCGCGCCGGATCCCTCGCCCTGATCTGCCATAACTATCTGCACAAACCAAAACAATTGAGAACCATAGATAGGTCACCCAGCGTTATACACTAAGCCAGGTTAGTTAACTCCACTAATGTCAATCGCAATGGATTCCCCATGAATCGAAACAAGGTTTAAGTTAAGCATCCACTAATGATACTCAGACTTCAAACCACAAGCTCTGATACCATGCTGTAACACCCTCCCCGATCCCGGAAATGCCACGTCAATACAATACACAGGTGGCACATCTCAATAGCTCAATTGCACATATGTCATAGGATAAACAGAACTCACTGATAATTTAAAACTTTTACATAAACACTGTTAACATATAATCCACTAATCACATAAGCTGAACTGTACAGATTGCTACACGAAACTAGCACAAGGCCTTCCAGATAATCCCTGCTCCCAGATCTACAAGCACAGCTACTGAACCCTTCACTGAAACCCTGAACACGGAAGACTCGAATACGTAAGCTCGAAAGCTCGTGAGTACTCGAGGGTTAGACTCTGCACAGTAAACACATAGCGTGCGAACACGTAGCACATACACACAACGCAAGCTCAATCTCTGTCTCTGGCAATCAACAGTATAAAGCAGGAATGAACACTCAGCATGAGATCCGAGGCCCTGCACACAATATCACTGAAGGGGACTCCTCCCCAGCTAACGACCGTGCGCACCGGTGGTTAGCCACAACCCTGTAGCACGGGCGCGAACCGGCTACAGGCCCTGCCGTGTATACACGCTCCAAGGACTGTTAGGGACAGTCAACCCACGCGATCTCACATCGCGAATCACCGTCCGTATGGAACTCATCACGGACCCCCGGACTGGATCTCATCTCATGCACACATATAACACATATGTGGAAAATAGAATCATACCTGGCGCCCACGTCCCTGTCTCATACACAGTACACAATATACACATATACAAAGCTAACTGCACAATCATGACTCGGAAAACAGTCCCGCGGTTTAGAAAAGAACTCGGGTACTCACCTGATCGATCCACTAGTCCTGAAATCTTTGACTCGGCTCGCCTCGCTGACTCGTCCCTGAAATCGCATGGATCCCAACCGTTAGCACAAACTCATTTCAAAAGATACACATAACAAATCTATAATCCAACTCATAACCGACCCAAAAGCCTGATCAAAACCCGGCTCGAAAATCCCAAACGAAACCCGACTCCAAAACCCCCATAATTAATCCCAACCGAAGCCCCGAAAAACCGATCAAAACCCGAATCACAATATATCCGACCCAAAACAAACCCAACGGAACCCCGGAAGCTTAATTCAAACCCAACTCGACAATCTCAAATAAAACGCAATCCCAAAAACTCCCAAACCCGACCCCTAACAGCATCTGCCCAAGCCTGACCCCTGGCCCCTCGAACGCGCCGCGGCCTCCTCCGAGCGCGCCGCGCTTTCGGCGCTGGCCATCGTCCCTGCTTCGCTGCTCTGGTTCTGTCCAGGGATGAAATCCCCATCCCAACTCGATTTTCAGTCCCAAAGCTTCTCAAAATCCATATATAACTCCACTATAATACTTAAACAATCAAAACCCACAAACCCTTGACAATATCATGAAATAAACCATAAGATTTCAAGCTTTCTTACCTCAAAACTCAAGAACTCAAAGGATGGAGAAGAAGACCAAGATTCAGCAACTAATTTCTTGAATTGAAATTGGCTTCTTGCTGGATTCACACACCACACACACGCATACACTTAACACACACTTCACACACTTGCACACTTTCTTAATATGGAAGGAAAGCAAAAGAGAAGTACGTACTTATCCCTTTCTATTTTCAGCGGGTTCCAACCCATTAACCCGAACCCGATACCCCATTTTCATAATTAAAATCCACTTAACCCATTTAAATCCACGAACCCAAATATATAATTAATCCACTAAATTTATAACCCGGAGACACGTAACTCGCAACCCGACACGTATCAATCCACTACTCGGGATCTCATTGGTCCAACAAAAATTATAATTATTTAAATATCCACTAAAATAATTACACGCAATTATCTCAAAAATGGGATGTTACACGTGGCTCACAAAAAAATTACCTTATACAAAGTACGAAGCAAATGCGAGTGCACACAAGTTTAATAATTTGCTACTGTTTAAACCCAAGATTTGTCTTGGAGTAACTTGTCATACTTGTCAAGGCTCCTCCTTATAAACCACTCATGGTTTGGTCCTTCTTCCTATGTGGGACAAGTTTTCACACTTTTAACTTGCATTTTTCCACATTAAACACCAATCTTTGAGCATCGATATCTCATTCATCTTAGCTCCGTATTGGACGTTCTTTATATCGTTGTAATCCTCTCTTCAAGGAGAATACATACGCACAAAATATTAATTATATATCTCACAATTATATATAATTATATTTGGTCCAAAAACATGGAAAATACACTTTTTCCTTTGAAAAATTTACACTTTTTTCCAACAATCCCCCCCATGAATGAGAGATCGATCGAAAACACATTCCAATCATCCTCCACATGTATGAGATTGATCGAAGACACATAAAATTCCAATGAATTTTCAATGGTTGAAATCTTGCATAGGATAGGTAGGTGTAAACCTTTGAACCTTCCCTTATGAAATGCACTTAGCCTTCTAGCCGTCAGTAGAACTCGATGTCTTTGAACTGAGCTGCCGTTTGTGAAGACGACAATACACTTCACACAAGAATCTCCCTAACAAGGTTAACTCCTCATAGTCGTGTCCGTTATGGTCATGGAACACTAGCCTGGTTCTGCGAGAGCTACTAAGAATTGTGCCCTTACAATTCCACTCGAAGCGACCCCACTTCTCTCTCACGTAGGTGATTTCTCCCGAATCATTAAAAGCATAAATGAATTCGACCGAATCATTATAAAATGGTTAACATCATTGTCACTAAAATGATTTTCTTTTAGAAATCATATAGGAATGGACTAGGAGTTTTTCACAACCCCCCACAGTGACCACACTTTATTCATACAAATATGTTGTCCTTTTGAACCAAGATCTTGGGATCTCCAGTCAACAAGGTAAGGTTTGCCTTCGTATGAATTTATTCATTCATGGGCTTTAGTCTCATTCCTTTTGACGACTTCAAAACTAACTCTCTATTTAAGCCTTTTGTAAGCGGATCCACAATGTTATCATTTGACTTCACATAGTCAATAGTAATAACACCTGTTGAGAGTAGTTGTCGTATCGAATTATGGCGATGTCTAATATGCCTTGACTTACCATTATACATTATGCTATGCGCTCTACCAATTGAAAATTGGCTATCACAATGTATAGTATCGGCTGAAATGGGTTTCGGCCACTTTGGTATGTCTTCGATAAATTGACGTAACCATTCGGCTTCTTCACCACATTTATCTAATGCGATGAATTCAGATTCCATAGTAGATCTAGCTATCACTGTTTTCTTGGAAGACTTCCATGAAATTGCAGCCCCACCAAGTGTAAATACATATCCACTTGTAGATCTAGAATCTTTTATATCGGATATCCAATTCGCATCGTTGTATCCTTCTATCACAGCTGGATATCTCTCATAATGCAGTCCGTACTCTCGAGTATATCTCAAATAACAAAGTACTCGTATCACACTTTTCCAATGAATCCGACTCGGATTACTCGTGTACCTACTTAGCCTGCTTACAGCATATGCTATGTCCGGTCTGGTACAAGACATTAGCTACATTAAACTGCCTATAATTCTTGAGTATTCTAGTTGATTAACACTTTCACCTCTATTTTTCGATAGATGTTGACTAGTGTCAATTGGAGTTCTAGCTATACTAGAATCACCATTACTAAATTTCTCAAGAATTTTATCCACATAATGAGTTTGACTTAACACAAGACTATCTTGGGTTCGTGTGATTTTAATACCAAGAATCACTTCCGCTAAACCCATGTTTTTCATGTCAAATTTGGATTTTCAACATCTCTTTCGTTGAACTAATCATTCTTTCGTTACTACCAACGATAAGCATATCATCTACGTATAAACAAAGAATGACATATCCATGTTTTGTATCTTTCATGTACACACACTTGTCGCACTCATTAATTTTGAATCCACATTCTAGCATGACGTGGTCAAACTTTTGATGCCATCGTTTGGGAGCTTGCTTCAAGCCATATAATGACTTAACAAGCCTACAAACTTTCTTTCCACATCCGGGAGCACTAAAACCCTTGGGTTGCTCCATGTAGATCTCCTCTTCTAAATCACCGTTTAGAAAAGCCGTCTTCACATCCATTTGGTGCACTTCTAGATTTCTTATTGCGGCAATCGCAAGCACCAATCTAATGGATGTTATTCGTGTCACCGGCGAATATGTATCAAATTAATCAACACTCTCCTTTTGTTTGTAACATTTGATTACCAAACGTGCTTTATATTTATCAATGGAACCATCAGGTTTCAATTTCTTCTTAAAAAGCCATCGGTAACCTAGTGGTTTACAACCTTCAGGAAGGTCCACTAGTTCCCAAGTATGATTTTGTAAAATTGACTCAATTTCACTCTTGATGGCTTCTTTCCATTGAGGTCCTTCAGAAGAAGTTACCGCTTCTCGGTAAGTTTTGGGTTCACTTTCAACCATGTAAGTGACAAAATCATCTCCATATGATTTTTCAACCCTTTTCCTTTTACTTCTTCTAGGCTCAACCTCTTCTCTTTCAAGTTGTCCTAATGTCTCATCTTGGACATTTTCGTCAATCGATTTAGACGAACTAGCACGATCCTTTTGTAAACAAGGAAATATATTCTCAAAGAAGGATGCATTCCTTGATTCCATGATGGTATTCTTGTGAATTTCTGGATTTTTAGACTCATACACAAGAAACCGATAGGCACTACTATGATGTGCATAACCAATAAAACGGCCCTGAACATAAATAATTGGTTTAAAGTGTTTGGATTGCATACCTTAATAAGTGATTATTTGCGTTTAGAGTTATTACTACCACATTTTTTCAGAAGTTAAAGAATGTAACTTATTTGCTTAATAACTGATTATTTGGTCATTTTACAAGTTAAAACGCAAATCCAAACACTTTAAAAACTGATTATTTGATATTACGATAGCAAGCAGCAGAAGCTAAACCAAACAATACATTTCCGGTAGCACTTTTTGTTACAACTATTATGTGATTGTTAGTTTCCAAAACGCTACAGCATATTAGTACCGAATACTGAACCGATTACAGAATTTTGGTACCGGTTCGGTTTCGGAAAATTGGTAAAAAACCTCACCTAGTTGACTTTGTGCAAGTCAAAGTGAAAGAAATAGAAGGATAATGGTCAAAGCACAGACCTTTGATTCATGATACATGTGACTATGTGAGTTGTATAATTAATAGATAACTAATGAACTATGTATGAAATCCTGATATTTTAAGTGGATTTTAATTAAGAAAACTTGAGGGATAAGTTCTTGAACATTTATGCTTTGATGGTTTGTTTTTGGTGTTGAAATGGGTCAAATTGGATTTAGAAAAACTTTGATGGTGTTTTTGGGTTGGTAATTTGAGTTACAAGCAAAATGAGTTAAGTTTTTAAGTGCAAATTAATGGTCGATGAATATCTTTGATTTGGGCGGCTATGGGTGCAACTGTAGGGGCGAGCTGGACACTGTCTGTTTCTTTTCATGTTGTCTTCTGATTCTACTTATGTTTGATTGAGAAAGCTTATCTAGGGTTATGTTTTCAATCCCATGTACTTTGGAGAAACTTATGATGATATAAATGAGGCAAAATCTGGATCTTTAGACCTAGCTTGGTTGTGAATCTCTTGAATAGATAGCAAACACACGCATGGTGGTGTGTTATTTTCCCACGTTCTTCGTGTGTTTGATTGTGTACCTGACGCCACTCGATCGTGTCATCACCGGTGGATACCGAAAGCTTCTTGTTAGTGTATTTTTGTCTTCAACTACAAGTGTACGGATTTTATAGTTTTCTCGTTACTTATCTTATGATACTTGATGATCCGTGTATGGAATTCGTAAATTTTAAAAAATTTATGTTGTGCATTTAATACGATTAAAGTTTGTGTTTTTATGAAAAACCAATACGATTAAAGTTGTGCATTTAATACAATTAAAGTTCATTTTCTCGGACAGCGGTTGTGGTTGTGTAATATTCTCGGATCCGTTACTTTCATTTCAGCTAACTCTTGATTATTGACCGTTGTTGCTACCACTTTTCGATAATTCCTAATCTAAAATTTATTGATCGATAATTATTATAATATCTATAATTAACAAACAATTAAAGCTAGAATTTATCAAAATAAAGACATTTTCCACTACAATTATACAAATCAATAATCAAATATCAACAATTTAAGTTTTTAACATAACAAATTAACAACTTGCCAATAGATATTATCATATTAGATAATAGCTTATAAAGATTAAAAATATAAACTTTTGTCAATCAAACCTACAAATAAGATTCAAATAAAAAAAATTGAAAGGTTTCTGCTTCGGTCTCTCAGTCTCTCCTCTTTTCCAGTTCAAAAGTTGATTGCATATTGGGGCATTATTAAAATGTTATAAGGTTTAGGACTAGTCCACATTTGGTATTTGAGTTTTGTTATAAACGAAGTGGTGACACCCGCGCTTCGCTGCGGGAAGATAGAGTTGTAGATTTTCATATAATTTGCAAGTCTTTTGATTTAGCAGAGATTTATGCACAAACAGATACATATGTATTAGTTATATTTTACTTATAAAACAATTTCATTAGAATATTATATTGTGTATTTGAATAATAAAGTATTTTTCATGCATTAAACATAACATAATAGTTCCAAAAGATCACCTCAAACATATGTATAATTAAAATCATAACTTTAAATGTGTAATAAAATTTTGTAATAATAAAGGAGTTAAATAAAAGATAACACAAAAATCAGGGTGTATTATGAAAAGTTAAAAATAAAAAAAAATCCAACCAGTCATGATTGGCCATGTGTGGTCTAAAATATTAATTAGAAAATAAATATGAAAAACAAATGCATAAATACCTTTCAAACAATTCAAAAAACAAAACACAATTGAACCATAATCGAAAAGTAAAATTCGAAAGCTGATATATATATCCAAGAAGCAAGCAAAATGATACTGTTAGTAGATTCCTATAATTGGTTTTATAGATTTTGCAATGCTAAACCATGTCTTATTAAATCGGATCAGAACCAAAATTGAATAATTAAATATTCATAACCATAATTTAAAATTCTGATGTTGATTAGGTTTTATCGTCAATTTAATTTGCTGGTTTTACGATCAAATCAAATATAGTTATAATGGTAATGTCTAAAATACATCGATTAGGGTTTGGTAACGTTATAATAGTAATGTTCAATGTGAAACATGATTATATTTAATAAAAGAATCTAATAATAATTAGTTGCATTTTAATTATAAAACAATTTCATTAAAATCTTGTATGGTGCATTTGAATAATAAAGTCTTTTTCATACAATTAAACATTAACATTATAGTTATAAAAGATAACTCTAAACATATGTATACATAAAATCATAATTTTAAGTGGGTAAAAAATATTGTAATAATAAATGTTAAAAGACGACTAAACAAAATTTATTAAAATAAAGGGATAAATAAAAGATAACGCTAAGATAAGAGGATATTATGAAAATTTTAAATTAAATAATAATAAAAAAAAAAAAGAAAAAAGCAATCAACGTGTGTCATGTGACACTTTTACATTGGTTTAGGAGATATGAAACAATTAAACATAAACATTATAGTTTCAAAAGACAACTCTAGACATACGTATAATTAAAATCATAATTTTAAGTGGGTAAAAAATATTGTAATAATAAATGTTAAAAGACGACTAAACAAAAATTTATTAAAATAAATGGGTTAAATAAAAGATAACACTAAAATAAGGGTATATTATGAAAAGTTCCTTGGATTACATTTATAATTGAATTCAAATTGAATTATGAAAAGTTTTATTTCTATAACCCTACAAAGAACCAATAAAATATATTTAATTATTATTTGCGTGACATGTATGCTAAAATATATATTCACAGCAATCATCGTCATTCATATGTCATTTTAAAGGTTTTACAAAACTTGAATATACGTGAATGCTTTTTAAGTAGTCTTTTAATGTTTATTTAAACATGAAAATGAAAAAAATTTAGAAAAGAATTTAAAAAGTTTATTTTTTGGTTCTACCAGTTCAACAGGTAGATAATTATTCTACCTTGAACCCAAATATATACATTGTCAAGCGACCCCTATAAATTTTGTCGTGTGTGTTATGTATGCATTGTAACAATTTTAATGATTTTAGAAATGAACATCAGAAAGAGGATTGACGGATGAAATGCCATGTTTATCTCTTTTGGTGGTAAGCTCACTCTCTTAATATCAATTTCGGTCCCGATCTTTTGATAAGAAACCAAGTTTTATTCTTTAAAATACATTAAAAAAAAATCTTCTAAAGGAACTATTTTAATATAATGAGTTCGACATTTATGCTCTTTTACACTTTTTAGTAGCAGTACGTTGATTTTAACCGACATTTTAAACCGCCTTCAGTTAATTTATTTCTGAATCCAGACTTTTTGTACTCCAAACTTTCCTTGCATTACATTTATAATTGAATTCAAATTAGGGAAAATGACATCAAATAGCTCTGAACTTTCGACTTTGTACACATTTATGTAGTGAACTTTTTTTGTGCACATTTGATAGTCAAAGTTTCAAAATTGTTCCAATTTGGTAGTTGGCGTACCTGTTAAACTGATTGCTTCCGGTTTTGATGCCTACGTGGACAATAATGACGTGGCTACCCGTTTTTATATTATACCCGGTTTTATCTATGTGGCAAACCGTTTTTTAAATCACCCGATTTTATTACCCGGTTCTTACAAGTTGGATCGATCGTATGAAAAATGAACCGGGTTTATAAATTGTAAGAAAAAAAATTTTTCTACATAAATGTGCAAAAAAAAAAGTTCACTACGTGACATAACATAAACTAATTCATATCAACTATTTACAGAGGATAAATTGTAAGAAAAAAATGATGTAATTATTAAAATTTTAAATTTTCAAATTTAGAGTATTTTATTTCTTAACTAAATATATAAAATTTTAAAAGGATTTTCATTTAGGATAACATAACGAAACTATAGTACATATTTATATGTTCATATCAGTTCATTCAAAAATAGGTTTATGCATTGAACGGAATTTACTAAAAGTAGGTTACATTTTATTCCCATATACTAATCAATCTATTTATTTTATTAAAACAGTAAATAGATGTCACTTGTCACCTAACTAGAATGTCAATTAGTGTAACCTGAATACGACACGTGTATAATCAACAATTTTAATGTTACAATATTATTAAATCAATTAAACTAATAAGAAAAAAAAAATGTTTGTCTATTATCTCAGATTTCTGTTTTAAATTTGAACTCACAACTCATGTCTTTGATTAGCTTCTTATCCAACCTTTTAAAAATGTTAAAGTAAATAATTAAATTAATTTGGAAAAAAAAAAGTTTGACTATTTATCGGATTTCTATATCTTTTTCCTTTATTATTAGTTAATTCTTAGTTATGATTTTACTTCTAGTTACTTGTTTTATATCCTTTCAATAATTTCTTTAACATTATAATATTGCTATTTTATTTGTTGAATTTATAGTGAATTTTAAATTTATACATATTTTAAAAAAAACATCAGTTATTTAATTATTCGTGTAGTACGCGTGTAATAAATTAATTGTAAAATTAAAATAGAATCCAAATCAATTATTAGTGGACAAGAATCGAGAAAAGTGGCATCACACAAATGTAAAGAAAATTTCTTTCCGCTTTTAATTTCCACCTCAAAAAAATGGAACATGTGCCTTGAGCCCTTGACCGGAAAGTGAGATGTTTTATCATTCTACGAGTCACAACTTTTCTTATAATTCTATAAAAAATTGGAAATTGTAAGTGTATATATCGGCTATGTTTGGCACGATTATCCATAGTTTCGAGCTGAAGCTTTTAAGAACTGAAATTTTTTAAAAGAGCTGGAACTTTTTGTTTTTTTATAAACGTGTTTGGTAAATGTAGTTGTAACCGAAGCTTTTAGTATTAAATGATATAAAAAGACATTGATATTAATTAAAAGTTATAGTTTATAACTATTTGGATGGTAAAAAAGTAATTTTGTTTGAGCAAAAGCTTAATCTCCTTTTGAAAGCTACTTCAAGTAGCTTCTCTTGTAAGAGTTTTTGAGAGCTTTCAAATACGAATCAAAAGCTTAAGCTCCAATCAACGAAACGGAGCTTTTGAGGTTGACCTTTCAAAAATCAAAAGTTGAAATTATTAAAGGCTCACGAAAGCTTATTGCCAAACGCAGGCGTTATAGGAGATACTTTTATATAAATGGTAATTGATTCCATGACCAACATGAAAGAGATAAACTATATAATCCATAGCTAAAGAAATGTATAAGATTGAATCTTGAAACTTCACTATAAAATGTAAAAATGAGTCCCATAAAAATCTTTTATAAGTTCTTTTTTTATAATTGTAAAAAAAATATCATAAAAGAAGAGTATTGTATACGTGGCATGTTTATAATACACTTGAATCGTATTATTGTTGTAGATGGTTTAAATAAAATTTTAAGTATCTCTATATTTTGCCGTATGTGTCAATAAGTAATAACATATACATTACTTAGAGCATCATCAACCATAATACTCATCTATTGTATCATAGACATGTCATGTCATGCTATATCATTAAATCGTAATACTTTTCGTTTATGATACTCATCTTTCCTACAATAATAATACACATATGATACACTTAGGGGGTGTTAGGTTCGTAGATTTTTTTATCTGGGATTTGCATTTTGTCAAAGGATTTGCATTATGCAGCATTTGCATTTCTCAGGATTTTGTCAAAAAAATCTGCATTATCTTTTAGGAAAAAGTTGCTAATATGAAAAATGCAAGATAACTGGGATTTAAAATCCTAGGGGGAGGCTGAGTTTTTAAATAACAAAGAAGGAAGAGATTTAAGAAATCCTGTGATTTTAAATCCTTACTGAAATCTGCGAACCAAACACATGATTTTAAATGCAAATCCCAGTGAATCCCAGGAAATCCGCGAACCAAACGCCCCCTTAAAGAATTTATGCAACTCATTATATATACATACATTTATCAAGTCTCCTAAACCAAAAGAAAACTACCACTTGGTCAACCATGATTGGTAGGTCGATTTATTTTTAATTTAAACTTTTCATAGCACACTCTTATCTTTGTGTTATCTTTTGTTTAACCCTTTATTTTAATAAATTTTTGTTTAGTCATCTTTTAACATTTATTTTTAAAGTATTTTCTTACACACTTAAAATTGTGATTTTAATCATACATATGTTTGAAGTTGTCTTTTAAAACTATTATGTTATGTATAATTGTATAAAAAAGACCTATGAAAACTTGCAACTTGGCCAACCATGATTGATTGATGTTTTCTTTAATTTAAATTTTCATATACACCATTATCTTTGTGTAATCTTTTATTTAACCCATTTATTTTAATAAGTTTTTATTTAGCCATTTTTTAACATTTATTATTACAATATTTTCTTACACACTTAAAATAATGATTTAATCATACATATGATTGAAGTTATCTATTGAAACTATTATTTTACGTTTAGTTGTATGAAAATACTATTATTCAAACGCACGTTGCACGATTATAATAAAATTGCTTTATAATTAAAATATAACTAATTAATATTTAGATTTTGTATTAAATATGCTCATGTTTAACATTGAACATTACTATTATAACGTTGGCAGACCCTAATCGATGTGTTAGAGATATTATTATTATAACTTTATTTGATTTGATCGTAAAACCAACAAATTAAATTGGTGATTAAACCTAATCAACGTCACAATTTCAAAATATGGTTAGCTCAACTGTCAAGGGTTGTGAAAGTGGGCAAGAACGCGGCTTTTAAGACGCACTGAAGATTATTTAATTCTGATTCCGATCAAATTTAATAAGGCATGGTTTGTAATTTTGTCTTTGCAAAATCTAGAATAACCAATGATATGAACCAAGTAACAATATCGTTCTGGTTTCTTTTTGGATATATATCACTATATCAGCTTTTCAATCTCACTCTTTGATTCTGGTTCAGTTGGTTTCGTTATTTGAAATGTTTGAAAATTTTTATTCATTTGTTTTTATATTTATTTTTGTAATTAATATTTTAGACCACGCAGCAACGCGCGAGTCTTTAATAACTAGTTTAATACAATATTAAATTTTGAAGAACTTTAAAATAGCATATTCAATAATGGGACCTACTTCAACAATAATTTTAAACCATGCTCCTTGTATTATGCAGGAGAAAGGGTATTGTAATGATTATGATATGATACTTTTATTTGTCATGGTAAAATATTCTTTTAAGATGTCATGGAGAATAGAATACATGAGATAATTCCTTCATTGATCGTCTTTTAAGACCAACCAGAATGGTATGCTCTGGCCACTAGGGGTGTTTAAAAAATTCCGAAACTGAAAAACCGTTCTGATTTTGAGGTAAACTGAACCGGTTTTGTCTATAATTTTCGGTTTGGTTAACCGAACCGAAAATATCCTTCGGTTTAGGTTTCGGTTACGGTTCACGTTCTTAGTGACGGACGGTTAACCGAAAATACATATAATTTTATATAATTTAGTTTTTAGACATATCAATATTAACATTTATACCAATAATAATATAATTTAATTACTCAGTAATTAATCTGTATTAATTTTTTAACCCAAAGTAAATAATATTTGCGTTTACATTTCAATTGTGATAAAAATACGAAATAATTCATTTATTTTTCCTAGATTTTAGAAATAATACTTCAAATTTTAACGATAATTTATTAGTATATTTGTAATGTAATTCATAACTTTGCTGTCGTAAACTTTTAAAATTATTTATATATTAATTGTTGAAGTTTTTAAAATTAAATTAAATTTATTAATTAAAAAAATGGTTAATTGGTTAACCGAATAACTGAACCGAAAAAAATCAGTTAATCAATTACCGATTAACCGAATATTTCGGTTTAGGTTTAGGTTCACAAAAACATCAAACCGTCAACGTCATAGAAGACATTCGATTGATTACTGTTATGCAGTGAAGGAGGAAGGACAATAACGATTGATAACATGTCTTGCAACAAAGTTAAGGCAACAAAGGAAGAAGGATGACAACGACTAGTTAACCTGTCATAGGCATACACAAATTGACTTTGTAGACAAACAAATCAATGTGAAGTGAAGGCAGAGTAGTTGACCGGATAGGTTGTGGTGGGCAGCACATCTAGATCTCTTTAACATCGACCAGGCCTCGTCTTCCGTCAACGTCATCGAGGGGAGGACGATGGTCACCGTCGGGCATGGGTGTAGGAGAGGGTGGTTGCCGCAGGGGATGGGCTACTTATGTGAAGAGACGAGATGGGAAGAGAGAGATAGGGGAGCGTTGTCTATCAGGGGAGAGTGATTTCTCTTTTCTTTTCCCCGCTGATTTTCAATTAGTAAAACAAGAATGTTGACCGAATAAGTACATGTTAAGTGAAAAATGATACTTATCACTTGTTTCAAAAGAACACACTTATCGGTAAATTTTACTTAATCGGTAAGTGATATGATGCTATATGCACTTATTATGTAAAAAAGAACACACCTTAAGTGTTACAATTTTGGTAATTTGACAGATTGCACTCCTAATCCTTAGTTAATAGATAATGTCAACACAGTCTCATATGTATGTCGGGATCAACCACAAACTAGTATAATCAGTCGGGGTGAGGTGACATCGGATTGGCCAACGTCACAAGTTCATTAAATAAGTGACATAAAGTAAGGTCAAGTCAAAGTCTGAGTTCAAGTCAAATATATCAAGTTCATGATATCAAGTTAACAAATAGTCACAAGATAGAACAGACTAAACTTGCTGATGTCGATGGATTGTTGAACAACGACATGAAGAAATAATATGAAGAGAGAACAAAGAAGGGGAGTACAGAGGTGGGGAGGTCAACAAAAATCGGCAACAGGAGCAAGAGAAGTGTACGAAGAAGGTGAGATTAACAGAACTAGTGCCATCGCCAGCAGGGATACGTGTGGGAGGTATCGAATGAGGCGAGAGTAGATTAAGAATGCTTCGTTTTTCCTTTTAACTAATTGTGAATAAGCAAACTTCTCACATTGATCAAATAAGTTAACAAAATTAATACATTTATAACTATTTTCACTTATTTGGCAAGTAAGAGGCCATATAAGCATTCAGTTTATCCCCTTGCTCACTTTGGTTTTTTTTATCTGATGTGGCATACCCATTCGATGGTCATATTTAACAGGATTGTTGACATTAAAACTTAAAAAAAATGTAACATGTCTTACCCTCAAAGTTTTTGATAATACTAGCTGCAGTTTTTTATCAATCCCTTGCGATTTCTATCTTCTTTAGAAACAAGAGACCGGTTGGCGATAGTGTAAACATTCCAAAACTAAAACTGAAAATTTGAAAAAATCAAAACCGAGAACCAAATAGGATGGTCCAGTTCCGAAACGGTTCATCAGTTTAATGATCTGATCTGGTCCCTAATTTTGCACATCCTTACCAATTGGGTGGCATTCACCCTTTCTTTCCTTGCATTTGGTACGGTGAAATGGAATGAAATGAAATTGATAAATTTTTTTCAATCAACGTTGGTTATAATAAACAGATGTTGACATGAAAAAGAAAAAAAAAAAAGATCAAATCTCCATTCCCTTTTCATTGTTTTGATTCTCTCAACGTTAAAGGAAAGGAAATGAGATAAAAGAAATTTATATCAACTTTTATTCTCTTTAAATGTTCTCATTACATAACAAATATACAAGTAGATCTAACATAATTCAATCTCATTCAATTCCACCGTACCAAACATCCCCTGAATCTCCTCACATGACTCGAGTAATACAAGAGAATAAATGAGTGTAAAATGTTAAAGTAAGATCAATGAGTGATACTACATGCATTAATAAAACTCCCTTAAATTTGTTTAAAGAGGCTCAACTTGTAAAATCTCCAAGAAAACGATTACGTAATAGTTTTTTTCCTTCCTCATTCTACAACAACAACTAAACAAGGTATACTTGATCGAGGGGTGTTTCTCACCTAAACATCTGTTACAAGAATCTATTCTTCGTGTTGAGATACTCTATTTCTTCTTCTTCGACTTGCTAACCTTTGATTGAGTGTAAGCAGTTCCCTGGGGACGTAAAAAGACAGGCCGAAAAATACAACAGTTAATCAATTGTCTCCAATGCTGATAACTAGGTTGTGCCCCGGCCCATTAATGGAACACAAGAAAACCCAAGAATTGAAAATTCAGAACTGAGAACCGGACCGTTTGTTACTGGTCCTGCTCCAGGTCTTGTATGGTTGTCAACTTAGTGCTGAGTTATGAACAACCCTAGTTAAAATTTGGGTAGAAGGGAAGATCTTTTTACAAGGTCAACCAAAAACCAAGCAATTGACCTTTTGATCCATGTACTTTGGTGTTTTGGTTACAAAAAATGGCAAAACAAACTATAGTTGCCCAGCTTAGAGATTTTTAAACAAACTGTGGAAAATGATATACAAACGCAAGAACAATTATCCTGCTTAGAGCACTTTTGGTTACCTCACTTTTGCAAAGCTTAATGTTCTTTGCATTGGTGGTTTCTTTGTGACGAAAAACCACGTCCAATGCTTTGGAAAGTCGAATAAAATCAAAAGAATTATTGCATTGCTTGAAACTAATGAACGAAAGAAATCAAGATGAAATTTGAGAATTCAGTAACAAGTATGAACACAATTAAAACTTAAGGAAGCTTTAAGGTGAGGAAACCCAACCTGCAGCCACTCATCCATGGATGCATCAACGCTTCGTGTTCCAGTTTCCACCTTTGGTGCCCTCTTAGTTTTCTGAGTAAAAAGCAGCAGGATTAGAACCTAGAAAGTTGGGCTCATTTGTATACACAATGTCAGTTCTATCATTTTCGGGTTTTTTCTAAACTTTTCCCATAAAGAATATAACATTTTACTTTGTGGATCCCAGTTATATGATGTGACAAGAAATTAGGGGTGTTAAGGACTTAAGGTGAACCAAGCAACTCAAGTTGGATCCGCTAAAAACTCAGTTTAAACAAGTCCAAGTCAAGCTAGAGATTAACTTAAACTCGTTTAATAAACGAGCTTGAGCCCGAGTCATTTGAATTAGCTATATATATTTATATATATATGATAGATGGCTGTATAGTATAAAATTAAATTAGATGATAATACATATAATTAACGAGCCGATCCAAGTTTGAGTTGAACAAGTAAAAATCTTCTTGTCGGCTTGCATAAATACCTTGGAAAGGTTTTGTATCTGGCCGCGAATCCACAATCCAAGGAAGACAAAGAGAGCAATTCCTAGGGAAACTAGGAAAACCGTCTCCATGCTAACAAGCCCACCGGCTTCAGTAACTTCAATGGTACCGTTGTAGAATGTGTTTTGGTATGGTGCCTGATCTATCTCATAAACTATGGTTCCAACAAGATCAAATGTTCCTGGCTGAAATAAAACGACCACATTAATAACTCCGACGAATCTACCAACCAGTGGATGACTGCAATAGAGATAGATCTACCTGTAAAAATTTGCTGACAGCGAATATATACGGAAATGTAGCTTGAACTGAAGCAGGAACCGATGCATTGTTGAATGCCTGGTAAATAAATAACATACGAGTTAGATCAATCCCTTGTGCAAACAATAATTACCTGTATGGACCATTTCAGAAAGTATAACTATCAAATCCGAGTTGAGTCAATTCAAAACTTTTGTACAAATTTTCATGCTGAATCAAGATTCTCATGTCATTTTTCACTGAAGGTTAGCATAAAAAAAACATGATGGGTAGATGGTATAAAGTGCATATGGAAGCTTGTTTAAAAGTGGTGAAAAGAAAAATTAACAAGTTCTCGTCATTATATTAAAAGCATTCTCTGTTTGAATGTTACCAACCAAAATACATTTAAATTATCCTGTAACCAAATAAATCAAGTAATTAATTTCACAAGGTCAGCATAAAAAGCATTCAAAGAACTGAACAATCTGAACATGTGGCAACAGAAGGTTAGCTGTTTTGTTTAGCGCTTTAGCAACACATTGGCAGCTCCATTAATTAGTTTTAGAAAAGTTCGTGTGCTCAAAATGTGTAGAGTTTTCATTAAACGCCTATTACCTGTGTAGAGAGATTCTGAACCAACATACGGTGATCAAAAGGAAGATGAACACTAGCATGAATGGCAAGAACCTTCACATCTTGATCGCCTAATCATCAAGCAATAGTAGGCAAGTGAGATTGCTTATACATATACAAACTCATAACTAGTATGAAGGTAGAGATATAATGCTGATAACTAGAGGTGTCCACTACTCCACTGGATCAAACAGAACCAGATAACCACAAGGGTTGTAGCTAGTGGTAAAAGCTTGGTCTCCTTGGGTGAAAATGCCTGGAGGTCCCAAGTTCGAACCCTAGGAGCAATAAAATATACCTCCTTGAGGCCAAGAAGGTTCACCTGCGATGACTCCAAGCTTTCCACAAAGCGGGTGGTCACCCTGGAATTAGTCGGTTCACAATGCGGGTCGGAAACCCAGGTTAATCCCAAAAAAACAGGACCAGACTTCACTGAATTACTGAAAAATGCAAAATATCGGGTACTAAAAACTGGACTGAACTAAAACCATTTGATACCTGTCCAGTTCCAGTTTAGAACCAGTTTGTCCTAAAACGGACATGAAGTTAATAACATGTGATGTGGAAATGTCTTTCTAAAAGGCTGGTTGGGTTCCAGAATGAGAATCAGTTTTCTGAAACTCTAGAGCCAAATAGGGGTGTGATCAGTTATCAAGTCAAACTAACTTGTGACTCGTGAGCTATTCAAAACCAAATTTTAAAATATTCAAAATTGGCTCAATTCAAGTCAGGCTGTCAAGGTCAAGCTCTGATAGGAATAATGCCAACAAAAATGGAATAATGAAAGATTAAAGGAACTAAATGGATTTATTAATCAACAATGAAAAATGGAAATCAGAGAAGATCCAAAGAAGTATGGAATCCTCCTGCAGTCCTGCCTAAATTCAAAAGAGAATGAATTCTCTCTGCCCAAGCTAAAGAGCCCATCTAACAAATTATTTCCACACACCTCTCCTCACCACAATCTCTAACTATACATTGTTCTCACATCTTCCCCTATATGTGCCCCTCCAGCCCTCCTATTATCTTCTATTTTCCAGGCCCAAGGCTCATTAAGCCCAATGAAACAGTAGCATGTTCTCTATCAATACTGACCCCATAAAAAACAGGCTTGTCCTCAAGCCTGGAACTTGAAAACTGACTTTGATTTGTATAAGCAAGTAAGCATCCTCGTAAATAGGTTCTTCAAGTCGATAGGTTTCAAGGTTGGAAACCGTATGAGTAGTTAAACAATGTCGATAGGTTTCAAGGTTGCGATTAACTACCTCAAGTCGGTCATTATTCTCTGTGTGGGAAGCAAAACTAAACCTTAGGCTTGCTATTTTGTGTACCTTTGTTTCCAAAACCAACTTGTGTTTGCGAATGAGAGAGAACATCGCCCATTGAACCCAACCAAGCATTACCTTGTAAGTTCAATGTTGATTTAAGTGTCTTCAGTGAAAAAGATGAGTATGATGTGAACTCATAGAAGTTGAACACCACATATTTTTAATCTGTTTTTTGCACCTCTTCAGATTTCTCCTCAACCTGATCACCCTATCCTTGCCTAACAACTTCTCTCTAGCAGTTAGCAAAATAACTCAAAATTGCCATGTGGCATACTTCTTTTGAAGAAAATAGTTCAATTGTGAACCAAACCAAAATCCATGCTTGCTCCGATCGTCCCATCCTTGCCTAGGGTACCGGTTGGTGATAGAATCAGTTTTAGCGGATCACGTTTTGGATGAGTCTGGGTTCTAGTTATGTAGCTAGGCACATTCAATTGATAGTAAGAAGAGTTGAGAGTAATGAGCTTACAAATTTGTTGGGCTACGTCTATTTGACGGTGCTTCTGGCACTAGTCTCAATTATGAGAGACATTTTGCCCCTTGCATTTGCTCCATCTCCTTGAATGGCTATAGCGGTAGCAGCATGATGTGCTAGATCCATCATTCGATCCCACGTATCAGAATGGTGAGCCCTAACCTGATATTTTTTTTTCAAGGCCACACAAGAACTTTCCATGAATTGCGTCTCATATTGATCTCGAACAAGGGCAGATAAGGCTTCAAACCTTTCAATGTACTCATCAATACTACCGCCACTTGACAGAGGAACCCAAGTGCTCCATGAGCATTACAAAACTTGGTTCCACATGGAACCACCAATTGGTTTTGGAATTGAATCCCAGTGGTATCGAATTGGTTGATCAATGGGGTAGCATACCAGTGCAGGTAGGGGTGTAAATGAGCCGAGCTACTCGTGAGCTACTCGAGCTCGACTCGCTAAAAGCTCGAATTAAACGAGCCCGAGCTGAGCTCGAGCCTATATTCGAGCTCGTTTAATAAACGAGCTCGATCCCGAGCTTCACATATCGAGCTCGCAAGCCTAAACGAGCTTAAACGAGCCTATATATAAATATATTTTTAAATTAATAAATATATAATATATAGATTAAATAAATATAAATATTTTAAAAAAACAAGTTATATATATATTATATTAAAAGATTGTTAAAAAATTAACTAAAAATATTAAAATATATAATAAACGAGTCGAGCCCGAGCCGAGCCCGAGCTTGGAAAATGATTCACGAGCTGAGCTCGAGCTTTACATACGAAGCTCGAAACAAGCCGAGCTCGGCTCGTTGGTACTTTCAAACGAGTCGATCTTGAGCTTAAGGCTCGGCTCGTTTACACCGCTAAGTGCAGGTTAGGTAAAACCAAAAAAAATTGTGCAAAATCTAATTTGTGAATTGAAGATATCTGATATACCTGAAAGTACGGTGATGCCCTTGTGATCCATTCACGTGGAACAGTCATCTTAAACACAAGTAGTTTCACCATTGATGGAGAAAAAGGAGAATGATAGGAGTGATCAATATCCAACAGTATCTCTTAATTCGCCACCAACGCCAGGTTCATCTTCCACTATTGCACCATCGATCACGTCTTCTTCTTTTCATATCCGATCCTTTAATTTAAGCGATTGGCCAGTTGGAGTAGGTTGATTTATGGGCCTATCATACTGCATAATTGGGCAATTAAAATGTTGATATTCATCTTGGCTCTAGAACCATTCCTCTTAGGCCAATTTTCGAAGATTGAGCCCGAGTATACCCTTTGATGTTGTACCTAGAGGGTGTTTGGATTTGCGTTTGAAAAAGTGTTGTAACGTTTTGGAAACTAATAATCAGATAATTGCTGTAACAAAAAGTGTTGCAGGAAATGTAGTGTTTGGTTTAGCTTCTGCTGTTTGATATCATAATTATCAAATAATCAGTTTTTAAAGTGTTTGGATTTACGTTTTTACTTGTAAAATGACCAAATAATCACTTATTAAGCAAATAAGCTACAATTTTTAACTTATGAAAAAGTGTGGTAGGACAAACGCTAAACGCAAATAATCACTTATTAACGTATGCAATCCAAACACTTTAAACCAATTATTTGCGTTATTGTAACGTAATAAGCTAATAATCACGTTTATAACGCAAAACCAAACACCCTCCTAATATCATTATGTGATGGCACATAATTGGATTTAGCGTCTCTTGCGTTTTCTCCATGGAAAGCAAACACACCGGAATCCATAACATAAATGTGAGAATTTAGGGTTCTTACGCAATCGTGTATGTCAGTCTTTAAGCCACCTAAGAATATTCCAATCGATTCTTCAATCTGATCAAGAATTAGGGTTAACGGAGCTCCAAGTTCGCGCAGGTTGAGGATTGGAGTTTTCTATCAAAAGTATTCTCTTCAATCCCCAATTCAAGGTCGCAGGTTACTAAGGTTTATGGATTTCGGTGTTGTTGTGTTCCCTGATGTTTGTAGTGACTCGTCATCATCGTTTTCTCTAATGATTCGAAAAGGAATTCATTGAAATAGTTGCATCTAATGAAGTTATGCCCTCTCATCATCTTCTCCAACGACTTTGGTAAGTCATTGAGTATTTCCTTCATGGAATGAAAGGAGTTCCAAAGATCATGCATCTGATCAGAGAGATTTTGGATTTTCTCATCTTATGCATCAATACGTAACTTTAATCGACTGATCAATTGGGTTTCCGGATTCATTATTCGGTTTTCCAACAATGGAACCAATTGATAGGAATAATGCTAACAGAAATGGAATACTGAAAGATTAAAGGAACTATATAGATTTATTAATCAACAGAGAAAGGAAATAAGAGAAGATCTAAAGAACTATATAATCCTCCTGCCTAAATTCAAAAGAGAATGAATTCTCTCTGCCCAAGCTAAAAGCCGATCTAACAAACAATTTCCACACATCTCTCCTCACCACAATCTCTACCTATATATTGTTCTCAAACCCTCCCCTACACGTGCCCCTCCAGCCCTCCTATTATCTTCTATTTTCCAGGCCCAACGCTCAATAAGCCCAATGAAAAGTAACATGTTCATTATCAAGCTCCTACTCAAGTTCCTTGAATAGGCTTTCGAGTCGAGTTCAAGTATAGAAATATTCGACTCATGAAGCTTGCAAGCCTTGTGCCCTTATATAGCTTCCTTTGTGTGTAGTGTGTACACATGATTACCTTCTCTAACACATAATCTGTCAAGTTGTAAATAACACTAAATTAACTTTCTCAAAAGAAAAAGACTCGATCTAGGCTCCAAAATTCGATTATCTCATCAAACTCAAACCCAAAAATGAAGACTTGATCTAGCTTGAGTCGGGTCTCAAGGTTCAAGTTTTAACTTTTAATCTAGAGTCGGGCTTGAGCTAGGCGCTATATCAACTTGACTCAACTATACTCGAACTGAAAACTGGTTTTAAAAAAACTACAGGACCGAATATATCTGATTCACGTCCAGTCAGTCTGGTCCCAGTTTGATTTTGCAGTTTCACGTGCCAAATGAACATACAAAAAAGGAACTTAAAAGACAACTACAACATCGCTAAAGGAATAGAGAGTCACCCTCGTTTTTCATTCCAATTAAAAGCTCAGTCTCTTGTCCTGCCACTACCACTGCATACGATGAAATAAAAGGGAAGTTATTACAAGAGATAAAAATTCTTGAAAGAAAATAAGAAATGTTGATTTAGATAAGCAAGAAAAACAAGTGAAATGTTACTTACATTTCCCCAGGTTCTTTGGAAACACACATACTGTTTCCACCCCTGGAGCCGGACTATAATTTCCAACACCAAAGTCCTGGACATCATCATCAACAATCCCAAGATCTCCTTCCTCGACAGTTTCGGCAACAAGTTCAGCATCTTCTGAATCTGACTCAGACTGACACCTAGCAACTATGAAGCAAGAAATAAATTAAAACAAACAAATCTCAATTATACATAATTGACCAAAGGGAAGCTGAGCCCACATGGTACAGCCAAATCATGTACCACTATACAATATGATAGATTCCAGAATAATCAAAAAGGTTCATCAAGACAAAAAGTTAAGTAACAAATACACTTTGATAACTACATAAAACAGATTCGATTTGAGATGCGTTCCCAATTCACCAACTTTCAACAGATTACTACCAGAAATTATTTAAAAGGCATATACGACTTGCAACAAACTCAATTTCCAAAATCTATACATTTAGTCAACGACCAGCTAAACCTAAAAGTTAAGCCATTTACGCTATCCAAGCACTGTAGATCAGATATTTATTTCAAGTGTATAGAGCATTGAAATTACTTTCCCAACTTCACAATTCAATTAATGTATTAAATAACAAATAGAACTACTAAACTTATAACTAGAAACTCAAAATTTACAACAATCAGTAAGGTACTACAAATGATCCTGATTCAAACCAAAAGTTGTATAAAACAATCGATCTTGATCGGCAAATAAACAGCAGAAAAGAAGAAGATGAAAAAGAAGAAGATGAATCTGGATCAGAGAAGAGAACCTTGAAGGAAGAAAGAAGATGAAAGCAGAAGGAGGAGAGCAAGGATGAAGGAAACCCTAATTTTCGTCATTGTGAAAAAGCGAGAGACTCAACACTCAGCAGCGATACAATTGGTTGATGACTTGATGGGGATTACGAGGTCCAAATGGTTTTTATGTTTTTTGATTAAATAAAACCAAAAAAAAATTTTATAAAAACTAATTTATTATTGTTTCAAAATCTGATATAAATATGTTATAAAATGACAAAAAAAAAAAAAAAAAAAAAAAAAGTGAATTGATAATTTTACTTGATCTTGCATGTACCAAGTTGACAAGCAATAGCATACAGTATATATGAAATGGTGTACAGTGAAGTTGGTTTTTCATTGTGTATATATGAAGTTCGTCCGTATATATAAAACGGAGACGATGAAACTTTTTCTAGTTTACTTTGTTAGTCTTTCTCTTCCAACATTGTTATAATTTAGTCTTAAAAGTCAGTAAAATTATAACACGTTATCAGCACGAAGAGCTCTGCAATTATATCAAGAATCAAAAGAGGTATGGTTACTTAAAGTTATAACTTATAATAATAATATAATTACCATAAATAATTGATACGATAAAAATAATAATACATCTTATGGACTACTAACATGTATTATCATTTCTAACATTTTAATTATGTTTACTAATGTTTTACTTATACTAACATTTAAATAATTGTTGCTAACATTTTATATATGTACTAACATTTGATTATGCATACTAACGTTTATTTATATTTACTTATGCATACTAATGTTAATTTTCTTCCTTTATGCTAACATTAATTATGAATACTAATTTACATCATTAAATTTTTATTCTTATAATGCAAACTACTAATTCTTTTCTCGTCTTTATAACAAGTGTTTTTATATTTTTAAATCATTATTTTACGTTAAACAAAATTTATCTTTTAGTAATTATTTATTAAATTTTAACAACGGCTACATAACTGTTGCAACGGTCAAAAGTTCGACCGTTTGATGACTCGCTTTTTCTCTATAAGTACTCCAATATAAAACCTCATTATTTCATTAAATCATTTTTCTTCTTTTCTGAAAAGAAAATTTTATGGTTTGAAGAATGAAGATGTCTCTCTCGTTTTTAATTTTTCTTATTGTAATACTTTCAATACTATTCTATTCTTTGTTGCAACTTCCATTTGATGAGATGTACCCTTTTCTGGTTTTGTTTTCGTTTACGATTCTCCCACTATTATGTGTTGTAGTTCTTATTGAAATAAATTAATGCTAATTTTATGTTGTTTAACTTTTATTTCGATAGTCAATATGGCAAATCTTGAGAAGTTGTCATTTCCTGCATTGGATGTAAATGGCAATAACTACAAGCCATGGAGCATTGATGTAAAGATACGTTTAACATCAATGGGTATTGTGGAAACACTAAATGAAAACAACAATTGCTCAATTCAAGAAAAGCCAAAAGCAAATGCATTTCTTCGTAAACATATTGATGAAAATTTGAAATCCGAGTATATGAATACGGAAGATCCAAGTATTCTATGGAAAGATTAAAAGGAAAGATATGATCATCAAAAGGAGATTTTGCTTCCAAATGCCAGAAATGATTGGAATAATTTGAGATTCCAAGATTTTAAGAAAGTGAATGATTATAGCTCTGCATTGTTCAGAATATGTTCACAACTCCAAATTTGTGGCCAGACAGTTACAGATGCAGATATGTTGGAGAAAACATACTTAACATTTCATGTATCAAATGTTACCTTACAACAACAATATTGGATGCAAAATTTTAAAAGATATACTGAACTTAACATTGTCCTTCTAGTTGCAGAGAAAAACAATGAACTTCTGATGAAAGATCATCAATCTCGTCCAACTGGATCACTAGCATTACCTGAAGCAAATGCTACAACTAAAAATACAACACATAGACGAGAACGGGGATTTGGTGGTAAACGAGGCTGTGGCCGTGGCTATAATGAAAACAATAATTATAGTTATAATCATGGCTATGGTCATAACTATAATTATAACAGAGGTCATTCACGTGGACGTGGACGTGGTCATAATAATATTCCACGTGATAAGAAATCTAAATCACAAGAAAGACCCAAAAATGATAAACAAAAGGCTAGTGCTTCTCAAGATCCTGAAGATCTTTGTTACCGATGTGGAATGACTGGTCATTGGTCAAGAACTTGCCGCACAGCACCACATCTCTGCAAACTTTATGAAGAGTCTCTTAAAGAAAAAGAGAAAGAAGCAAATTTTACCGATCTCCCTGATGTTTTAATGCCTGAACTGAATGCTTCAAATTTTTTTGATGATTTGGATATCTAATAATGTAATCGGGTTTTCATTTTTCCTAAGCTATGTTTTATTTCTTATTTTTGTTTCTTGTATCATGTATTGCATTTTTTCAATAATAATATGGATGTGTCTCAACTTAACAAACTTTATCATATCTACTTATTACTTTATTTTTATGATTAGAAGTCTAAAATGAATTTTATTGAAGAACTACATCAGGCAAATTCAGGAGATATCTGTATACCAGATAGTGGTGCAACACACAATTCTTAAAACGAAGAAATACTTTTTAGAATTAAAGCCAAGTAAAACAAATATACATATCATATCAGGTCCTGCAGATCTGATTGAGGGAACTGGAAAGGCTCATTTTATATTACCTAATAGTATAAGGTTTTTGATAAATAATGCTCTATTTTCACCAAAGTCTAAAAGAAACTTGTTGAGTTTCAATGACATACACCTTAATAGGTATAATACTCAGACTGTAACGATAGAGAATAAGAAATTTATGCATATTATTGACAATAACCATGTAGTAGAAAGACTACCAGCACTTGGTTCTGGTTTACATTATACATATATAAACATGGTTGAATCACAACTGGTTGTCAAAGAAAAATGTTATGATCCTGGAGAATTAAGTTTATGGCATGACAGATTAGGTCATCCAGGAACAACCATGATGAAGAGGATAATTGATAGTACATATGGACATCCATTGAAGGACCATAAGATCCCTCAAACTAGTAAGATGATCCCATGTACATCATGTTCTCTTGGGAAATTTATTGTGAAACATTCACCAACTAAAATTGGAAAAGAAACCCCAATGTTTCTTGAAAGAATTCAAGGTGACATGTGTGGACCAATTCATCCACCATATGGACCATTTAGATACTTCATGGTTTTAATAGATGCATCAAGCAGATGGTCTCATGTTTGTTTATTGTCAACCCGTAATGTGGCTTTTGCTAAATTTCTTGCTCAGATTATTAAATTAAGAGCACATTTTTCTGATTATACCATTAAAAAGTGAGGCTTGATAATGCTTGTGAATTTACATCTCAAGCTTTCAATGACTATTGCATGTCTGTTGGAATTAGTGTTGAACATCCAGTTGCTTGTGTTCATACACAAAATGGTTTAGCTGAATCATTAATTAAACGTCTTCAGCTAATAGCTAGACCATTAATAATGAAGACAAAACTTCCAGTTTCCGTTTGGGGACATGCAATTTTACATGCTGCATCGCTGATTCGTATAAGACCAAGTGCTTATAATAAATTTTCTCCTCTACAACTTGCTTTTGGTCAAGAGCCAAACATTTCCATCTTTGAATTTTTGGTTGTGCAGTATATGTTCCTATTGCACCACCACAACGTACAAAAATGGGACCTCAAAGAAGATTGGGTATATATGTAGGGTATGAAACACCTTCTATAATAAGATATCTTGAACCACTGACAGGTGATGTTTTCACAGCACGGTTTGCTGATTGTCATTTCAATGAGGCAATTTTCCCAGCATTAGGGGGAGAAAATAAAAACAAAGAGAAGGATGTGTCATGGTGTGAACCATCATTGATTCATCTTGATACTCGGACAAAAGAATGTGAACTCGAAGTTAAGAAAATAATGCATTTACAAGAAATTGCAAATCAACTGCCTAATGCATTTATTGATACTAAAAGAGTGACTAAATCATATGTGCCAGCAGCAAATACACCTGCTAGGATTGAAATTCCAAATAAAAGAGCTGATGATAAAGTCACTCAAGAATCAAAAACACGTCTGAAACGTGGAAGACCATTTGGTTCCAAGGATAAAAATCCTCGAAAGAGAAAGAGCTCTGAAAATAAGATTGACAATAAGAAAGGTGTTCCTGGAGAAATACAAAATAATGATACTTCCATAGAAGTGGAAATAAATGACTCTAATACAGAGATTGCAATCAATTATGTCCATACAAATATCATATGGAACAGAAATGAAATGGAAGATATTTATGAAAAATTTTCTTATGCTGTTGCATATGATATCATTACTGGAAATGATGATCTGGAACCAAAGTCTGTGGTTGAATGTCAAAACAGATCTGACTGGCCTAAATGGAAAGAAGCTATGCAGGTTGAATAAAGTTTGTTAAATAAACGAAAAGTTTTTGAATCTATCATCCTCACAACTGAAGCTGTAAAACCAGTAGGATACAAATGGGTGTTCATAAGAAAACGAAATGAGAAAAACGAAATTACAAGATACAAAGCAAGACTTGTGGCTCAAGGTTTTTCTCAACGACCAGGAATTGATTATGAGGATACATATTCCCCAGTAATGGATGCAATCACTTTTAGATACTTAATTAGTCTTGTCGTTGCTAAAAATTTGGAAATGCGTCTAATGGATATTGTTACGGCTTATTTGTATGGATCACTTGATAGTGATATTTATATGAAAATTCCTGAAGGATTTAAAATGCCAGAAGCATTAGGAAACAAACCCAAGAGATGTATTCGATCAAATTACAAAGATCTTTATATGGGTTGAAACAATCTGGGCGCATGTGGTATAATCGATTAAGTGATTATTTGATAAGTAAAGGATACACAAACAATCAAATATGTCCATGTGTGTTTATAAAGAAGACAAAGGTTGGATATGTTATTATAGCTGTCTATGTTGATGATCTAAATATTATTGGCACAATGAATGAGATAAATGAGGTAATTGTGTTATTAAAGAAAGAATTTGAAATGAAAGACCTTGGAAAAACCAAATATTGTCTTGGTTTATAGATACAGCACATGCACAATGGCATACTTGTGCATCGGTCAAATTATACGAAAAAGGTCTTAAAACGTTTCAACATGGACAAAGCAAATCCTTTTAGCACACCAATGGTTATTAGATCACTTAATGTTGATAAGGATCCATTTCGTCCTCAAGAAGAGAATGAAGATTTACTTGTTCGAGAAGTACCATATCTTAGTGCAATTAGAGCTTTAATGTATCTTACAAACTGTACAAGACCTGACATTTCTTTTGCAGTAAATCTGTTGGCAAGATTTAGTTCAACTCCCACCAAACGACATTGGATAGGAGTCAAACACATTTTTCGATACCTTCAAGGAACCACTGATTTGAGATTATTTTATTCTAACAATTTAAAAGAAGGTTTACTTGGATATGTTGATGCACTACACGAAGCTAGTAGAGAAAGCGTATGGTTGAGATCTATGACAGAACTTATTTTGTCTTCTTGTGGACTAGAGATGAGCAAAAGTCCAATTTTGATTTATGAAGACAATGCAGCTTGCGTGTCGCAGATTAAAGAAGGATATATCAAGAGTGACAAAACCAAACATATTCCACCAAGATTTTTCGCTTACACGCAAGATCTCATAAAGGACAATCAGATTGAAATGAAATACATTCAGTCTAGTAACAATTCGGCAGATCTTTTTACAAAGGCACTTCCTAAAGCAATTTTCAGAAAACATGTTCACAACATTGGAATTCGACATCTACAAAATACGTGATGACTTTTAAATGATAACATGAGGGGGAGTCGACCAATCGTTGTACTCTTTTTCCCTTATCTAAGGTTTTTTCCCACTGGGTTTTTTCTTTAGCAAGGTTTTTAATGAGGCAGCATTTCGTGGTTGAACTCTTACTAAAATTATCATTCAAGGGGGAGTGTTATAAAATGACAAAAAGGTGAATTGATAATTTTACTTGGTCTTGCATGTACCAAGTTGACAAGCAATAGCATACAGTACATATGAATTGATGGTGTACAGTGAAGTTGGTTTTTTCATTGTGTATATATAAAGTTCATCCGTATGAATAAAACGGAGACGATGAAACTTTTTCTAGTTTACTTTGTTAGTCTTTCTCTTCCAACATTGTTATAATTTAGTCTTAAAAGTCAGTAAGATTATTATTTGTCATCTTTTTTCTTAATTTGCCCCTTGTCATTTTCTCAATTTGTCATGTTATTTACTACATTCTATTCTAATCTATATCTGTAACATCTCAATTTTGGGGAAGGTACATGAAATTATTTCATTGGGTTGATTTAAATATTAATATTGAGTTGTACCAATTATTGAGTTATACGTGGAACCGTCACGTGATGAGATTTTAAGTCAACCGGGTTATGGGATTAAGTTTTTATAAAAGATTATAATATTGGTAATTGTTGGTTAATTTGGAACCCGGTGATATCAACTTGTGTTTTTATGATAACGGGATCGAATATTGAGTATCGAACTGAGTTTAAACCAAAACGTAACTTGCTTGCTTCCTTTACTCATTTCATTCCAATTCTAGAAAGTAACTGTGTGTGTGTGCGCGCGCGTGTGAAGGTCTCCAGCAGCAGAAAACCACAACAATAGAGGCTTGAAGTGTGATTGAAGCCCCAAACTTGTATTCAACTTCATTACTTAAAGTTCAAGTAAGTTGGAGTTCAAAGTAAGGGAATTGGTTTTGCATATGTTGTTAAATAAATTCGGAGTAAATTCGTTGAGTTTTATAGTCGAGAATTGATTTTGGGGTTAAAACCCTTGGCTATGAGAAAACAGAGTCGAACTGCTAAAAGTTTGTTCGTGAGCGCGGCCGCGATCCCATGATCGCGAGCCGCGATGCTCTTGAGACGAGCCTGTGTTGCGATGCCACGAGCACGGGGTGCGATGGGTCGCAAGCGGTTACGGGTCGAGTTCGGGCCGCGCCGTGATGAGCTCAGCAGCGATGGAGATCTCGACCGAGATCAAGACTCACTGAGCGTGGCCACGATCCGGCTAGGGTTTTGGGTTAGGGCTTTTGGGCTATGTGGGTTGCGTGTTTGGGCATTCGGGCTTGTGTGTGTTACTTGGGAATTGTGTGTAGCGTTATTGAGTTGTGATTGTGATATCGGGTTATTATATTGTGATTCTAAGGTCTCGAGTTGATAGTGTTGGGATACAGACAGGGAACCGAGACTTGAGAAGTGAGTTTTCAAGGTCAAGTGAGTTTGCATTTTTTCCCGAGATACATGTACGATTATTTACTTAATACATTCATGATCTTTTTTCTGAGCTTTCTTACGAGAATACTATGTTTTTATACGAGTTTTACTATGAGCATTATCATCATGCATGTATTATCGAGCTTTCTTGTGAACTGTGTTTTATTGTATGAGATTTGGGACACATGAGCCACCGAAATATTAAAGCGCGCGGCTGGGTAGGGGTCAAGTCGCTTCTGATTCCCTTTTGAGTTCCTGACGACTGCTTTGTGTGGTCTAGGGATTTGGGTACATGGATTCTTCCACACGGGATGAATACTTATTCTGAGCTGCCTTGTGGGGTCTCGTATACTTGTTCAGTAGAGAACGCTGAACACTTTAGTATTGAGTTTACGATCTTTTACTGAGTTTTTAATAATCATACTACTAACACTTGCATTCTTACCAGCGTTAGCTGGGCGTGTGTTTAATATGTGTGTATCTCACGTGATCAGAATACTAATAGGCCAGTTGGACCCACGTAGGCTTATATCTTCTGACGAGTTGTTAGCTATCATTCTAGAGGTAGTTACATTTTAGGGAATTGTGTACATATATACTTCGAATATTGTGTAACTTAAACAGGGATTACCGTGACTTATGATGTATATTAAAGTTTTAAATTATCAGGGTTTCCACGTGTCCCCATTGGGAATAGTTAGGGAGTATTATATTATATTTCTGTTGACGTGTTATTTAAGTGACGTTGTAGAGTAGAGCGAGGGTGTTACAATATATATATATATATATATATATATATATATATATATATATATATATATATATATATATATATATATATATATAAAGGAGAACACAAAATGCCATATGGTGTCACCACGTTCCACCTAAAAAATAAATACATTTTATTTTATTTTTTTTAAATAAAGGCGTTTTGTGTTAACTACAGTACCAAACATTCTATAAAAACTAAAAGTTACAGTTCCAACTTGAAGCTACCACAAATTGTGTCAAACATATTGTTATATTTTAAAGGATCTACTCAAACATATAAAAAAAACTTGGATCGAATCGAAAATATAATTAGATTGACTAGTCTGGTTTTTTCTAACATTCTGTTTTATTCAAATTATAACTGTTTATTGTTAGCGGTGCTTAAAGAAGAAAGATAATTTGAATCGTCGAATCTTTGATGGATTGATTATGGACCTTTGTCTTTGATAACGCTGAAATTAGATGGTTACAATAATTCCCTTCCCGGAAACTTTTTAAAGATTATCATGGTTACAAAATTTAGGGCATAAATGTAAATTTATCACCCTCACTGCTTTTAAAGCACATTAATCGTAATCCTTCTTTGACTAAGTCAATTTGTGGTTAATTATCAAACAAATCATTCTACGATGACAGGTGTCATTATTTTTTAACAAAAAATTAGTATTCTTAATCTGCTCCTATAAATGAGATGGAAAATATAGTTGAATTATATTCACCCTTCCCTTAAATCTTTCACGCATTCTATCTATTCTATTAAAAAAAGTAAATAAATGTCACTTGTCACTTGACTAGAATGCCAATTGGCGTAATCTAAAAGCGATACGTGTAATATTCTACAATTTCTATTTTATAATATAATTAAATTAATTTAGAAAGAATCTTCCACCTATTATCTTTGAATTTTGTTTTAAATTTGAGTTCACAACTTATGTATTTCACTAGCTTCTTATCCAAGTTTTTTAAAAATATTAAAATAAATAATTAAACTGATTTAGAAAAAAAGACTATTTACTAGATTTCTATTTATTTTTTCTTTCATTGTTATTATTTAATTCTTGGTTATGTATATTACCTTTTGTTATCTGGTTTATACATTTTCAATAATTTTTTTAACAGTATAATAATATTATTTTATTTGTTGTTTCTAAATAGTTTTCAAATTTATACAAATTAAAAAAAATTATTTAAATATCCCGTGTAGTACACAGGTAATAAACTAGTGATCTAGTAGACTAGTATCATTATTTCTCACATATTTTTAATTTGTTTTTTTATTTCTCAAATACTTTGTCATTTACTTTATCATATCATTTAAATTTATAATTGATCTCTTTCTATTTCTCAATTTCTTTAGCTCTCTTATTTTTCTCATTTGGGTTTATCATATTAATTTCTCCTTTGCCACTCGATCAATATTTAAATCACATGTTGTTTGAATTTCCAGAGTGTTATTCTATAGGTATGCATTGCTTGATTTCTGTTTGTCTTATATTTTTTTTCCATCATCACATCCTTCTTTTATTATAAGATATTTTATTATTCAACTTTTTTCATTGTTATGTATTATTTACATGTATGTTTTGCAAGTACATAAGTTCATGTATCATATTTTTTACGATGTCAGACTTATGTATCGAATCTACAAAGACGGTACAAGATGTTACAAGTCTCAATACTCAAAGATGTTGAACCTTTGGCTAACCAACAAACTCCTAATGTTGACCATTTAGCTATCCAAATAATTCCTAATGTCGGTATAAAGTTTGTTTCGGAAGAGGAACTTTATAATTATTTCAGAAAATATGCCTACCAAATTGGATTGGAATTCGAAAAACAAGTTCAATAAGTGACCGTGATAGAAAATACTACTCACTCACATGTGTTAGAAGAGATGTACATGTGCCCTAGAATGAATCTATCACAACAAGATCGATTGTCGAGCAAAACCGATTGTAAGGCAAAAGCTAACATGATTGTTGATGGTAATGAAAGATGCACAATCTCTTGTGATTTTTTGGAGCATAATCATGTTTTAAGTCCCAAAAAATCATGATTTCAACGATCTCATAAGGAAATGGATTCATATTCTAAGAGAATACTTGAGTCAAATGATTATGTTGGGATTCCATTAAACAAAAAATTTCTTCCACTAGTAGTTAAGGCGAAAGGGTATGAGAATATATCATTTAGTGAGAGAGATTGTAGAAACTACATTGCAAAAGTACGTCAACTAAGACTTGAAATTGGAGATGTCGAAGCACTTCATAATTATTTTGTTCGTATGCAAAGGTGAAGTCCAAATTTATTCTACGTGATTGACATAGATGATGAAGGTCGTTTGTAAAACGTATTTGCGGGCATAGCAAGGTCTAGGAAAGCTTTTGAGTCATTTGGTGATGTTGTGTCTTTTGACAGCACATAGTACCTAACTAACAAATGTTTTTTTTTTTTTTTTGAAAGGCTAGTTAGTTGTTAGTATTACACCCAAAGTTAGATTAGAATCACCAATGTCAGGGATTGAACCCATGACCTCTCCTAGAGGCAAGCCTCCCCACCTTTGGTGGTGGCCACCAGGGCAAGCCCTGATGGTTCCTAACTAACAAATGTAATGTCTTTTGCTCCTTTTTGTTGGGGTGAACCACCATGGACAAACTATCTTATCTGAATGTGGTTTAATATCAAGAGAATATACAGAAACATATGCATGGTTATTCAAGTCAAGGTTAGAATGTGTGAACGAACGTTCACCAAAAGTAATAATAACAGACCAATGTAGATCAATGTAAGCATTCGTGACACAGGTGTTCCCCAATTCTTATCATCGACTGTCTTTGGCATATTATGAAAAAAACTTTCTGAAAAACTATGTAGGCTAAGGTAATATAAAGCAATAGAAAAGACTTTAAAGACCCTTGTGTATGGGTCTATATAGCATCAATAGTTTGATAGTGGCTTGGCTAAAATGATTAAAGATTATAATCTTGAAAAAAAACAAGTAATTATTCTCCTTGTTTAATGACTGAATCGTTGAATGCCGGTATATGTAAAAGAAATTTTTTGGGCAAGGATGTCTACGACTTAAAGAAGTGAAAGCATGAACTCATTTTTTGATGGGTATGTTAATTCTAAAACCTCATTTCGATGATTTGTTGAACAATATGACAACACATTGAAGAGCAAGATAGAGAAAGAAATTAAGGCCGCTTGTGATTCTCTCAGTTCTTTATATAAATTGATGATCGGGTTTTACGTTGAAAGACAATTCCATGAGTCTTACACCAATGCAATTTTTTTATGTTGTTTCAAGATGAGTTGCGAAGTATGTTGTTTCGCATTTATCATTATTCAAACAAATGGTACTCTGTTCATGTATCATGTCACGAATATTATGAAAGGTAAGCATGAAGACTTGAAGAGAAGAGTCATTTATATCAAATGCTCTTGTCATTTGTTTTAGTTTAGAGGAATTGTTTGTCAGCATATGATGAAAATCTTGATTGAGAACGATATAAAAGAAATTCTTTCACATTATACTTTGTCTCGATAGAGGAAAGATATAAAGCATCAACACTAGTGTGTGATGAATTGTTATGACGATTTGAGAAGTGAGGAGCAAGCTAAGCAGTTTGATCATTTATGTGCCAACTTTTATAAAGTTGCGCGCACACATTGCTAATTCTCAAGAAAAATATGAATATTTGATGAAGTGTATAGCTTTGGCAAAAAGAAAAGTTAAATGACAATATATTCGAGTTGTGGTGTTAATAGTAACACAAATTTAATGTCCGAATATGTTCATGTTCCAAGCTCTACTAGAATGTTATTACCACCATTGCAAGTATGTGCCAAGGGCCGCCCACCATCAAAGAGAAAAGAATCCAAAATAGAAAATTTTACGAAGAATAAAAAGAGAATTGTAAAAAAAGTACTATTATATACGTTTCATAATGTTACCTTTGTTTGGTATAGTTTTTGATTAATTGATTTATTTATTGTAGGTTCGTGAAACAAAAAAAGATAACTTACAAGAAACAAATTCCATCGATGATAATTCTTCGGTGGATATCTACCCATTTGATATTATTCACTAAGCACACAAAGAGGTGAGTTTGTATACCTAATTTTTATTTGGTTACATAAATTATAATACTTTTACGGTATAATCATTTTTAAGTTTTCTGAAGTGTTTTATATTATTTAGAAAATAAAATAATAGGATACGTATAAAAAACAAGAGGTTTAAGGAATATAGAATACATTAATTAACTATTGCAATATTGCATGTTATTTTATGAGGGGTAAATTAGGAATAGTGTTAGATCCATAGTTGTGATAGTTTCAGTGTTTAGTTTGTAATACATAAAAGTTAGTTTGGTGGCAAAAATGTAAAGATTTAAACCTTGATGTAATGGGTCAAAGACCTTAAAATGTCAACCCATGGGTCTAAGAGTTAATTTTTTAATCTAAGTACAATTGTTTATTTTATAAGTAGTTTGTGTTAGGGCTTTTCAATGTACATACATGAATTATATTGTTGAAAACTTTGGTGGTTAATCAGACTTTAACTTTCGTATAATTGCTAAGGTATTCATCCTGTTCTTCATATATTCATATTATTCTTTACATTTTTGGTGAATGCATAATATTGTTGATTGCTTGAACGAATCCAGGAATTACAAATAGTATTATAAATTAAAAAATTAATTGATGAGTTGATAAGAAGATGACACTTGTCATCATATGATGATTAACTAGCTAGGTGTTTATATCATTTCTCTAAAAAGTTTTATCAGTATACATGTGTTGTCCCAGTTTCATAGCAATCATTTGTTACATAACAACTCACTATTCCACTTAGTTTAAGGAAATACCTATTATGCTCTTTACACATGTAATTTACATTGTATGTTTTCATCGATTTGCAAAACTAGTAGTGAGGTAAAATGACAATTTATCACCCATTAACATAAAATTAACAAAAAAAAAAAAAAAAAGATCACAAATGCATAAGAATAGTTGTTCATATATGTCATTTCATTTTCATTTCTCATTAACAATGACTCCAAATTTGGAGCAAGATTTTGCAACGAATTCTACAAATCAATATCAAGTTTAGATGGAAACGACTTGGCAACGAGCACAAAACATGTTGATACTAGCAAAGGCAAGTCTCATTATTTTCAGGAATTTTAAAACTTTCATTTTCTGTTGTAATAATATTCTTTTATTACTGCAAAAGAATATTAAACCAATAGTAATCCAAAAGTTGTAACTAACAAACAAAAGAATCATTCCAAAACCATTGTTTTTTAGAATTACTCATAGGTTTTAATAATTTCATTATTCTCATGGGTTTCTGCTATCCATTACAACTAATGATTACCAAGTTACCACAATATGGGAACAATCATACAAAGATCGAGGTAACCACACACATTGAAAGAAACTATTCAGACCCTCCCTATAAATATCTAATAGTAATAATTATTCAGTTTTATTACTAGTCGATTTTTTCCTGAAAATCTATACTTACAATCGAAAAACCAATGTAGAAATTCAAGTAACAATCTTGCTGTTTGGTTTTATTGATTTAACATTTTTTATTTTTAATTTGTATGAAAATATAGAATAATCATCCTTGCAACATCCAGTTCTTGATTTTAGCAGATGTACTATGAAGTTAACAGAAGATTTTGATGACAATCACCATCAATGATCACTAAAGACTAGCATCGGTAACCGTCAGTGGCGGCTATGTTAAATCGGAGGTAAAGTGAGAGTAAGTGGACGACTGAGAAATATGAGAGTGAGGCTATGTGACGGGTTAAAAGGGGATTTAAGGTTAGCACAGATTTATATATTGGACGAAAGACTTTTACTCCTCTGGGTCATATAAAGCATGATCATGACCCGCGTGAGATTATTTTTTTCACAAACAAAAATATAAAGATACATGATTAAAACTGGATGTTGTACCGAAAGCACTCAAATTGTTCAAAATTCACCTCTCCTAAATCAAAGAGGTTGCATTTAGATTACGTTTGGTAAAGAAAATTGAAAAGACAAGAAATGATAATAAAATTTTTGGTTTTTTAGACCATGAAACTTGATAAATACAATAGAAAATTTATATATACGATTTAAGTCTCTTAACTGATAATTTGTATTCATTTTCTTTCTACCAAACACAATCTCAAGTCCTATTTTTAATACTTGTGTTTTGATTGAGGCACTTTCCACCACCTGAAATTTGTTTTCCATCACAAATTTTTTCTTTAAATTTTTTCCTCTGTGTGTAATAATTTAATTTATCAAATACTTAGTATACATTATATTATTACACGATCTAACCTGGACACAACGTATGGGGAAATATTAGTTTATATGAATTTTATTATAAAAACCAGAAAAAGTCAGGGTCAAACCTTCATGTAGATTTGTAAATGAGGCGAGCTACTCGTGAGTTTTTCTTGAACTCGACTCGTTAAAAGCTTGAAAAAACTCAAGTTAAACGAGCTCGAACCTAAATTCGAACTCATTTAATAAACGAGCTCGAGCCAAGTTTCATATATGGAGCTCGTGAGTCTAAACGAGCCTAAAAATAAAAAATAATATATATTATATAAAAATTAATCAAAAAAATTAAAATATATAATAAACGAGTCGAGCCCAACCGAACGCGAGTTTTACATGCAAAGCTCAAAATGAACCGGGCTCGAGGTTGGTTTATTCTTTTAAACAAGTGGTGGCCGAAAATGGCTCGGCCTCGGCTCATCACCCTCCCACCATCAGGCGAACGAACCGGCCGGGTTCAGTTTTGATTTGTTTGATCCGGATTGGTTGATTTGGACCCGTTGGGTACCCGAATACAAAGGGTGTGGGGTGTACTTGTCTTCGACCATGGTAGATTCTGTAGAGTAAAACTCGGCAAGAAATCAGAAGTTTCATCTTAATCACGTTATCTTCCTGAGCTTTCTGCCTTGCTGGATCGGATAACGGATAAACCCTAAGAAATCAGCAACAATCATACCTAAAAGAAACCAAAATTACTCATACGGAATCTTCTGTATTATCTCTTACAAATGGATAATCGACTGCTTCCAAATTCAGAGAATTTTCATCTTGCTCCACCTGATACTCGGTCGTCCCCAAATCAATTGAACACCGAATCGAGGTATGAGCTGTTAAATTGCAAGTTTTAATTGAATACATGTGTACATCATGTAGCACGTCGGTGTTTCGAGTGATTTTACTCGCTAACGGGATTAATTATGTCAATTTATAACGAATTAAGATACGTCATTTGATAATAGACTTTGACATTCTGTTTATTCTACGGTGGAAGAAATTTTGGTTCATGGGGTGTTATGTTTTGGTTGTAAGAGTTTCATAGAATTTGAATTGAAAGTTTCACTTGTGCAAAGTAAGTGTTAGTCAAGCAGTAGTGTTTGTATGATGAATGATCTAGTTCTTTGATTATGCTTAAATTTTGTTGTTTGAGATGAGGAATTTGACTTGATTTGCTTAATTAGATTGAAAATTATATATGTAATGTGAGTGTAATCTTGAGAAATGATTGTCTTTAAGATGAAGTTCAATGATCTAGCGCATTGGATTATTTACTGAGTTGCTTAAGTTGGCGATGAAATACTGAACTTGATTACTTACACTCTTTCTCGAGTTTGGAGAGAAAAGAAATTGTAAGTAAGGAGGGAAGAGAAAGGAGAGGTGCAATAATAATACTTTTGTGTTGCGAGTTGGAAAGCAAGGAAAAGAAAGTGTTATGTTCTAAATATTTTTCATATTCTCTTGCTAGAAAGAAAGCTAACAATCATACCTTATATAATTACAGGCTTACAGCCAAAAGTAGTATAAATTTTGGTCGGAGGTAGTATTGTCGTTCGCATGATAAAGGCGTGTTTTTCATCGTGATTTCAATAGTTTTCCGGACATGAAAAATGTTTTCCATTTTCTACAAAATTGAAGGTGGAATAAGGTAAAATTTTTTGGTACGACTAAGCACAACCTTAGCCAACACTTTCTCCGCTGATTTCTTTTCTCTCGTAAAAAAACTTAAGAACATGAAAATACATAATTTCTCATTGTTTCTTCCAAATCTTTCACTTTGTCTACATCATATAAACTCGTAAACACTGTGTTGAAATTTAGGAGATAAAGATGTAGTTAAATATGTTTTCATCAATCGGAGATTATCAATATACCATGGAAACTTTACCAAAAAAGGAAACATTGCGACTTTCATGACCTTCCCAAAAAGGAAAGTGTTAAATTTTCATGGGATGATGAAGGCATTGTGGTTAAACTGTTCATGCCCTGTAGCTTCAGTGCTTCGCATATCTTTTCACCATTGACTTTTGTTTGTTGCTGCTAAAAGGCCTGGACCGGAACTGAAAGACAGAAAGCTTCAAAAGGCCGATCGAGAGAAACTAAGGAGAGATCGTCTCAATGAGCAGTTTACCGAATTGGGAAAGACACTCGGTATGCCAACATATTGTTTACGTGCTACTGTTTTCTTCAAAGTGACGGGTTCTTATATGTCACATGGACAACTGTTAGCTGTATGATTATATATATGAGTATACGACGTTGCAAAAATGAACTCTAGTATCATGTATCATTTGACATTCTGAAGACTTCATATGATCACGAAGGCTTCTAAGTTCACTTGCATACACATACTCTGTGACATGGATTACTACATTTTTTACACAATATAGGACTTTGGAGTACAACGATGAATCGTGAGCTAAATTACCAAGATATCTACAACTCTAGTAGCAATATAAGGATTACGGTTTTACAATTAGCAATTGGCTTACTTTTGTTTGATCTAACCATTTTAACAATTAGGGGCGTTCGGTTCGTGGATTTCATTGGATTTTCTAGGATTTGCATTTAAAATCTCATGTTTGGTTCGCAGATTTAAGGAAGGATTTAATATCCCAAGATTGCATAAATCCCACCCTTCTTTTTTATTTGAAATCCTTGGTACCCCGTCGCATTTCAATCCCACCTTCCTTCATTTTTCAAATTACCGTCATACCCCTTTATTAATCTAAAAACCCATACTCCCACCCACCTACCCTTCCTTTGACTGATTTATAAAACAACCAAGACTTCATAAAATGTAAATCTTTTTAAAATCCTGCCAACCAAACATCTAACAGATATTAAAATCTTGCAAAATGAAAATGTTGGACAATACATATATTTCGACAGAATGAAAATCCCACAAAGAATCTTTGAACCAAATGCCCCCTTAGTGGCACCGAGATTTGATCTACAAGCATTTTACATCGTTGCTTGCTTAAACTTGAGTAGCCAACTCTAATACTCCATGTCCATCATTCTCATTTTATTTAAAGTTATCCTGATTGTATTCTTTTTTGAAAAGCTTTTTTTTATTTATTTAGTAATGCCCCTGGGCCCTGGCTATATAGTATATTTGATACTAAAATGTTAAATACTTTGAACAGATCCTGATAGACCTAAATTTGACAAGGCAACTATACTTGGTGATACAATCCAGATGCTAAATGATTTGACTGCTCAAGTCAGCAAACTAAAATCTGAGTACGCAACACTCACTGAAGAATCTCGTGAGGTAATTTTTCACCTGGATTGGTTTCTGTTATGTGGTATTTGTAATGAACCACCATGATGGGATTGATGACTTCACTTGCATATGTGTTGTTTTGCTTTGAAGATCTTATATTATTGTTAGAAATCATCATAAGTAAAACAAGCGAATTCACAAGTTCAGGATGATTTCCTGCCACTTGTTATGACAACTTGAAGCACACATTTTTGCAGATTGAAAGATTTAAATTGATACATTAAACACTAGTTTTAGAAGTAGAAGGCAAGCTTCCTTCTGCTCAATTTCAGATGTCCTTTGGCGATGATTACGAAATCTGTATTCCATTTTGCTTTTTAGAACAAAATAAATAAATAAAAAGATAGTGTTTGTGGGGAGGAAATGCTAAGAACAGAACAAAATTAGGAAGAATAAATTGAGAAAGAGGGGATTGCTTCAATAGTGAAAATACTAAGAAGATCAATTACAGAAGAGATCCACTCAAATGGAAACCCCCCTGCCCAAGCTTAAACAGCCGAATACCAGTTTCAGAGCTAAAAAACTAACTGCTCTTCATTACCCATTCCCCCTTATATTATTCCTTCTCTCTCTTCAGTCATAACGACTTCTCTGCTCTTGGCCCTACACTTGTCCTTTCTTAGATCCCTTCCTGCTGTATACTATCCAAGGCCTAGGCCCATTGGGCTCATCCAACACTAGCAGGTTACTCATCAGTTTGGCAACAGTTTCAAATTTCAATAGAATGCAAGGGTTTTTGAAACTAAAGACTTGGTTTTTTAACCTTCATCTTATGATCTTAAGGTAAGCTTTTCAAAGTTCTGCAAATGTTCGATTGAGAGTTGTGTTTGAGTTTTTATGGTTACTTAAATGAGGCTATGGTTTTCAAGTTTTGAACTCTTTTAAATACGTTTTAATATTTTTACCTAAGCTACAACATTTAATAGAAATAACTTATTTACCTCATCATGGATACTATGTGAATAACGGTTGAGGTTTGAATAGTTACAAATATAGCATATCTACTTTCTGATTAGAAACTAACCCTTAATTTTGTTGTGACCTAATATGGGGTTGTTGATGCACTTGGAACCAATAAAAACCCAGATAAAAGCAGTTCAATATTTTAAAACTAAATTTTGAATAGGTTTGAGTTTGTAATGCTTTTAATTTTAGCATAAAACACAAATCACAACATTGTGTGTGTTAAAATAATTCTAACAAAATATAGCAATAGTAAAGGTTGCTAATCATTAGTCTACTAAGCTGAAACTTTTTTTTTCCTCGAATGAAAATAGTTGACTCAGGAGAAGCATGATTTAAGAGAAGAAAAGGCGGCCCTCAAATCAGATATTGAGAACCTTAACCTACAATATCAACAGCGGCTCAGGGCTATGTACCCATGGGGTCATATGGACCAATCAGTTGTAATGCACCCCCCTTCGTACCCCTACCCTGTGCCAATGCAAATGCCAGTTCCTCCTGGCTCTATTCCAATGCACCCATCCATACAACCGTACCCTTTTTTCGGAAACCAGAATCCTGGGGTTGTTTCCAACCCTTGTTCCACTTTCTTTCAGTCCGTCCAATATGTGTCTCCAGTTGTCCAGCCGAGCACTAGGTCCCACATTTCTAGCAGACAAGGCTCTAGAAATAAATCATCGGATCAAGGGGAGAGCGGAAGTGGAAAAGATGAGGATTCTAATGATGTTGCAACAGAACTAGAGCTCAAGACGCCTGGATCTACCAGAGATCAGGTTAGGTTTTACACCTTGTTATATTCTTTTTTTTTAATAGCTGATTGGCCTTTCAACAATTGTACATAACCTTTTTTTGTTTGAAGAAACCATGGTTTTTGAGAAAATACAAAAATGGTGAAGGAGCCATTTTGAACAAAAGGTGCCAAGTGCAATGGTTATTATTATTTGCATAATTTGTTCAAACTTGCTCGGTTTTATCCCTTTTGCATATTCAAAGTAACGATGATTTTGTTTGCAATGAGGGACCAAATACTGTGGTTGGAAAAGTTGATCACTTGTTTTTAATGGGATGAAGTTTCAGGGGAGATTGGGAAGAATAAGGAAGAACAATATATACTTTTTGGAGGGTTATTGCAAGACGCAGAAAAATCCATAAACTATTGTTTAGACGTATAAAAGTTTTTAAGAATTGAAGTACTTCTTCTGTCCAAAAAAAGTTTGGGAACTTGCATCAAGTTTTATGACAATAACCCTTTTGTAAGGGAAATGAAGGCTAGGACAAGGACAAACATATTGTTTTTCCACTCTCCTCCTAGAAGTGACGAATACTTGGAAAGATAAAGGAAGTCTAATCTATATATTATAATCTATATCTATCTATATATTATAATAAAGCAAAACAATTTATGCCACGTGTCGCTTCCACGATGCATGAAATTTTCATTTTCCCGCTTCTTTTTCCTAATTTACTACCTTAACTTAATTACATTAAAAATTTGATTTTAAAATTTTCTCATTAATGAATAATATTAGATTAGATATAGCAACATATTAAATTAATTCTTACCTAAAATAAACATGTATCATTATTATTCTTAATGATCATATTTAAATTCAAATGTAAAAATTTGGATTTAAATGTAGAAGTGTAGTAAATGAAGTAAAATTTTGTGTTAATTATTTTGTTAACAAATTTAAAATTTAACTTAGATAACAAAAGTTAAGAATCAGATGATAACACTTCGATTGTGAATATGATAAATTTGATTATTGATTTTCTGAGATTTATTTTTTTATATTTTATCATTTTCAAAATATATATACGCATTCATGTCTTTTATTTCTTGCATTGAAATTTCATATTTGAAGTTAATAAAAATTAAAAGAAACATTCTTTTGCAAGAACATATTATCTGATTTTAATGATATAATATAATAATATTTTTTATGTAGTATCAAACAACTAAGTATTTTTTTTATCTATAATTTATAGCTTTCAATTTTTTTATTTTAATTATATATAAATTTTATAATAATTTATTAAAATATAAATAGTTTATGTATTTTCTAAATCAGCCCATGTAATATATGGGTCTCAAACATGTATTATAATAAAGCAAAACAATTTATGTCATATGTCACTTCTACAATACAAAAAAAATTAATTTTCCCACATCTTTTTCTAAATTTAACACCTTAACTTAATTGCATTAAATTTTGATTTTTTTTCATTAATTATTTAGTAATAAATTAGATTTTTAACATATTAAATTAATGTTTACCTAAAATAAATATTTATCATTATTATCCGTAATAATCATAATTAGATCCAGATGTAGAAATTTAAATTAGTTGTAGAAATTATTATTATTATTATCTATATATAATAAATGAAAACATCAAATGTAATGTGCACCTCTACGTTTAACCCAAAAAGATAATCACAAATTATTATTATAAAAAAAATAAAAGATAAATACGATTTATTATTTTTTAAAAAGATAAACACAATTATTATTTTTGTATCTTTTTTATTTTTACTTATATTTTATATAAATAAATTTAATTAAAAATATCCACGTAATACGTGGGTCGTAAACTAGTTATACACAAAAGCAACTTGATAAAGGGTGGATGGCTTTTCAAACCACTTTCTAACAAACAAGAAACTCATGAAAGTGCAAAAAGGACTTTATGTGAGAGGAGATCATGAGAAGACACTCTGTTGATCGACTTTACACAGACTGTAGTGTTTTAAATGTTGTCATAGTGTCATCTGCTAGCATTTGTTTGCCTTATTGATTTTTCCTGCCTTTCCACTAGTGCATTGGTTCTTTGTGTTTAGTTAAAGAAAACTAGTCATTTTTCCTTTTCAGTTTTCTATTATAGTCTTCAGGAAAAAAACAAGGGTTTCTGACTTTCTATGAAATTAGAAAACTTGTTTAGATGATGTATTTTTCAGGTGCTTCAAAATGCTATTATTATTTCTGAGGAATAAATTCAGAGTTATTCATTTCTGCAAACCAGTGTACTCCCTCCCTATGCAATAAAAAATGTAAAAGAACAGAAGAACAATCCAATAAAAGATGTAACTGTTCATACAGAGTTTTACAGTTTCACAAGTTTGTTTTGATTCTTTGAATAGAAGCGCGAATTGTTATGGTTCGATATTCTAATCCTCATAAGTGAACTGCTTTGTATGTTGTTTTCTATCAAACCGAGTTTATTTACTTACCTGAAGATAAAAGCATACCAGGAGCATTTTTGTCTCTCTTTTTTCATATTTTTACAGTTAAATATGATCCTGTCGTACTGCAGGAGGGTTCGCCTGGTCAATCAAAATCCAAGAAATTGCATAGGAAGGAGAATAGCATTTCGGATGAAAGCTCTCCTAGCGGGTGTTCATCGTCTCGTACTGTACAAGCTAGCTCATCAAATAGTGTCATTGGCGGCACAAATGATGGTCATTAACATCATCACCACCACCATTAATCATGCATAGGCTGCTAACTTCTCACAAAAAAATCATGGGTACTAAAACCTACTTTCCCTCTATAATTACAGAATGAACTTAAACCTAACATGTCTTTCTCATATTAACCGTTGTATGTAATGCTTGTTTCACTTGAAAGGTTATTATTTTAGCATATTAGTCTCTTAATCAAGTCTTAATATATGCAAACTATGTTAAATTACTTTTACTAGTAGACCCATGAAACTACACCCAGCTAGCAGTCATAAATCAGGGGTGTAAACGAGCCGAGTCGAGCCCGAGCCCGTTTAAGCTCGAGCTCGGCTCGTTTAAAAGTACCAGGCTCGAGTTCGAGCTCTGCTCGTTTCGAGCTCTGTATGTAAAGCTCGAGCTCGGCTCGTGAATAGTTTTCCAAGCTCAGGCTCGGCTCGGGCTCGACTCGTTTACTATATATTTTAATTTTTTAATTAATATTTATATAATCTTTTATATATCATATATAACTTTTTTATTTTTGTCAATTTAATCAATATATTATATATTTATTATTTTAAAAATATATTTATATATAGGCTCGTTTAGGCTCGCGAGCTCGATATGTGAAGCTCGGGCTCGAGCTCGAGCTCGTTTATTAAATGAGCTCGAATTGAGGCTCGAGCTCGGCTCGAACTCGTTTAACTCGAGCTTTTAACGAGTCAAGCTCGAGTAGCTCACGAGTAGCTCGGCTCATTTACACCCCTAGTCATAATGAATCATGCGCACTATTGACCGTTTGAGTAAGCCAAGATCAAGTGAATTATGTGTAGTTATGTTGAATTATTTGTCGGCAATGGTGGTTCTTGGCTGGGATATTCATCTTTGAAGTCGTAACGGGATCCTGTTAAAGTGTTAAACTGCAGTTTCATGGGTAAATATAAAGCTATAGAAAGAAAGAAAAGCCACAAAGTTCAGGTGAGAGAATATCACATCTCTTTCCTTTTGATGGATCTGCATTTAGAATTCTTGTATTTGGTTTTTTTAAAGAGAATTGCATATACCCTTTAAAAGTATATATGAAAATTTCAATACTGTTTGTACAATGCTCTTGAAAAAGGTATATATGGAAAAAAAATTCTTTGTTTTTTTGAGTAAACCTTAGTTCTTCTTAATTTGATGAAAAAAGACATACCTTACGGTTTTATTTTGGGATAATGTCATAAAATAGTTATGTACTTTCAGGCTTGGTATGTTTTAGGTATTATAGTTTTCTTTCGTCTGTTTTAAGCATTACAATTTTTATAGTTATCCATTTTAGTAATTAAACCTTTTGTATTGATTCATTCTGGTAATTGAACTTTCTGTATTTGTTCATTTTGATATTAACACTTTTAGTAATGCATGGTAACTTTTTTACGTGTGTATAATGTCTAAAACGAATCACTGCAAAAAGTTTGATATCTAAAACTGAAAAAAGAACTATAATACCTAAAATGAACCAAACCTGAAAGTACATGACTATTTTGTGATATTATTTGTTTTTATTTTGCATTATGTGTTTCATGATCCATCGAGAATCATCTTGGTAAAACAAGCTTTTATTTACTTATTTCTTTTGGCATTTTGGAGAAGATATTTATGGCTTTCCTATTATTAAAATGAGTTTGAAAGTTTCACAAATCATGTGCTTGGTAAAATAGGTGTATTTTTTTTTATAAAAGTTGTAGCTATTAGTTATAACTGTAAATTTTATAGGTTTATAAATTTGTTTAGTAAAATAAGGTATAGCCCAGTGTTCATGAAAACCAAAATTTCGAAAACAAAGAAGTAACAAAATAAGTGGTTTGATTTTTTTATTTTTGCAGAAAACATGAACTTTTTAATTTTCGATTTGGTTTCCGGCCAACAAATTGAAAATCGATTGAGACGAGATGAGAGATGATCGCTCGTGTTTGTGAGAAAAACTTGGGAAATTCGGAAACTGAATCATTTAACATATGAAAAATCTGATACGGTTTTAGTTTTCAAGACAAAAATAAAAATAAATTTTATTTGGATTCAGTTAGACAAAAGACAAATAATGCTCAACCTTATCGATTGGTTTTCATTTATATCTGGATTCAGTTGGAGTTCCAATTGTCAAGTATAAAATCATGGTTCAAAGCTGATTTGAATTTGCATTTAGTTAATTTTCTAAAATTTTCATTTTACAATTTCATAAATTTTCATTTCACTTTTTATACACTGTCTCTTACTTTTCTAATACTTACTCTATATTTCTTTATAATACTTTTTTTCTTTCTATTACTTTTCTATCATTCATCCTATTTTTTTTATTTTATAATCATTCATCTTATTTATTTTAAAACTAAAACTTTAGGTTGCGTTTAGTTAACGAAAACTAGTCATTTTCAGTTTTAGTTTTCAAGTTATAGTTTTTAGAAAAAAACAAGTTTTCATTTTTGTTGAAAAATGAGATGGAAATTTTGAAATTTTCTGGAACTAAACGCACCCTTAACATCTAAACAAGTTTTCATTTTTTATAGGAACCTTTGTTTTTTTTTTTTTCCAGAAAACTATAAATTGAAAAATAACTAAACGGAAGAAATTTCAAACATAAAGTGAATTGAAAACTTACTTGTATGTTACGGTTATTAGGAGTCATCATGGTTGAATATGTTTCTTCATTTCAAAAGTAATAAAAATTCTATCTTATCATCGTCAAATAAATAAATTTAGTAATATATTGATCAACACCTTCTTATGAAACAACTACTAGTCTAACAACTATTTTAACAATGGATATTTGCGTAAAAAATTCTCTAATGGGACCACTTTTGGAATTAAAATCTCCGATCATTTTTGTTGTACAAAAAACCATCAACCGGTAAAATCTCACAGAAATAGAATATTACCAGTTGTAATCGGTTGAAAGCCACAGGCCACCTACACAAGTCAACAGTAACCATCGAAATTTTACCCAAAAAACACATATTTAAACACAACAAGAAATGTGGATTTGAATCATAAAACACAAATAAGTGAGTTCGCTGAAGATTCATCGGAGACGAAAATTTAGTCAACAGATTGCAACTGGTTTGTGAGGTTGCAAGTAATTTTTTTTAAGGAAAAAACTCATTTTGATAAGTTTTAGTCAGTTAGGTTTTTTTGTGCAATGAAATATGATTAAGAGTTTTAATCGCAAAAATAATCCAACTTAAAGGTTGTTTACATAAATTTTCCTTTTAACAGTGCTGAAATTTACAACAGACACAACTTTATTTTTATAGTTTTTATTATCTTGTATATGAAATGATAGTTGTACTAGTTCCTTTATTAATTTCATGTGACCACCCGTAACATCAAACTTTTGTTAAAGTTTAATAGATTGATGCTCGTTGTACCAACTTTATCGAAGTATCTCAACCAAACAAGCTCATTAGCTTGTGACTTGATCCTTGTCAACCACGGCTCGCGTTTGGTTTTTAGGGTGCGAGCCTTTGTTCGGGTAGTATTCAGTTACATAGCTCGTGAAGTTTCTATCTCGGTTTGAATCTTTTGTAGCGTTAAATCTTTTATAAAATAGAATCTTTATAAAAAGTTTATAAAATATCCAAAATATCTAGGGGAATAGTATCTTCTATTATGTGAGTGTAAGCCATTGGCTTTTGGATATTATTGATGCTTTGCCATTCCTTTCTTATCTATTATACGTCCACGTGTCAACTTCACAAAGGTAAATAGCCCCAATAGTTATATACTTTGTCCTTACAAATGAATATAAACTAGTTTATTACCCGCGTATTTCGTGGATATTTTTAATATATATAAAATATAATAAATAAAAAGATAAAAATATAAATATTATTTTTTAAACAAAAGTATATATGATGATATTATTATTTATTATGACCTATTAATTTTGTATATTTCTAAATATATATGAAGAGTAATTATTTTCTTATATATATTTTTAAACTTTTATTATATTATCTTATAATTAATAAGTTAGTAGATTATTAGATTTTGTTTGATTTGATTTGATTTGAATTTAAAAGTGGATTATATTAGATTTGGATAGATTTAATTAATAAGTTAGCAGAGTATTAGATTTTGTTTGATTTGATTTGATTTGAACTTAAAAGTGGATTATATTAGATTTGGATAGATTTGGTTTAAATTTCTTTATTATTATTAAAATCTATAAATGTCACGTGTCGATTCATGGTGACGACACGTGGCTTCACCAGAAATGAGTATAGTTACTCTTTTAATAGTATAGATAGATATTAAAATTCATAACATGAACCGTATTGACATGTAAGATATATATTTTTAAGGTTTTTATAAATAAAAGTGTGATGAATATTTATAGGGTTTATTATGAAATAACCACATGTTTTTACGTTTTTTGCAGTTTTGTCTTTTCATGTTAATTTTTTCATAAAAGTTCTCAAGTTATTATTATTATTTTTTGGTTTAGTTTAATTTGGACATTAGAACATGGTTTTTTCAGTTTTTAAAAACCCGGTTTACTAATTATAATCAGGTTCTAATGTCCAAATTTTACTAAACCAAAAATAATAATAACTAGGGTTATGGTTGCCGCGCGTTGCTGCGGGTTTCCGTCATGAATACGTAGTTTTTATCGTTTAAGATAAACTATGATGTTAAGAAATAGAAACATGTTCAACACTTCAATGATGACAACAACGTCAGTACATTTGTATGTTTAAATATTAGTGGGTTACATGTTTTTTTTACTAATTTTGTTTGACTCAATTGATGAAGTCTAAAGTATATTGTTTTTTTAGAGTTTTATATGAAGAAAACAACATGTTTTCAGGTTTTTTTTTTGTGATTTCATCCCTCCATTTTATTTTTTTTTAAATAAAGTCTTCAGGTTATTATTTTCATTCTGGTTTCTGGAAAAAGAATCAATCATGTAATTTCCATAAATAAAAAAACCAACATGTTTTCAATTGTTTATTCCATGAAAAGCCCTCAAACTTTATGACTTTGTGGGCAAAAAAAATTCTGAAAATCACAAACAAATAAATATCTTGAAGATTATATTGTAAATAAAATAACACTGATAGGCTATACCGCAAAAATAAAAAAAAAACATGTTTTTGATTTCATATTAAACCTCTTTTTTACATGAAAATTATGAATAACAAAAGTTGATATTTTATATGCATCTTGTGAGACAAAACCAAAAACCAAAAAACAAAAAAAAAAAAAATTCCCGGTCATTTAGTTCTTCAAATTGAGGTGGAAGCAGAAAATTTCAATATTTTAATATATAATCAAATATTGAAGAAGTTGATGTACAAAATAAATACTCTATTTATAAATAAAATGTAAAAAATGTTGAATTCAATATTTATTAAGCTTTAAAGAGTTTCATATATAAAATAAATAAATTTTATGTATAAATATAAAAACATAAAAATAATCAGATATAATATTGTCCAACAATAATGTTTTTTATTTAAAATAAATAGAAATGATCATATTACCTACAATGTAACAAATATTTCTTATAAACTAAAAATACATTTAATTAATTAATAAATAAATTCATATAAGAAAAACAATTTTGAGGTATAAAAGAAAAAAGTCAAAATACAAATAAAAATTTATATTTAGGCAAAAGGAAAAAAAACAAAAAACAAAACAAAAGATTACAAAATGTAAAAATAAAAAAATCTCTTACTTTTTTGATTGAAGACAACATGTTATTCATTAAAATTGTTTGATCTATTTATTCATGTTTTTATATGTATATTTATATTTTCAAAGTTTTTCAATCTTTATTGACACAATATGACGGTGCAATTAATGCAAAAGATTTCCTTGTTTTTTCTTTTACTTCATTTTCATTTATTTTATTTTTTTTTCAAAACAATCGCTATACTCTATGCCAAAACTCACAATTCTCCAATAACAACCGCCTCCACAGGATGTATATATATAAATTTTTGATATTTTATTGTTATATGTTTATCAATCAGTTGGTTTATTTATATTTAGTTTTAATAAGTTTTCAAGTTTTAGTAAGTTATATATTTTTTAATAAGTTATGAAATTATTATTTTTTACTTTCTTTGAATAAATAAGTTTTTATTCGATTTACTTAATTTTATATATATATTTTTTGTTCCGTTAAATTTAAAATCTAAATGATTCGTTGTTTCATGAATTTCATCTATTCAACAAAAATTAAAAAAGTGAAATAATTCATCCTTTTTTCTATCGGAAAAATTTATAGATTGATTAATTGCTTTTACGTTCGGTTAAATTAAAAATTAGAGTTTCTCGTTTTCTCCGAATGAAAACATTTAATTAAATCAATTGACGTTATTTCCAATCGTTTATATTAAATATGGTTCATCGTTTTTTCTAAAGCAAAAGTATATAAAACTAATATGATTAGTCGTTTTTTCGTTTGGTTGAATCGAAAATCAATGTTGTTAAATGTTTTTTCCAATTAAAAAAACGTTAAAAATTAGACTAAGCGGTTGTTCTGGTCATTGGATTACATTTAAGGCCGAAATGGTTCGTTATTTTTTTCGAGCGAAAACTTTTAAAGTTGAAACGACGAACCATTTCAATTTTTGCAACGAAATGGTTAACAAAATGGAAAAAGCGACCAACCAAATCTATTTTAAGTATTTCCGACGGAAAAAAAATGAATAACCATTCAAATTTTCAATTTTACCAAATGTAAAAAACAACCAAATAATCTATTTTAATGTTTTATAAGAAAAAATGGTTAACCATTCCGATTTCTAATTTAACGATACAAAAAAACGGCGAACCAATTTAATTTAAATTTTTTTCGTTCAAAAAAAATGGTATATGTGTGTGTAGGAGAGTCGTTTTAGAAAATCACAGGAACATTTCTGTATAAATATAGGAAACCACAGGACCTTAAATGTAGGAAACCAAAAGAACTTTTCTGTAATTATTTTTTAAAATATAATGATCTTTTTGTAATTTTTGAAAAGTATAAGGACCTTTTCGTAGTTATGAAAAGTATCATAACCAAAGCATCAAAACTTTTTAAAATAAGATGATTTTTTGTAACTATTAAAAAGTATAAGAACCTTTTTGCAGTTTTTAAAAGTATCATAACCAAAAGCACCAAAACGGTGCGTTTTGGTATGATAAATGTAAGTTATATAAATAATAACTTGAGTACTTTTATAAAAAACATAGAGAGACGAAAACGTGAAATTTGTGAAAGGCTCAAGGCGCACCTAGACGCAAAGGGGTCCCTGGGGCCTAAGCGCGAAGCGCAGGCGCAGGCGCGGGCATCAAGAATGTGAGGCGTGCCAATTTAAAGAACTGTAAAATATATATATATATGATGCCTACACAACTTAAATAGCAAAGCATACTTTTATTTCAAGCTTAAAACATTAAAATAGCAAAAATACTAGCATAGTTCCAGCAATGTGATCAAACAAGTTAGAACTAAAGTGCACAAAAAAGGAAGTATCAATCAATGTCTTAGGTTAAAACATTAAAATATCAAAAAAAGAAAAAAAAAAAAAAACTAGCATAGTTCAAGGAGAGGTTGCTGAAATTTGAAAATAGAGAAGTAATTATTGAAGGATGAACTCCTTGATACCTAATGAAGTCGATTTTTATCAATATGAAGTCGATTGGTATGTTTTTGAAGAACTAATGACGCAATCGATGTGTAGGGTTTTCTTTTAATCATTTATGCCTTGTGTAAGATCCATAAAAATAAAACTAAAGCCTACTAAAATAGAAATCCCACTAAAAACACATCAAAAAATGCCTTTTTAACTGAGGCACGCCTAGGCCCACAAGCGCCTCAAGCCCAAGGCGCAGCGCCTAGGTGAGCCTCGAGGATGTATGTAGCCTTAGTCATGAAAAAGCCCAGACACTTGAGCCTTATGCGCCTCAGAGCCTAGGCGCGCCTAAGACGCGCTTTTAACAACTATGCGTGAAAACATATTAGTTATTTTCATAATAAACTCACATCTATATGTTTATATAATGTGATTTTTTAATAAAATGATTAAAAAATCTATATCGTATTGTATTAAAAATATATTGTGTATAATTTCTAAATTGTTTAATGTGGTTTTATTTAGTAATTTTTTTGGATTTTATGTTTAACTAGTTAAATTAAGATTAAAAATCCAAAATCTATCTACACATTAGTATATGGGTCAAAAATCAAAATAGATCTATCAATCGTGTGTGTACCTATTTTGTATAGTAAAATATTTGTGTGTGTATGGATGAGATCCATTGTGAACACTTTATTCGTTGTGAACAAATATAAAAATACATATAAACATTCATATATATCAACAAGTGTTTATCACAAGATTCATATGGTTCAAAAGGTTTATAGAAGTGTCTGCAACAATATTCATAACATTCAAAATGTTCATAACAGTGTTTGCAACAAGATTCATAAGATCTGACAAATTCATAGGGATTCAACAAAAGATTTATAGGTTAATAGATTGATTCAGTAACATTTTGCAACAAGATTCGTAAATTCAAAACCATTTTATTGTTGTATACAATGGTCACAACGAATAAAGTGTTCACATAATATTCTCTCTCTCTCTCTCTCTCTCTCTCTATATATATATATATATATATATATATATATATATATATATATATATATATATATATATATATATATATATATATATATATACGTGTGTGTGTGTGTGTGTATAGGGTCAGGTTCTATGGGGAACCTGTATGCATTGTGCAACTTGGGAACCTCCATACACCGTTAGATCTATAATTTCAATGAATCAGATTTTAGTGGCAAAAGGGTAATTAAGTTGAACTTTGTTGCACCGGTGCACAACATATCACCCGCGGAGGGGAAAAATTGGAAGAAGGTTTATTTAGCTAAAATTCACCTTCCTTCGTTGCATACCGCGATTCTAACCCTCCTTCCATAATTCGTATTTGCTCCGGATTTCGCTCAAGATTCCTCCCACCATCTTTATCCCGAAAATTATTCATGCATACTCAAATAGATTAAGCTTTGTTCTTCAAGTACACAGATACAATGCATACGGTTCAAAGGTTTTCAAAAAAAAGGAAAAAGCAAACATTCACGTGCGAACAACCGGTTTTTTTCGCCGTTGCAACTTCGATTATTTTGTTAAATGGAAGTGCATTGTTGCATATTTCGTGTTCATTGGGGTGTTTAGTTCATAATCGAAGTACGTATTTCGTAATCGAGGGTTTTTATGCCCTAGTTAGTTTTGGGTTCAATCGGTAGGGTGTTTAGTTCATAATCGAAGTATGTGTTTATGAAGGTTTGAGTTGCATCTCTTTTGAAATGCATCATGCGTCGACTTTCAATATGCATATTAAGGTTATTTAAGTATGCATATAAATTCAATTTCAATAATGTTTATGCATTGAAGACATGCATATAAATTCAATTCAATCGGATGTCTAGCTACGGGTGTGGAGATGAAAACCGTATGAAGACATGCATGGATAGAAAGTCAAAACAAATGCAATCTATCATAACTAAAAACTCCACGATTTTAGCAATTACCATAATATATATCCGGTTAGTTGAATATAGAATATTTTAAATATCTTAATCTAACTAAATAATTGTTTAAATTTCCAATTATGCATTGTTGCATCCTTATTTAATATATTGTGCATTTTTGGTTCCCCCGGTTCACAATGCATCGTGGTGCCCCATAGAACCTCTATATATATATATATATATATATATATATATATATATATATATATATATATATATATATATATATATATATATATATATATATATATATTTATATTTATATATATATATATATATATATATGGTAACCCTACTCAGGGCTAGACAGGGCTATCCAACCCACACGATAAACCATCGCAGCTAACTCTGTAATGGATCTTATCTCACCAACTTATCGCTACATGCACACATATAATATAACAAAGCAAGGCGAAATCATACATGAGTGGCAGCACCCAGTGCTTGTGACCTGATCACCTATAGCATATAAACATATATAGACTCGAAGTAGAAGGCGTGCCCTTTAAAAAGACTTGTGTACTAATCTGGATCGTAGTATCTAACCCTCACAAGCCCCTAACAATCATTGTTCCGAGCTCAATGTCTACTGGTCCCTGTACACGTAACAGATCCAACATATTAATCTGAGCCCAATAAGTAAACCCTGGGATACTCTGTAAATGATAATATAACTGATAGACACTTAAAGTATAACTCAAATGGGTCCCAAGGCCCAAAACCCAATTCTGACCCAAACAGGGTTGATCGCGACCACGCTCAGCCCAGTGCGGCCACGCTGCCACATTGTGGGGGGCGTTACCACCGCAGCCCATGCACATGAGCCCTAGCTCGACCTGGCCCCACTTCAGACCCATCGCGACCGCGATCCAAGACGAACTACAGTTCTCTGTTTTGTCCTCTATTCTGTACAGGGATGGTTTAACCACCACAATCGACTCCAACAAGTATAAGCTTGTAAAAACAATCTATAAACACTCACAAGCACTTTGTAAACCATTATCAATGACATGTAACACAATTAAACGCAAAGATCTGAAGCTTTCCTTACCTTAAAGACTTGAAAAATATAAATATGATGGTGTGAAGATGAATTACAACAATAAACTTATGATCTATGGATTCTCTCTTTTTGCTCTAACTCCTAGAGAACACACACACTTTTGTTAATATATGGTTGTGAAGGAACCGGAGCAAAGGATAAGAACACAAACAATGTATATGTTTTGGTTATAACACCAGTTTGACACTCAGTTCCCGATCCCGTTATCAATATTTTCGAGTTTAATGCAATAGATCTCATTTAATCTCGTAAATCCATAATTATTAATAATCCACTAAAATTATAATTCAAAGCCACATTTTACTCGATCCCGACATGTAGGGGTGTAAACGAGCCAAGCTGAGCCCGATCCCATTAAAGCTCGTGCTCGACTCGTTTAAAAGTATCAGGCTCGTTTCGAGCTCTGTATGTAAAACTTGAGCTCAACTCGTGAATCATTATGCAAGCTCGAGCTCGGCTCGTGAATAAATATGCAAGCTCGAGCTCGACTCATTTATTATATATATTAATTTTTTAGTTAGTTTTTATAATCTATTTATATATTTATATATAATCTATATATTATATATTTATTAATTAAAACTATATTTATATATGGGCTCGTTTAAGCTCGTTTAGGTTTGTGAGCTCGATATGTGAAGCTCGGGCTCGAGCTCGTTTATTAAATGAGCTCATATATAGGCTCGAGCACGGCTCGGACTCGTTTAACTCAAGCTTTTCCCGAGCTTTTAGCGAGTCGAGCTCGAGTAGCTCACGAGTAGCTCGGCTCATTTACACCACTACCGACATGTATCGTGCACTAATCGAGATATCATTCGACCAACACAAATATCAATAATTTTAATTAGTCAATAGAATAATTCTATGTATATGCCCGAAAGTTGGGATGTTATATGTTTGATGCATAAATCAATAACAATAAACATAATTACATAATTTGTATCAGACATGTTAGTACAAACTCATAAAGAAAAAGCTAAATGATGTTGCTTATATATGCATTTAACCCATATTTGTTTGTATAATAGTGTATGTATAATAGTGAATATATTTTTAGTAATTATTTTATGTTTATTGGATAATTACATGTTGAATAAAGTTACTATTTAATAATCAATAATATTTGTTGTATTAATATTATATGAATTTTTTTCATAATAGTTCATAAAATATGATGTGGTGATATATATATATATATATATATATATATATATATATATATATATATATATATATATATATATATATATATATATATATATATATGAGTTCCGGTAAGAACCCTCGTTACCGTGAGAACCTCTCTAAAATTTATGCATTTAATGTATAAAATTTAAATTTAATGTTAAAATTAATACATTTGATAAATTTATGCATTCGATATAAAAATTTACGCATATAATGATAATTTGTCCACTTTATATATGAATTCATGCATTTGACAAAATTTGTGCATTTAGTATAAAACTTGATGAATTTAATTTCTAAAGATACTTTTGATGTTAGATTATGATATTTATTAATATTGAAAACCAATAATGGCTTTAAGTTATAAATTTAGTTTTTAAATTTGTGCATTTGATGTATAAATTTGTGCATTTTGAAGGGTTCTCACGGAATTGAAGGGTTCTTATGTGATTCCAGCCCTATATATATATATATATATATATATATATATATATATATTATATATATATATATATATATATATGTGTGTGTGTGTGTGTGTGTATATATATATAAAATTAGGTTCATCAGCGTACCTATGAGATTCCAGCGTACCCAGCGTACCCTAATGTGAATGATCATTCACATATATATTTTTTGAATAAACATGTATAAGACAACATTATAAGACATTTTTTCAAAAGGAGCAACATCATAAATCTTGTGAATGATAAAAAAAGATCATGTGAATGGTCATTCACACCATTCACATTGTGTGAAATGACCATTCACATGGATGACCATTCACATAAATATGCATTGAGCATTCACATAAGTTTTAAGGACACAGAAAGTGTGAATGTATGTGAAATTCATATATCATGTGTATAACATTAATTTAAACATGGTTATGAGAAAAAAAATTTAAAAAAAGTTTTTTAAAGTTGGTACCTTCGGGTGCACTTGATTTCGAGAGGTACTTTTTTGAACCTGACTATATATATATATATATATATATATATATATATATATATATATATATATATATATATATATATATATATATATATATATATATATATATATAGTGGGGTTCGATTGAGAACTTTCATGCATCGAGGCATCATTGAGAATTTTTGTGCATCGGACTATCTACCAAAGGTGCACAAAGGGCATTTAGGGGATATTAAATGTATGGAAATTATTTTTGAATTTAAATGTTTTTAAGATAATTAATAGTTAAATTTGGTATGAAAATCACCATTAACTTCTTTCCTAAAATCACACCCTCTTTCTCTCTTTCTCTCTCTCCTCTCTCTTAGCCCCCTCTTGATTTTGGAAGAGATGAACGATATGCATGATTATGTTTGTATGAACGATCCATGTTTGTATTTTGATGTATTTTGATTTTGGAAGAGATAAACGATATGCATGATTATTTTTGGAAGAGATGAACGATATGCATGTATTTTGATGTATTTTGAATTTGTATTATTTTTGTTAATTTTGGAAGTGTAATAATTAAATAAAGATTGCATAATTCCTGTTTTACCCCTCTGCGAATTTCATCATGTGCACTTGATGCATAAAACTTTCTATTTAATTTCCCTTTTGTCATTTGATCTAACCCACACATTCTTTTCATCCAAGGGTGTAACATCCGTCAATTCGACCTGGTACGTGGAATTATTTTAGTGGATAAATAATTTATTAATATTGGGTTGGTCCAATTATATCCCGTTTCGTGGATTGATACGTGTCGGGATTGGGGCTTGCGTGTCATCGGGTTATAATTTTAATTAACGGATTATATTTTTGGGATCGTGGAATTAAATGGGTTAAATGGGCATTAATAGTGAAAATGTGATATCGGGTTCGGGTTATTGGGTTCGGGACCGATTGAGATAAAGACGTACATATACGTGTCTTCCTTCTTTCTCCCTTATCATATCAAAAACCCCCAAAATAGTGTATGTGTGTGTGTTTTGTGAACTCCAGCAAGAAATCCAGTCTCCAGGCTCCAAATTAAGTGTGAAATCTGAGGATTGATCATCATCTTCTTCCCTTGTGTTCTTGAAGATCATTGAGGTAAGAAACCTTGGGTTCAAGGGCTTAATTTGTGTTGTACAATGAGAATTGGTGAGAAATCCTTGTATAGTTGTTATGTGACAATATGTGCAGCTTATATGTGTGTATTGAGCTAGAATTCGAATTAAGAGGAGGTGTATACTCCTGGGCAGAGCTGAAATCGCAGGTCAGCCATGTGGTTTTCGCGGGGTCGCGGCGCGACCACCAGGGGGTCCGCGGCGCGACGAGTAGCCTGCAGAGAAAATTCGAATTTAATCTCATAAAAAGGGTTTGGGTCGGATTAGTGTCGACTTTCCTTTTGGGTTTAGTTTGGATTAGGGTCTTGTTTGGGATCGTTTTGAGTCGGGTTTTGGGTCGGGTCCGGGTATCGGTTGAGTTTCAGTTTCGTGGGGTTGTCGAGTTCGAATTGAGTTCGGGTCGTTATGATTGTGTGAGATGTGTTATCCGGGAATTGTGTTTAATCCTTGGGCTATCCGTGTGATTACAGGGACTAGCGGATCGCGAGCCGGATTTGATTAGGGCGTTCAGACTTCGGGGAATCAATCAGGTGAGTACTCGAGACTTTTCTAAACGCGCGCCGTCTTTACGATTTTAGCTGTGTTGCTATTTTGTGCGTGTTTATATATATGAGACAGGGACGTGAACCTCAGGTATACTCTAATCCTTATACGTGTTATGTATGAGATGTGAGATCGGTCCAGGGGTCCGTGATGAGTTCCATACGGACGGTAAGTCGCGAAGGGGAATCGCGCGGGTTGACTGTTCCTTACAGTCCTTGGGGCGTATATATACGGCAGGGCCTGTAGCCGGGTAGATTCCGTGCTACAGGGTATTACCGACCATTGCTGTGTGCGATGTGTCTACCGGGGAGGGGTCCCCACAGGGCTATATGTACTCCGATCTCATACTTGTGTCTATATACCTGAGATGTGTGTTGGGCTATCGGGACAGGGACAGGGGTTGTGTGTTATGTGCTTATGTGCAGTGTCAACCCTCGTGTGCTCACGGGCTTTATAGCTCATGTATTCGAGTCTAACATGTTCAGGGAATCAGAAAGGACCTCAGCCGCAGCCGAGGTAGATCCGAGATTGACGGAAGATCTGTAATAATGCGGTCTTTTGTATAGAACGGTTTGTAATAGTTGTTTTGGGATCTATGTATCCAGTGACCGGGATTATTATGTTTTGTTAATATGGGATTATAAATGTATTGACTGCGTTTGTCTTATGTGTTAAAGTTTTAAATTTGCCGTAATCTGCATTACCCTATGACACGTGCGTGTATAGATCCGTTGCGTTATTGCCACTTATGATATTATGTTGACGTGACATTTCCGGGATCGGGAGGGGTGTTACAAAGGGCCAGTGGAGGTTCTTTTGTGCCTCGATGCACAAAAGTTCTCAATGGAACCTCCCTATATATATATATATATATATATATATATATATATATATATATATATATATATATATATATATATGTGTGTGTGTGTGTGTGTGTGTGTGTGTGTGTGTATAGTTCAAGAGAGTACCACATATTATGCAGCGCACCGTACCAGAAGGTACCACATTTAAAAAAAGGGCTAAAGTCATACAATAGTTGTCTACTTTTTAAAGTGTATTCATATGATACGTCTACTTCTTTAATTATCCATATGGTACATCTACTGTCATTTTATTATTAATATGGTACTTTTGTTGACCTATGACCGACTATACCGATAATCGATTAAAACGTGACATTTCTGTTTACTAAATAATGCTGACTTGGATTTTTATTATTATTGAAAGAAAATAAATGTTTTGTGGACTTCAATCAAGGGCTTTTTCATGATTTAAAGCTCCAATGAAGTCGACGGTAGCGCTGTAGCGGTGGGAGTTGGTGGCCTGAAGCATGAAAGCTCCGATAAAGTCGACGAAGAACATGAACATAATAATAAGAATGATAAAAATAATGGGTTAAATATGATTTTGACCATCCAACTTTCAGATTTGTCTCATTTAGCCACTAAACTATTTTTTGTCCTGATTTAACCACTAAACTTTTGTTTAATGTTCTATTTTGGGAAAAATGAATAAAACTACTGGCTAAATAAATACAAAATATGATAGTTTAGTGGCCAAACCGGGACACTTTTCAGTGGTTAAATCAGTAAAAAGAAAGTTTAATGGCTAAATATGTATACAAAAAATAGTTTAGTGGCTAAATCGAGACAAATAATAGTTAATGACTAAATCGAAAAAGATCTAAAAGTTGAATGGTCAAATTGACACTTAACCCAAAAATAATACATAATCAGTTTATAAAAAATGACACCTCATTAGTAAAATGTTATTTCTGAAATATAATAAAAATTTAAATTTCAAATCAAATATTAATATGACATGTAAATTTTTATAACAAAGTAACCGGTCATAAAAAAATATAAGTATTATATTGAAATGATTTAAAATGTGCACGTACTATACAAATATTTTTAAGAGTGATAACTCCTGATGCGCTACTTAATAGGTGGTACTAACTTGAACACACACACACACACAGATATATATATATATATATATATATATATATATATATATATATATATATATATAGATTTAGGTTCAAGTGAGTACCACCCATTATGCAGCGCACCAGAAGGTACCTCCCTTAAAAATAATTTTTTTGAAATTATTTTTCATGAACATGTTTTAATTAACATTATACAGATCATATGTAAATTTCACGCAAATCCGAACACTCTAAGTGCATGAAAACACGCATCACATAAATGTGCGTTCACATGTCTTCAAATTATGTAAGCGTGTGTTCACATCATTTTTTAGGAACTAGGAGATGTGAATGTATGTGAAATTTACATATGGTCTTCACAATGTTATTTAAAACATGTTTATGAAAAAAAATTTTAAAAAAAGTTTTTTTAAAGGTGGTACCTTCTGGTGCGCTGCATAACGAGTGGTACTCTCTCGAACCATATTCTATATATATATATATATATATATATATATATATATATATATATATATATATATATATATATATATATATATATATATATATATATATAGACACACACATCAAATTGGTATGAGAAAGTAAAATATATACACACACATCAAAAAAAATAGTTTAAAGAGTGGTAACTTCTGATGCATTGCTATATAGACATCCCTTATTCTTAATTTTTACTAATCACACACCCCTTATTTACATGATTTTTGTTAATGATTTTTGTTAATGACTCATTTACCGTATTAACATATTTGAAAAGACACGTTGACATCGAAATTGTTTGGTAGGATGATTAGGGTACAAAAAAAATCCCCGTGAGTCCCATGACCCATCCATATCAAACCCATAGGTTGGAGAGACACGTGGCAACAATATGTGCCATCACCATTTATCCTCATATCTGCATGATCTATCACCTATCTCGTATTTAAATTAAAGTATTTTTGTTAAAAAAATTCAAAATGTTATAAAACTCTTTTATAAAAAATGAATTTTTTTTACGCATAAAATTATTATACTTCGTATATTTATTGATATGGTCGTTATATCCAAGTTAAAAGGAGGACAATAACCTGCAAAAATAGTAAATAGATCATTTGGTTGGATGTAATGGACGATAAAAAAATGGAATGCACAAGATAATGAAATGAACAATGTATTGGAATAAATCGTTACGATTTCTTGTGGTGTTTGTTTGGTAGGTAGGAATATTAAAAGAAATGTAATGAAATTGAATAAAAAGTTTTAAAATTATTAAATTTCATTCCATTCTTTGAGGGAATTGAAAAAAAAAACACTTACCCTCAATGAATGAAAATTAAGAGAGGTGAATGAATGACATTTCTTACGTAACGATTCATTCTATTACCACGTGGTAAACAAACAACCTTTTTTCATTTCGTCGTAATGATACATTCTATTCTCTCTCTTTACGGCATAACAAACACTGCCTAAAGTCTGAAAAGACGAAGGATGATAACTAAACCGACAAATAAAAAAGATGTAAAATTACATTAGTTTTTTTTTAACTTAAACCCTAAATATTAATGTTATTAATCTATACAAACATATATATAGTCAATCTAGGTTGTCAAGATCGAATTCTTACCTAGGATCATTTTCGTCGTCACAAGATTGGATTGTATGATCGAGATCAGTATCTTAAGATTTTATCAAAATAACATTCTTTATATGTCTTATAATTGATATTGAATAATAAGTTTATGTCAGATAGGTGAAATATTAGATAATTAATTCACACGTTTACCTTTTCTATTTGACAAATTAAGTTGGCTCGCTTATAAATTTTAAAATTTTTGATGAAAGTGAAAGTAAGATCGGATTGAGTTCTTAATTTTATGATGGATCTTAAAATCCTGACTAAGACCCTACCCACGAGAGATCTTATTAAGGATTGACTCGTTTTTACTGATCATGATCGTAAAATCATAATGAAAATTAAACCACCATGAAACAAGAGCACAATACCAAAACCTTGCAATTGAATCACTAATGTTGCATCGTTAGTCATTACCAACAATTAACACAACATAAATTGAAAACGCGAAACTTGACCTTAAAAAATGAATTGGAAATCGATTAGTGGATAATTGACGAGAGCTTAAGAATCACTTTTTACAATTGGTCCCTTTACTAAGTTATCAAATGTGATATTGAGAGTTAGCTAGGGAAGTATCAACCAAAAATGATATTGTTGATAAGCACTTTGAGCGATGACATGATATGATGAATATGAATAGGACAATTCAAAGATGAAACAACCTATGACACTACATACACCAACCATCTAGTCGGGGCCATTGCTAGCCTTAATAGCAAAACTAAGACAACCAAAAGGTCTAATATGAACAATTGGTGTGCGAAGCATAAAACCTTTCTTTAATTCGTCAATAAGGTCGATCATTTCCTGGGCACCGTTAACCAGCCGAAATATGGTTCAAGGTCAAAACAACTAATCCACACATTTTAAGAGTCAAGGGTTACAAAACTAATTTCAAACTAACAATAAGGTCATTTTGAATGATGATTTTGGTTTTAGTAAGTGCCATTAAAAAAATTTAAAATAAAACCTAAATAATTAAAGATTTTTTCTAAAACACGATTAGTTTTACAAACATTCTTGGTATCAAGTGACTGCTTAAAAAGAAAATAAAAGAGAAATAAAGTCCAGATTTAAAACCCATAAACAAATGATTTTGGCATGACGATTGGACCAAGTCACAATAGATTATCAGGTGATATATCAAACCGAGTTTCTTTGAGTATTATGTGATATAGGTTCACTTTTGAGTGTTCAAAGGATACTGAACAATATTGAGTATTTTTATTGTATAATGGTTCATTCTAAAGGATGTCCAATTTTAATTATATTCAGTGATATGACCAAAGGAAGACGAACCATATCAAGTTATTAGGTGTTGTGTGATATAGGTTCACAATATCAACTCAACTATCTAATTTTATATTAGATGAATTCAAATGTGTTTGCATTTTGAATAACTCATGATATAGCTAGCTCATGTTTTTTTGTCTCGTTTTCTATTGTGGTATATTACATACTAGATTAATATCTATGTATTACATGAGTTAATTTAGGACTATATAAATTAATTATTAAAATTAGAGTTTTGTTAACTTTTTAGTGAATTATATTTTAAATGATTATATTTGAATAGATTTTATTGGATTTGGATTGAATTTAATTTAAAATTGGATTACTATAAGATGATATGACATAACAAACTCATGACATGTGACAAATTAAATGTGATGCCAACATGTGACGTTTTTTTTTAATTCATTTACTAATATTCATTTATAATTATAGATAGATTATAGATAAAATATTATAGATAGATATACATGGGTTATTAGGAACACTTTAGTATTTTGGTGTGTCATTGTGTGATGTATTTGTGATTTAATGAAAATGCGTTGCCTTAAAAATGAATAAATGCTATCTCCATTTCTCTAGTTTGTCAATGTTTAACAAATAATTTTAGATTATGAATATATGGGGCTGAATTGGATAAGAAAACATATTTCAAATGAGTGATTCACAATAATAATTGTTGAAAGACGCATTGGTTCATAATTATTGATTCATGATTAACATTTGGTGCATTTGACAAAGAGCTTTTAAAAGCTCTTGGAAGCTTCAACTTTTAATTTTTGAAATATAAAGCTCAAAAGCTTCATTTTGCTGATGGGAAGTTGAGCTTTTGAATTAGAAATAAAAGTTACCAAAAGCTCTACCACGAGAAGCTACTTCGACTGTGTTTGGCAATGAGCTTTCGGGAGCTTTAGCTTTTGATCTTTGAAAGCTCAAAGTTGATAAATCCGTTTGGTTGATAGGAGCTTAAACTTTTGATTCAGATTTGAAAGCCCTCTCAAAAGCTCTTTCATGAGAAACTACTTGAAGGGTATGTTTGGCACGACTAGCTGGAGCTTCGAGATGGAGCTTTTAGTAGCTGAAGCTTCGAGTTAAAGCTTTTAGTAGCTGAAGCTTTTGAGACCTGTAGCCTTTTAAAAGAGCTGGAGTTTTTTGTTTTTATATATATATTTGGTTAAAGTAGTTGTAGTAGTGACTTTTAGTATTAAATGACATTAAAAGACATTGATATTAATTAAAAGTTGTAGTTTATAATTATTTGGATGGTAAAAAGGTAATTATGTTTGACCAAAAGCTCAAGCACGTTGAGAGCTTTCAAATCCGAATAAAAAACTTAGGCTCATGTCAACCAAATGGAGCTTTTGAGCTTGAGTTTTCAAAAATCAAAATTTGAAGTTTCTAAAAGCCCTCGAAAGCTCCTTACCAAACGCAGTCGAAGTAGCTTTCAAAACGTGTTTGAGCTTTTGCTCAAACAAAGTTACTTTATTACCCTCCAAATAATCATAAACTACAACTTTAATTAATATCAATGTATGTAGCCAATTTGGTATGAAGGGTGAAATGTAAGTGTGAGGTCACGAGTTTGATTTCCGTCGGAAGCAAGTTAGAGTTTAGGTGGTGAATGTAAATTTTAAAGTCTCCACTTAGGGCAGAAAAGTAAATTAGGAGTAGGAGTAGACTAGTTTGCCCTTAAAAAATTTAATACTACAAGCCACAACTACTTTAACAAACACATTTTTAAAAAATAAGAAGCTCCAGCTAGTTGTGCCAAACATAAGTAACTTTTAAACGGAGTTTGAGCTTTTGGTATAACAAAATTACATTTTTACCATCATAATACTTATAAACTACAACTTTAAATTAATATTAGGTTGCGTTTGTTTTCAAGGATTTTAATGAAATCCAATGGATTTTCATTTTAAAATGCATTCCAGCTGTGTTTGTTAAAAAAAAGGGAATGGATTTGAAAATTATATGAGTTTCTAAAATCCTGTTTCATAAGAGATCTCAAATCCACCTCCCATCCCTATTATTTATGTTTCCGCATCCATAATGAATTCAAAATCCCACGCAAACGTATGCTGCTATTTCCGCATCCATAAGGGATTCAAAACCCCATAGACGTATGCTGCTATTTCCCTGTCATCGAAGGTTTTTCTCCTGTTCAATTGTTGCACTCGTCTTCCTCAACAGAGACTCTCCCATAATCTGTTATATCTCATCCAGGTAAATTATTTGCTTTCTCCTTTGATTTTGCTTCTGGATTGGACTTGTATTTCTCTGCCCCTTCTGTAGCCTGCTACTGTTCGAACTTGCTTCTCGATTGAACTTGCTTCTGTGTTTGACTTGCTCTATTCGAACTTGCTTCCGAGACTTGATACTGTTCGAATATGCTTCTGTATTGAGTCGCCATGGATTAAGTAGAATGATTAATTAACGAAGGTTTTCATGATTCTCTGTCATTTATTGAATTGCCATTGATATAGAATCGATTTTGACTTAGTTTTTTTTCATGATTCTTTGTTATTTGGATTGTTTAAATTGATTTCTGTTTGTGATTAATGATAATGGTTAACTTGTCTTTGACTGCAATATATTCTTGTTAATACTTTTTTTTTGTATTGTATTATAAAATATTTTTTAAAAAGTATTCTTAATAAAACATCATTTTAAAATATAATATAAAACAAAAAAAACTTGTAAAGGGTAGTTTGGTAATTTGTGAAAATATACTTTTGAAATCCTTTGACAGATTTACAAACCAAACAGGATTCTGTAAATGCCAGGATTTAAATCCTGCAAACCAAACACATGACATCATTCAAATCCTGTCATTTTCAAATCCTGTCATATTAAAATCCTGTCATTTTCAAATCATGTCATATCAAATTCCCGCAAACTAAACGCCACCTTAATGTAATTTACTACTAAAAGCTATAACTACAGCCACTTATACCAAATACATTTATAAAAAACTAAAAGCTCCAACTGTTTCAAAAAGCTACAACTTCCAAAACCTCCAGCTACTAAAAACTCCAACTCACAACTCCAGCTCAAAACTATAAGGTGCCGTTTATATTGTATGAATTTAAAATGATGAGATTTTGGAATATTTAGGTGGGTGGATGGATTATGAAATGTGGAGAAGTGCAGAATATGAAATTCTAAATGAGCTAAATCATTTCTTTAAATTTTTTATCCAAACATGACAATGAAGTATTTCCAAAACCAAATCACAAATGAGTTGTTTAAATCCTTCACACCGAACTACACCTAACTAGTTATGCCAAACATACACATTATATGATGTCTTTATTCATTGCTCCACTGAGTGTGCACACAAAAAAAGACGATTCAAATGATGATTTATTCATCCATTAAAATGATTCATCAATTTTTATTTTTCGATGATTTTATTTTAATGCATGTAATTAAATAATTAATAACTATGATTCAGATTTTTTTTTCATACAAGTCAAATAAAAGATATAATTAAGAAAACATGATTCAATATGCAATTATGCATTAAATCACATGTTATCATAGAGGTGAGATTTATTATTGAATTACTGGAATTAAACCAGGACTAAACCGAACCAGTATCAAACGGGGACCATCGATTTTGTTTTCGGTTCTTGATTTTAACATAATTTAGAATTCGGTAACAATCAGTTTAGTAATGGATTCTTCATTTTAGCCAAATACTGGTACAACGGTACTGAATAGATATAACAATTCTCTAAAATCGGTTCTATCTTTGATCCTAATGGTATGTGACGTATGTCTAAAAAAAATTCGATACCACCGATTCGCGGTCCATGACCGATTTCAAATGTGTTCTAATCGTATCTTAATCACGGACGCATTAAATCGTTGCCTCCACGCGCCAAGTGGAGCGTAAAAGTTTATTTCTCATTACAATAAACAGTCATCATTAAACGCATCGTCATCTTTATTCTTACAACCACAGTATCCCTAGCAGCAACAATCAGTTGGTATCTTCACCACCAGATCTCCCACCAACCACCGCCGTTTCCCTCAACTTCCGACCTCCGATTTACGGTTACTACAACAATGGCGATGGTTTCAACTTCACTCACGCCAGCATCTCAACTCTCTGGGCCTAAATCCGCCGCTGCTTGTCCGCCTATTTTCTCTGGACTCCGTCGCTCATCAAAGCTCGACGCTGCCTCACTCTCTACAACTCAATCGTTCTTCCAATCCGTCAATTCTCACTTGCGTTTTTCTCCTGCTTCATCACGACCTTCCAGAGGCATCGTCGCCATGGCCGGCACCGGGAAGGTATAATTCTATGTTTTTTGTTTTTTTAATTTTTCATTGTGGTTATCGACTTATCGTTTATATGACATACCTATTGGTTGCTATGTCGGCAAAATTGACGTTGTGGAGAGATGTTTTCAATTTTCGTCTGTTAGAACGATAATCACACACTCAATGAGGTCTTCAGGAGTGAAAACAATAAAAAAAAATGAACACGGTATTTCGGTCGTTTAGCAAATTTCAGCGTTTTCGGATTTGATTTATACTTTTGAAGTCTATTATCATATAAGATGGATTCGTAGGTTTTTCCCCCTCTCCTTTTGCTAATTGAGTGATTTTTTTGGGGAAAATGTAACAGGTGTGATGTAGTATTAGTTCATGTGTGTTAATGATTCACTGAATTGAGTGAGTGTTTTCTGTCTGTTAGTTTTAAGTCACACGTTTACTCTGGAGGTTCCTGAGATAAGGAGTAAGAACACGTTTCTAAAGTTAATATCCTTGTTGATCATTGTTATCGACCGATTGGAGAGCAAATTGGTAGACATAAGATGAATATTGCATTGGCTGATTAAATCAACTTATGAACAGATTTGACTGATTGTTGTATAGTGTTACCACTTCACATGAAACTCTTTTATGAGTAAAATGTAGTTATACTAGTGGACACAGAAGCAAATAAACTGCATTCTGGATGGCTGAAAGCTTTTGTTATTTCTGATTCTGAACTCTGATGATGGGTTTGGACCGTTTGGTATTGTAAAATGTAAATAAAGATGTTATTTGGAGTTTTGAACTGTACATTGCACTGATTTCTCAATAGTAACGACTGACGATTGATATTATTTTCTTTTGTTACAGTTCTTTGTTGGTGGCAACTGGAAGTGTGTAAGTAACATTTCTTCTAATTTCCCATACTTCTGACTAGAAATCCCATACACTGCAACTTTTGGCACCAACAAACACATGAGTGCATTAAATGAATATGTGAACAACCACACACGTCAATGAACCTGCCATGTTTTTGACACCAATTTTTTTTTTTTGACATGCATTAACCTTGGTGTCTGCCAGGTAAATGAAATGTTTTTATTTATTTATGTCATGTTATTGATTGTCTTGTCCTTTTTCGAACCAGTTTAAATATCTTTTAGTGATAAACGTTGATTTATATCTTCTGCTTGATTTATACCAAAGTCATGCTGATGGAAGATACAAGTCATTCACCTTTTCTCCATGGTTTTTCAAAGTGGTATTGTTATTCTGCATCTCACCTAGTTGTAATTTCCTCTAATGGTTTGTCTTGTAAATTTTGTTCTAGAATGGGACCAAAGACTCTATCAAGCAGCTAGTCTCAGACTTGAACAGTGCAACTTTGGAGCCAGATGTTGGTTAGTTCCTTCATCTTCATTTGATTAAACCGTAATACAACCGTATCATACTTCACTTACAATTGGTATAGTGAGCGAGGTTTCATACCTACCACTTTAAATAACCCATCTATCATGTATTAAAATCATTTCCTGATGGTCCCTTTAGTGTGGCTCTACATTCACCCCACTTTAATAAACTGTCTTATGTCATTTAAATTTTATTGGTTTCACAAGGGAAGAGCATTGCATGCTTGTAACCAATGGTGATTATGGTGGTTCTCTTTTTAGTTGTCATGTGTTCCCACACATTGCATATGCATGTATCATCTACATGCGTGCACTACAACTCTGTAGATCTGTTACAAGAAAAAGCAGTGAAGTATACGAAGTATGTCAATTACTTGTTCAATTTATGTTGAATTTTTTTAAATTCTTGATCCATGTGTGGCATGGAGGCATCTTCGTCTGTGTCTATGGGGCCTTTTGGCTGTTTTGAATAACTCATCGTAGGTGCATTGCATAAAATGGAACTAACTTTCTGCTAATTTCTATTTTTGGGATCATAGTTTAAAACTTAATCCTTTAAGGGCCAATGTTCTAAGTTTATAGTCTAATGTGGGAGCCGGTTACCTAAAAAGACAAGTTTTGGTTAATTTTACCTTATAGGGAAACCGGGTCTCTTTCTTTGATTATAAATTCATAACACATGCCTTTAATGTTTAAATGTTGATTTTGAATTCACGATCCCCAAATCAGAAATTGACCGATAGCATGCTAAATGGGTGAAATCAACCCATTTATTATTCATGTTTCATGGGGCATCTGATCTTACAATCATCGTACTTTGAGTTCTGCAGATGTTGTTGTGGGACCCCCCTTTGTTTATATTGATCAAGTAAAGAGCTCTTTAACTGATCGCATTGAGATAGCTGCTCAGAATTCTTGGATTGGGAAAGGTGGAGCCTTTACTGGAGAGATCAGGTATTCATCTCCATCGAACATAATGTTTTACTCGATATGTATTATAAACTAAAGCCAGAAATGACCCACTACTGGGTTGGATTGGGCCTACATTGGATGCTTGTTTATTTTGTAACATGAAATAGAACATATTGGAATTTTTTAGGCCTAGACATGATAGTAGACAGTAGATAAAGTCTAAATAAATACGTAAAAGATGGGAGTCCCTATAATGTAATAATCCATTGGCTTTTTCTAGGTTTGAATAGTGTATGCAGAAGATCGGTCCTGTCAGAAAATGAAACCAAATCAGAATTGGACTGGAACCTGCTATGTTCAGTTCATTTTGTTTCTACCTGGTTTTCTAAATAGTTTTTGGTTAGAGTTTTTTTTCTTTCCAATAAACGGCCTCCCTTCTCCAATTAAAATGCTGTTTTATATATTTGTTTTTTAAGTTAAAAGACCCAAGTATGTATTTGGTTCACGATCCATTTGGGGACTTAATGGGACAGTTTTGGTTGTGTTATTTGTATATATATTTTTGTTATGGTTTTGCTCTTGATCCTAACCGGTTTTGATCTGATGCATGCGGCATACCCCTGGTTTATTTATGTTTCAAAAAAAAAAACTCTTCACAGTTCTATTAAGTTTCCCATGATACATTTCTGTGGATGGTCAACAAGGTCTGCACTCTTTTATAGTACTCAAAACAAAAGGAAATTGTTGTCATTCTCACATTGATACTTTTTCAGGCGACACTTTCCGGTTCTCAAAGATAGTCAACCGCAGTTTGTGACATAACTTTACCATTTCTAATTGCAGTGCGGAGCAACTGAAAGATATTGGATGCAAATGGGTAATTCTTGGGCATTCTGAGAGGAGACATGTGATTGGGGAAGATGATCAGGTGAGTCGATTACGTATTTCTGTAAGCTACAAATTTAGAAAAACCAAATTTCTTATAAGCAATTATGTAAGGCCATCTGAGAAGTTGCAATAAATGGGCTTTGCATCGGTAACTAATGCAGTTTTAATATCAGTTTATAGGCAAGAAGGCTGCTTATGCCTTGGGCCAGGGTCTTGGAGTAATTGCTTGCATTGGTGAATTGTTGGAAGAAAGAGAAGCAGGCAAAACTTTTGAAGTTTGTTTCAAGCAATTGAAAGCCTATGCAGGCAGGTTTCTCTTACACTCCAAATTTTATAAGAATTGTTTTAATCCCCTTAAATAATATAAATATAACCCTTTAGGCTTTAAGTTAAAGTCACTTTGCATCCTCATCAGTTCCGTTTGTCAGTTTGTGTGTTCCCTTTAAGTTTAAACTTTCTTTGTTTAGTGCTTTTCACTTGGGGGCTTCTCTTATAATCTTAATCACTTCTGTGAATTCTGAAATATATAAAAAAATCTTGCATTTTCATTTCTAAGTAGCATGGTTTACATAAAGAGGTATAAAACAAACATCACATCACTGTTTAAAATCTTGAAGGAACTGAAATATGCCAGTGAGTGAGACAATTTTTTTTCTTAGGCACATTCTTGCTACACCCATAAACTCATGGCTTCTGACACATATTTTCTGGATGGTCACTAAGAATCTACGTAATTTGGTAATGATGGTTGTCAGTTGAGGATGAAAAATTTTCTCCCTTATCTGCCTCTCCTCATGATTCCTTTTTTTTTTTTTTCCTTTTCTGAACGAGTTCTATCTCACCTGGATTGTTCTCCTTTTTCATCTATTGCAATTGCAATTGTGTGGATATGACTATTAATTTGAAGTTCCAAGTTAACTCATGATATTCAACTAAATTTCACTTCACATTATCAAACTTATTGGGGTTTTAATTGTGAATTGAACTTTGCAGGTAACAAAATATTAGAATTGTAAAAGAAAGACGGTCTGAGGAGGAGCTTATGTAACATGTTTTTTGGCTTACGTGCAGATGCCGTGCCCAGTTGGGACAACATTGTAATTGCATACGAGCCTGTATGGGCTATTGGAACCGGTAAAGTGGCCTCACCTGAGCAGGCTCAGGAAGTACATGTTGCTGTTCGTGACTGGCTTGCCAAAAACGTATCGGCCGAAGTTGCATCCAAGACACGTATCATCTATGGAGGTATGGCAAGTTGCAAACAAATATTTATTCATTATGTCCTGTGATTTGTTTCTGTTAATAGATGATATGAATGGTATATGTGTCATAATAATTCTTGCAAGGAGTGACTAATAGATGCGTTAAACATCATTGTCTGTTTTTTTGGCCTAACAGGATTTCAGTTCAAAGTTTTATATATATATTGTTAGTTACTTACCGTTAATAATTAGTTAGGACTTGTTGTTAGGGTTTATACTTTTATTTCTTGGTTTAATTTATTAATCTTTGCAGTTTTTACCTTATTACTTGTTGAATTGACTTGGTTAATTTAATTGTTAATCTGTTAGGGTTCAGTATTTGGTTAAATTGTTCAATTATAAATTGGTCAAATTAATTGTTAATAAACCCACCCCTTTAACGGTTAAATTGTTCAATTATAAATCGGCCTGGGCGGTCGATTTGTCGCTGACTAATCGCTGTTCAACCGTTAAGTGATACGAGTTGGGCTATAATTAGGCTAATTAGTCGGAATTGGTCAAAGTCTGTAAATAACAGTTAAGTTGGTCACACTGGGTCAAATTTTTTTTAATCGTAAGAAATCAGGTTGATTAAAAGGCGATGTGGGAGCATTAACAACATAATAATACCAATGAACTAAAATTCATGTTTGAACAATTATGTTAGTGTTGTGTAAGTAGTTATATTTGAGTATTATGAACGAGTATGCATAATTTAGAAATTTACATATTTAATAAACAATCCGAGTGCTCCCCGCCTAGGCCGAGTACTCGCTACTCCCCCCAACCGTCTGACTGACTGAACTAGCAAGTTTTGCAACGTTGCTATTTTTCTAGATCCGCCACTGGTTGAAGACTAAATGAAAAGATACAAAGATTGCAGATCTTACCATAGATAATTCTGCCATTTGAGGACAAGTCCGCCAAAAAACTTAGATGTGAATACAACTCTGCAACCGAATCTTCTAAATGTGTTTCCACTGAGAACACAATTGAGATCCAAGTCTACAAGTCCCAAGGTTGTGAGTACCAAATGTGGTACTCAAGTGCATGATTAGCATGATGTAAAAGATTTTTGAGTTTGACAGTCGAAACAACTTGTGTCCAACATGATGTAAATTCTTAAAAATAGCCGCATTTGTTACAAATCAAATCGTCCAAAGTGTTCATGGACCTCTAATCGTCCAAAGTCTTGGAGAACTGCTCCATTGAATGTGGTAACACTCGCTCTATATTCCACCAAGATAAAAGACTTCTCCAGATATTTTGTCTGTGTCAAACATTTCTGAATAAGAACTGCACCATATGCATGATATATCTGCTTTGCTGGCAATGGAAATTTTTTTTTTTTCCTGATAGTGTCTTTCCCCCAATTCTTTATCTTTTGTCAGATTGCTTGTATTGGAGAGACAAATTGTTAGTCTAAAAGGAATTTTGAACCCTTTTCTCCACTTGCTAATCATTACTCCACATAAGTGATTGTTAAATTAATCATAATTTTATCTACCTCTTCAGGATCTGTAAATGCTGGCAACTCAGCTGATCTGGCCAAAAAAGAAGACATCGATGGGTTTCTTGTTGGCGGTGCTTCGTTAAAGGTATTATGTCATCGTCTTTTATTATTACGAGGACCCAACTGTTTTTGGTTGCTCTAGGAAAGAAACATTATAACAGGGAAAAAAATTCTGCGGAAGTCTAAAAATAGTAGGACAAACAGGAGTTCTCGTCTCATGATTCATGAAACCTTTTTTCCTCTTCTGCATTTAATCTTTCTGTCTGGGGATCAAAAGGGCAGCACAGTATGTCTCGAGTCTTAACTTAAATTAACATGGGCTCAACAGTAAATCAGGATACAAATGTCACTAAAATAGTATTTCTTCCACAAAACTTTCCAGCACATTATTTTCTAAGCATCCTAAGGCTTGCAAGTTTTGACCCAAGGTATCCTGGCATGGAAAAAGCAACATGAATCCGTCTCATACCCGGTGTGGGATCGAAATTGGGTTGGCATGGGAATTTTTGGGTTGGGTTATGGGTGATTTGGGCTACTGAAATCGACCCAGTTGGCCCGTTTAGATTTTTATTTATTAACCAAAAAAATTTGAATATTAGAAAACCTAAGAAAGTCATCAGTAAATATTAAATTTGGAAATCGTGTTGGACTATGCACTCTCATTTTAATCAAATGTAATATTTTGGTTGTATTTGAGTTGCTTAGTATTGGTCAATGTTTTAGAAATTCAAATTGAACCGAAAAGGCGAAAACTGATCTCGAAAACGCAAACGAAAACATGTGGATTGACACGAACCCAACATGGAAATATATGGGCCAAAAATGGTCTGACGTGAATACCAAGTGGCACGAACCTGGTCCGATTGCCAGCCTCATGGCATCCTACTAAATTTGCAATATTTCATTTTTGGTGGTATTCTTTGAAGGCAATTCTTTTTCTTATGAGTGTCATAAAAGACTAATGATTATCGATTGTTTATGCAGGGTTCTGATTTTGCAACCATCATTAATTCTGTAACGGCTAAAAAAGTTGCTGCTTGATTATCGAGTGTCGTTCTGTTTTGGATCTGGGGCCAAGTAAGTACATTAGAGTGTCATCCTTAGTTCAGATTATAATCCTATCCGCATGTGAGCCAGTCAATTTAGTGGATCTTGATAAATCGATCTCATTTCACTCTGCCTCAGAAACGGATACTTGCACAATGTGCAATTTCTTTTACACAGGATTTGTAATTGACATATCGCCCCAAGTCCACAAGACCTTTGGTCATAGCTATAAAGAAAAACAAGAAACAAAGAATGTGCAATAAAAGAATTGGAAATTTATGCCAATGCACTTTTGCTTACCTTCAGGCTTCTGTCATTGTATTAAAGTTTCGACTCTGTGATGTACCAACTATTTGTTGAGAAAATTAACGACAATTACATAGGAATTAAAGAATGCACAAGCAGGGTAATAATCAAGACAACGAAAAGTAATTACGAAACAAAAAGAAAACACCGAGATATAGGTGGTTTGGTTCAAGAATGACTTACTCCATGGTTGCACTAGCGTTAGCGTCTAGGTAGCGATGGGTTTATGAGGGTTTGAATAACACCAGGGACATACTTACAGGAGAAATGTATACTGCTTATGGGCTTGTGCATGAATTAGATATTCCTTCTGTCCCTCTCTTTCTTGTGCTTTCATGCGCACATAACTCTTACTCACTCATGGCGTATGTTCGTAGGGTACGTTTGGTAGGGTGGATTGGAATAGAATGAAATTTATAAACTTTTTCAATCAATGTTGGTTACAATAAATAAAGTTTGACATAGAATATGAAGGAAAAACTATTAAATTTCCATTCCCTTTCCATTGTTTTGATTCTCTCTATGCTGAAAAGGAAATGAGAAAAATGAAATTTATACTGAACTTATTCTCTACTTCCTCTCATTGAGTATCAATGTTCTCATCCCATAATAAAAATACATGTAAATCTCATAATTTCATTCCATTCCATCGTACCAAACGTCCCTTTGATGTATTCATTGCTTCATACATGGTTTGTATATTTTATCTCTACTCACACTGTACCGCACACTCTTAACTCACTCATGGTGTAAATGCTTAATGCGTTCATTGCTTGATACATGGTTTTTATAATTTATCTCTACTTACTTTTTTCTTTGATTTTGGCACATGTTGTCATAATTTAAGATAGACGACTTGGCTTGAGTGGGAGTTGATCCGTAATTAAAGTTGTAGACTAGTATTCGTGGTCATTAATCCATACTTGAAGAATATACGTGCAGCATATCTGCGAGCAATCTCACATTCTTTATACATCACTCTCAACAATCGTATACATGTATGCATACAGAATACATGCATACACACACACACATAGAGATGGATTGATTGAATGTGAAGCAAAGACTCCTAGGTGACATTTGCTTCGTGGAATGGAATTTGAATGAAATGATATTTAAATTTTAGTGTTAGTATTTTGGTGGTAGGGATAAAAAAATAGTGTTTTTTTTTAGTATTGATTAAGGATGTAGGTTGGAATCTAATTCATGTATAAGTTGGAAGGAATGTTAAATTCCTATAAACAAAGAAATTGATTGCAAATTTAAAAAGTTTGCTCTTCTATTATCTTTGTTATCAAAAGTTCAAAACTAGTTAATTTTAAATTCTAATTTATTCGAAATTTCATTTTATGAACCAGATGCCTCCTGCCACCTCTTTCCTTGAGTGTTGTTTCTGTAATTGTGATGTTCTTTGTTGTCTCTTTCAAAATACTCAAACTTCAAGTCTTGACTGAGTTATGTAGGAATCAAATTCTAGTCATTTGTGCTCCTAAAGCTAGTTATGCTTGTCTTTTTCGTGTCTTCATCTTGGATCATTGGAGGGGGGTGGTTTAGTTTTGGCTCACGGAAAAGGAAAGACTCTCGAAACATGGTCTGAATTATTGAACGTAAAATGAACTGCAAACGAAACAAATCATTACATACCGAATCGGCGAATCGTGAATCCATCTTCTACTTTATGTTATAACCTTTATTATAAGTGAAGTTTTGAAAGAGACATTAAAATACCAGCAATGTTTGTAAATTATTTAACTACATAGGTACTCACAATGTTTGATGTTTCTTGTTTTCCATGGGGCAATTCTATACGCACATCCATCGGTTGCTAATCACACACCCTGCTTTTAATGTGAGGATTAACTTTTAATCATTGAATCTCACGTCATTAACAAAAATCATGTGAGTAAGGAAGTGTATGATTAGTAAAAATTAATGAGGGGGTACATATCAATTCAAATGACTTTAAATGCAAATGAAAGATGTTATGTTTGCGTATCTTGGTTAAGAAATTGACAATTGTTGTGTTCGTTCAAGACATAATTGAGCATGACGAATTAAACGAAACATGTGATAACAAACACATTTATGGAATCAACACGAACCTTAAAAACATGATTAATAGTAACAAAATTAATAGATATATATATATATATATATATATATATATATATATATATATATATATATATATATATATATATATATATATATATATATATATATATATATATATATATATATATTAGTTTATTACCCGCATATTACGCGGATATTTTTAATATATATAAAATATAATAAATAAAAAGATAAAAATATAAATATTAATTTTTAAATAAAAGTATATAAGATGATATTATTATTTATTATGACCTATTAATTTTGTATATTTCTAAATATATATGAAGAGTAATTATTTTTATATATATTTTTAAACTTTTATTATATCATCTTATAATTAATAAGTTAGTAGATTATTAGATTTTGTTTGATTTGATTTGAATTTAAAAGTAGATTATATTAGATTTGAATAGATTTAATGAATAAGTTAGTAGAGTATTAGATTTTGTTTGATTTGATTTGATTTGAATTTAAAGTGGATTATATTAGATTTGGATAGATTTGATTTAAATTTATTTATTATTTTTAAAATCTATAAATGCCACGTGTCGATTCATGGTGATGACACGTGGCTTCACCAGAAATGAGTATAGTTACTCTTTTAATAGTATATATATATATATATATATATATCGGAAATTGTTATAAAAGGTAAACATGTATAACCAAACAATAATAAACGAACAAATTATATGTGTTGGTGATTTTAGTGTCACCTTATCATTTTAGTATAATGGATTTAATAAGTATGTCAACTAGATCATATTTTAGTTTTAATTTAAATTAGGAGGTGCGGGAGTGCACACTTATATTGATCTAAATTGATTTTGGTGCGACTAAAATGGTGGGGGGCTACGCCCCGTTGCGGGGTTTTAGGGGCAGCGCCCCTAGCGGGGTCCAAGGGGCAGCACCTAACAGATTTTATGGAGGGACCTTAAGAGGAAATATACAATTCTGTGGGATCCTAAGTTAATTTTTGTTAAAATTTAACCATCAATTAACCGAAATCTTATCTTTTCGGTGGTTTTGACGTACATAAGGATCGAAAAACAGAATTTTCATAAGACAGTTTTGAAGAATTTGTTTTTTGTCTAAGACGAATTTGGTTCTTCAAGAATTATTCCTATAATTTTGATTTCGTGTAACCAGGCATTAATGGTGAAAATATCAAATTCGAAAAGTGTATTTCACACGATTCTTGGAGAAATTCGTGATTTAGAAACCCTTGTTTAAACACTATGTTCATGGTTGTTCATTTAATGAAGGAAAAATGAAACAAAATAACTTTCTATTTTGAGTTTGTATAAATTTTTGTAGTATATTTTTTTTATATATAATATGAATGTTTCATGGAGTGGATGATCATTTTTTATGTAGTGCATCATGATTATGGTTTAATATTAAACATTTAAACACGAAGATGATGATGGAGAGGTTTTCCTTGTAAGTAATGATGTAGATAGATTTTAAAATGGTAAATAACCAAAAATAATAACAAGTTTTGTCATTTTTATCAATAATAGTAACATTATTTATTTTCATCATTTATAACATCGACTTTTATATTTTTTATCGTTAACAGTAACAATTTTTTATTTTTCTATTAATAATAGTAAATGATGACCTGTAAACCTGTTTAGCAGGTCACCAACAACTTTTCAGTTATCAAAAATAGTAACGATTTTTCATATTTTTATCATTAACAGTAATATATAAAATTAAAAAACAACTTTTTTTGTTTTCTTTTTAAGGTTTCTCTACGATAATGGCGTTTAAAGGTATGGTTGTAACATCCAGATTTCAAATGCGAATTCAATAGAGTTGTTGATAATAATATCGAGATATACGAGATGAGTATAAGGGAAAAGAGTGTTGTGAAGCAGATTGAGATCTAATTTGTGCCGGCTAGAAATGGTCAACCTTTGTGATTGAGATTGAGTTCAGTGTCCGTGTAATCGAGTTAATTAAAGAGATTCTGTGCAAAAGGGTAATAGAGTGCTAATACTGTGTGATACAGTGGGCTTCTAAGACTGTGTAGAGTCTGTGATCAGGAAGTGTTTCTTGGGGTTATTAAGGAATATCCAAGGGAAACATGTGCTTGCATGATTCATGGAGAGGAGTGCTTCAAGAGTAATGGTCCGGATATACTTCGGGGGGATTACCGTAGTGAGTAGTTTGAAATGCTGGGTAACACGAGTTGGCTATAGATGTGCGAGTAAGGGATTGAGTATCGATGAGATATCATATAAGTATCAGTGTTACTAGATAATCTGAGAAAGAGCCGTGTAGCGGTGATTGTCATACGAGTCAGAGTTAGATTCCGAGGACAGAATCTTTATAAGAGGGGAAGATTTGTAACAACCCGTCTTTGATATATATTACGTGGATTTAATTTATTGGCTAATTATATTATTAATATTGCGTTGGGCCAACGATATTGTTATTAATGGAATTAACGCGTGCCAGGGTCAAGTATACGTGTCATCGGGTTATAATTTTAGCGCATTATTAATAAATAGGGATTCACGACATTAAATGAGATATGTTGATATTAATTGTGAAATGTTGATAATGGGGTCGGTTATGGGTTTCGAACTCACGTTATAATACATTTATATGTACTACGCGTTTCTCACTTACTTCATTTTGCAAAGTTTACAAGAGTGTTGTGTGTGTGTGTATATACATGCTACTGGAGTGCATAATCAAAGCCATAACCATTGATTAAGCTGCTGTGAATCATCTTCAAGCTTTCACCTTTGTGTTCTTCAAATTTTAGAGGTGAGAAACCCCTAAAATGATTCTGTTTTGTTATGAAATGTTGGGAATTGACTAGCAAGTGTACCAAGAATATTTTTTTGATGTTTGTATGGGATATGGCTGCTGAAATTCGAGTTTGGGGATTGAATTTCTCCTTGACAGAAGCTAAAAAAGAACAAAGGTTCTGTAACCCGTTGTGATCGCAGTCATGATGGGTTAAGCGCAACCACGATGAGGTTTAAGGCGGTACGGGGTCGAACGTGGGCTAGGGTTCATGTGCACGGGCCGCGGTGGGGGCAGCGCAACCGCGATGATGAACGCGACTGCGATAAGCTCTTTTGGGCCAGATTGGCATTTTGGTCATGAAGCCTATTTGGGGTTACATTTTAGGGTCAATTAGTTGTGTTATTAATTTTTGGGTATGTAGGGATTGTCTGGGAGTTCAGGTTAATCTATGGGGATCCATTGTGTGTACAAGGACTGATAAAGATCGTGTTGAGATAGATTCGGGTTACCGGGAGCTAGTTAGAGTTGACTATTGTGATCCAGGTGAGTACACGAGTTCTTTTAAACTGGCGCCTCAATAAACGAGTTTTACTCTGTTACCTGTTTATATATGATATATAATTGAGATATGAGAAAGGGAAGCTACACCTCACGTATGACCTATCTCTCGTATAATTGTGATAATTATGTGCATGAGTTGAGATAGAGTGAGAGTATGAGATGAGATCCGCCCGAGTTGTCCACGATGGGTTATCGTTGAGGCCGAGGTCAGCGATGGGTTATCGTGGGGGCCGATGACTACGATGAGTTTTCGTGGAGGCTGCTGTCCGCGATGGGTTATCGAATGGACTGATATTCGTGATGTGTTATCGCGTGGGCTGAATAGCCCCACCTAGCCCTGTGTAGGGTTACCGTATATATATGGCAGATTTTATAACCAAGTTGCTCCTTTGCTTTATCATGTAGCTAACCGCAGCTATGTGCGACCTGTTAGTAGTGGGGTGGGTTCCCCACCAGGGATGAGATTCCCAGTGTGATTATGCGGAGACGTGCTCACTAGAGATGTGATTCTCAGTGTTATTGGATCTCATGCTCCGTGATGGAGGTACTAGAGACGAGGACAATGTATATAAATGAGAGTTGAGTTACATTATGTGTCATGTGTTATGTGCTGTGTGTTTGTGTTTATGCTGCTGAGTCTAACCCTTGTGTAATCACGAGCTGTTAAAGCTTACGTACTCGAGTCTAAATGTGTATCTCAAGGGGTTAGAGATCGGGTTAGCAGGGGGGCCGATGTCAGGGATGACGATTAGCTTAGGAATCCCTGCCTGTGACAGTGTGTGGGCTACAGATCCCGGTATGATGTAGTGGCCTTGTGATGAGATCAGTGTGCATGTGTATATATGTTAGATTAGAGTTGATTATGTTGTTATTAAAGTTTTAAATCAACAATGTTTGTTTGTTATCCTATGACTTAGTTGTAATGAGTTTTATGCGTTCTTGCCACCTTTGTCTTGTAAATGACATGGCATTTGGTGGATTTCGAGGGTAAATGTGCATAGAACATTCACATAATTTTTAAGGACACAGAATGTTTGAATGTATGTGAAATTCATATATCATGTGTATAAGTGTATAACATTAATTTAAACATGATTATGAGAAAAAAAAATTAAAAAAAGTTTTTAAGGTTGGTACTTTTGGATGCCTTTGATTTCGAGAAATGCTTTTTTGAACTTGAATATATGTATTAATATTTTAATTAACGAAATTGAATAAATACTTTGAATTAATTAAATTAAATAATAAATTTTATTTAAATAAACTGAATTCTTATTTTAACCAAATAAAATATAGATTTAAGTTAAAAAGAAAAAAAATCTTAATTTATGATTTCCAATGGGAGTTTATATTTTAAGTCTTAGACCTAATTTCAAATGTTTTAAGGTTATAAGTTTAAAATATTATAAAGAGTCTGAAATCTCTTAAGATTTAAAATTTACTAAAATTTAAAATGTAACAAACAATTCTAGTTTACTTAATATGTAATTTTTAAGATATAAGACGAATTGAAATTGTCAAAACAAACGACACCTAAATGACTTGCAACCGGTTATAAAGGTATCCTCTCACTTTAATCCATGTGAATGACAAGTTATTAACATCCGCGCGTTGCTGCGGGGTCAAAAATATTAATTACAAAAATACATATAAAAACAAACGAACAAAAATACTTTTCAAGCAATTCAAATAACGAAACACACTGAATCAGGATCGAAGAGTGAAATTGAAAAGCTAATATAGATTCAAGAAGCAAGAAAAAAGAAAAATGATACGTTTAGTTGGTTCTTATCATGGGTTTCTATATTTTGTAATGTTAAAATTACAAACAATGTCTTATTAAATTGGATCGGAACCAGATTTAATTAATTAAATATTCATACCCATAATTTGAAAATGTGACATTGATTAGGTTTAATCGTCAATTTAATTTGTTGGTTTTACAATCAAATCAAATAAATTTATGACGGTGATGTCTCTAATACATTGATTAGGCTTTGTCAACGGTATATTAGTAGTGTTCAATGTTACACATTATCATATTTAATAAAAAAAATCTAAACATTAAATAGTTGCATTTTAGTTATAAAGAATTTCATTAGAGTTTTGTATCGTGCATTTGAATAATAAAGTCTTTTTCATACAATTAGACATAACATAATAGTTTTAAAAGACAACTCCGAACATAAGTATAATTAAAATCATAATTTTAAATGTGTAAATAAATGTTGTAATATTAAATGTTAAAATAGGACTAAACAAAATCATATTAAAATAAAAGGGCTAAATAAAAGATAACGCTAAAATAATGGCGTGTTATGAAAAAAATTAAATTTAAAATAAAAAAGAATGAAAAAAAAGCCATTGGCTTACTCCATGCATTTTAATAATAAAGTATTTTTCATACAAATAAACATTACTCCAAACATAAGTATAATTAAAATCATAATTTTAAGTGTGTAATAAAATATTGTAATAACAAATGTTAAAGTAGGATTAAAATAAAAGGGCTAAATAAAAGATAACGCTAAGATACGTCGTGTTATGATAAAAATTTAATTTAAAATAAAAAAAGAAAAATTGTCATTGGCTTACTCCATCCATTTGAATAATAAAGTATTTTTCATACAATTAAACATAACTACAAACATATGTATAATAAAAATCATAATTTTAAGTGTGTAATAATATATTGTAATAATAAATGTTAAAATAGGAGTAAACAAAAATTTATTAAAATAAACGGAGTAAATAAAAGATAACGCTAAGATAAGAGTGTGTTATGAAAAATTAAAATTAAAAAAAAAATGCCATTGGCGTAGCCCATTTGGTAAATATATACATATATAATTCCAAAATTGACGGTTGTCCATTCGTTAGCCGTTGCCTCCAGCCAAAGAAGTCACCATCGCTGTTCTACCACCTCCAGCCTCCACCATTGTTCCACCACTTCCAGCCTCTGTCACTGCTACGTCACTTCCAGGCACCGCTCCACCCTCTCAATTTTCTCTTAGTTTTTGTTTAGGGTTATAATTTTTAAAAATTGGTTAGGATTTGTCAAAGTCAGGTGATACGATTTTATCTTGCTTGCTTGATTGTGTTTTGGGTTTTAATGTCTCAAATTAGGTGGGCTTTAGTTAGTATTTATGATGGATTTAAGGGCGGTGAGAGTCGGTAGTGGTACCATTCTCGATGCTATCATTCTGACCATATCAACATTACACCATTACATTACACCAGTTTCTTTTCGGTCCTTTTACCATCCTAAATTGTAAATACACACCCTTCTATTACGTATTCGAGCCTAAATGTGTATCTCAATGGGTTAGAGATTGGGTTAGCAGTAGAGGGCCGATGTCAGGGATAACGATTAGCTAGGGGATTCCTGCCTGTGACGGTGTGTGGGCTTCAGATTCCGGTATGCTGCAGTGACCTAGTCATGAGATCAGTGTGCATGTGTATATATGTTAGATTAGAGTTGATTATGTTGTTATTAAAGTTTTAAATCAACAATGTTTATTTGTTATCATGTGACTTAGTTGTAATGAGTTTTATGCGTTCTTGTCACCTTTGTCTTGTAAATGACGTGACATTTGATGGATTTCGAGGGTTTTACAAATATGCATTGAATATTCACATAATTTTTCAGGACACAGAAAGTGTGAATGTATGTGAAATTCATATATCATGTGTATAAGTGTATAACATTAATTTAAACATAGTTATGAGAAAAAAGAATTAAAAAAAGTTTTTAAGTTGGTACCTTCGGGTGCCATTGATTTCGAGAAATACTTTTTTGAACCTGAATATATGTATTAAAATATTTTAATATTTTAATTAGCTAAATTGAATAAATACTTTGAATTAATTAAATTAAATAATAATTTTTATTTAAATAAACTGAATTTAATATTTTAATTAAATAAAATATAGATTTAAGTTAAAAGAAAAAACATCTTAATTTATGATTTCAAATGGGAGTTTATTTATTAATTCTTAAACCTAATTTCAAATGTTTTAAGATTATAAATTTAAAAGATTAAAAAGAGTATGAAATCTCTTAAGATTTAAAATTTACTGAAATCTAAAATGTAACAAACAATTTTATCTTACTTAATCTATATAATTTTTAAGATATAAGACGAATTGAAATTGTCAAAACAAACTACACCTAAGAGGGTGTTTGGTTTTGCGTTATGAACGTGATTATCAGCTTATTACGTTACAATAACGCAAATAATTGGTTTAAAGTGGTTGGATTGCATACGTTTATAAGTGATTATTTGCGTTTAGAGTTAATCCTACCACACTTTTTCATAAGTTTAAAAATATAGCTTATTTGCTTAATAAGTGATTATTTGGTCATTTTACAAGTAAAAACGCAAATCTAAACACTTTAAAAACTGATTATTTGATAATCATGATAGCAAGAGCTAATCCAAACACTACATTTCTAAGGGTGTTTGGATCAAACAATTTGAGATAAGAATCAGATAATAGTTGTAACAAAAAGTGCTGTCATAAATATAGTGTTTGGTTTAACTTGTGCTGTTTGCTATCATAATTATCAAATAATCATTTTTTAAAGTGTTTGGATTTGCGTTTCTACATGTAAAATGACCAAATAATCATTTATTAAACAAATAAGCTACATTTGTTAACTTATGAAAAAGTGTGGTAGGATTAACTCTAAATGCAAATAATCACTTACTAACGTATGCAATCCAAACACTTTAAATCAATTATTTGCGTTATTGTAACGTAATAAGCTAATATCTTGTTTACAACGCCAAAACAAACACCCTCTAAATGACTTACAACCGGTTAAAAAGGTAACTCTCTCACTTTCATCCATGTGAACAATTCCAAATTCGTCAGGTGCGAGCCAAAGAAGTCACCATCGCTGTTCTACCACCTCCAGCCTCCGCCATTGTTCCACCACTTCCAGCCTCTGTCACTGCCACTGCTAAGTCATTTCCAGGCACCACTCCACTCTCTCAATTTTCTCTTGGTTTTTGTTTAGGGTTATAATTTTTAAAAATTGGTTAGGATTTGTCAAAGTCAGGTGATATGATTTTATCTTGCTTGCTTGATTGTGTTTTGGGTTTTAATTTCTCAAATTAGGTGGGCTTTAGTTAGTATTTATAATGGATTTAAGGACGATGAGAGTCGGCAGTGGTACCATTCTCGATGCTATCATTCTGACCATATCAATGTCACACAAGTTTCTTTTCGGTCCTTTTACCATCCTAAATTGGAAATACACACCCTTCTATTACATATTCGAGTCTAAATGTGTATCTCAAGGGGTTAGAGATTGGGTTAGCAGTGGGGGCCGATGTCAAGGATTACGATTAGCTAGGGGAATCCTGCCTGTGACAGTGTGTGTGACAGTGTGTGGGCTTCAGATCCCGGTATGATGCAGTGACCTAGTTATGAGATCAGTGTGCATGTGTATGTATGTTAGATTAGTGTTGATTATGTTGTTATTAAAGTTTTAAAGCAACATTGTTTGTTTGTTATCCTATGACTTAGTTGTAATGAGTTTTATGCGTTCTTGCCACTTTTGTCTTGTAAATGACGTGACATTTGGTGGATTTCGAGGGTGTTATAAATGTGCATTGAAAATTCATGTAATTTTTAAGGACACTGAAAGTGTGAGTGTATGTGAAATTCATATATCATGTGTATAAGTGTATAACATTAATTTCAACATGATTATGAGAAAAAAAAATTAATTTTTTTAAAGGTTGGTACCTTCGGGTGCCCTTGATTTCAAGAAATACTTTTTTGAAACTGAATATATATATATATATAAATATTTTAATATTTTCATTAACTAAATTGAATAAATACTTTGAATTAATAAAATAATAATTTGAATTTAATATTTTAAATAAATAAAATATAGATTTAAGTTAAAAGGAAAAAAAATATTTTTTTATGATTTCAAATGACTCTTAGACCTAATTTTAAATGTTTTAAGATTATAAGTTTAAAAATATTATAAAGAGTCTGAAATCTCTTAAGATTTAAAATTTATTAAAATCTAAAATATAACAAACAATTTTATCTTACTTAATATATAATTTTTAAGATATAAGACGAAGTGAAATTGTCAAAACAAACGACAACTAATGAATTGCAACCGGTTATAAAGGTATCTCTCTCACTTTCATCCATGTGAACAACTCCAAAATCGACAGTTCTCCATTCGTCAGCCGTTGCCTTCGGCTAAAGAAGTCACCATCGCTGTTCTAGCACCTCCAGCCTCCGCCATTGTTCCACCACTTTCAGCCTCTGTCACTGCTACGTCACTTCCAGGCACCGCTCCACTCTCTCAATATTCTCTTGGTTTTTGTTTAGGGTTGCAATTTTTAAAAAATTGGTTAGGATTTGTCAAAGTCAGGTGATTCGATTTTATCTTGCTTGCTTGATTGTGTTTTGGGTTTTAATTTCTTAAATTGGGTGGGCTTTAGTTAGTATTTATGATGATTTAAGGGCGGTGAGAGTCAATAGTGGTACCATTCTCGATCTCTATCACTCTGAACGTCACACCAGTCGGCCCTTCTACCATCCTAAATTGGAAATACACTCCATTCTATGTCTCTATTTTTTTTAACTAAAAGAAGAAAAAAATTACTTATGGTTAATAAAACAATTAAAGATAAAATATTTAATTTTATAAATATTTAAAACTATTAGACAGCTAAAAATTTAAAACTATGTGATTAAAAATATGAAACAACAATTACGATACTAAAAATTACAAAGCTAAAAATACGAAATTACGAAACTAAAATTATAAAAGTGGGAAAATAAAATTCTCAACCCGACGCACAGCAATTTGTCGTTTGCGTTATAGAATGAGTTTCAGTTGAGCGCCTTGCGATCTATGCTAAAAATTTAAGGACTCAAACAATCGAAAAAAAAGTTCAGGACTTGATTGATAAATCTATGAAAAAGAAAGTGTTTTCTTATCAACCCATAAAATTAGTTCTATTTTAATTATTTCAATTTCCAATGTTAGACTAATGTCAAATACCTCAAAACCCAAATAATTCATGTAAGAAAGTTATAGGTGGGTTTGTTCGGATGTCTGTACATAAACAATTAATTGTTTGTTTTGTAATTAATTAAATTAGATGGGTGATGGATATATGCATGAGGCGAAAAACTGTTTGGTTTCGCAAAATAAAATCTGAAGAAATTATAATTTAAATTGTTACAAATAGTATGTTTATAGTTGATGTATGAAATGATATTTAAAATTAGTTAAGCCTGTGAGATGTTAGAATTCTAAATTTTACTACAAATGGTAAGGAATGAAAAATTCTTTCAACCATACATGTTGATGAAATTTTTTATTCATTCTTTTGAGTAATCCGAATTTCAAAACACACTGTAACTAAATTTCACTTTCTTTAAATTTAATTCGGTGAACCAACCGGAACATGAAAATTAATTGATTACAAATCGAGAATAGAATAGTCAATAGAACATTAAAAAAAAATGGTTACACTAATTCCTTACAATTTCCCAACAATAAATTAGTTACTATTCTTAAAAGTAACCTTGAGGTCAAAGTTTCCTTGAGCATGTTGCTCTTCTTTGATTGTTTCAAGAGAATCCATAACAGAGTCATTACAATAAGATATGCTAATAAGCTCAAGTGTTGGGATATTTCCAAAATCTGATGGAATCTCTACAAGTTGTGTGCACAACTCCACCACTAATTGCTTGAGACATGGGAAGTTGAGATTTGAGGATTCCCATTTGCTGAGATCCAAGTAATGCATTTTCAAGACTTTTAGTTGTCGAAATGGCTCCTCACCAGTATCCCACCGGGGTCCCACAAAGGAATTGTATCGTAATTTGAGTACCTCGAGGTTAGGTAACGATTGAATAATTGACATGTCACTCCAACGTAGATAACACTCTTCTAATGTAAGTGATCAAATTCAACGAAGGAGGAAACGCAGTTATTTCCAATTCTGTCCTCACACAATCCCAACTCTGTGATAACTTGAGGTTTTCAAGGGAAGTGAGTGATTGAAAGTCGTCTTGCAATGTTCGAACATTACATGTTAGCTTCTTTATACCTGGAAAGCATTTCACCAAACTTTTAGCCCCATCTCCTAACTTCACTCTGGAAATTGTTTGCAAATTCATTGGTTTCTGAATCGCAGGAAACGTAATATAAAGGTCTTCTCCTCCAAAATCAAGTGCCTTAGTTTCACTAAGTTTGATATGGTCTTTGGCAGCTTTAAAGAATTAAGATATATGCTTCTAACAATGAGGGTCTGAAGGCTCCAAAGATTGCAATCGAGGAAGGAAAGTTTATGTCCCCATTATATGATATTGCAAGGTATCTTAAGTGAACCAATTGTGACATCTCCTCTTGAAAGTATTCTAGTCCCCCGTATCGTAGATCCAAGACCATTAAAAGCATTAGAGAATGGATATACTTACTAATGAGCTTTCTTGTGTCGTTAAGTCTACCAAAACCCACTAGTGATCGAATTCTTAGAGCATTCATGATGATGATGTTGTCCTCTATGAATAGGCGGCGTTCCTTATATGATGTAATTGAATGCGTTGTGCATTGTGCTTTAAGGTAAAAGTTTTCTTTTATTGCTATTTCCAAGCAGAGCTCCCTCAAAAGATCGTGTACATAAAAAGCTTTGATGCCTCCGTTGAACTTCCTTTCCACAACAACCACCAGATTTCTGTCTACTAGTTCCATCAGGTGATCCTCTGCGATTTCCTCCAAGCTTCGATGTCCATCTTCTTGGATAAATCCCTCAGCCATCCATAACCAGATCAAACGTTGTACTCGAAACATATGGTCTTCTGGAAAGCCTCCTAGATAAAGAAAACAATCTCTCAAGTGACTTGGTAAATGATTGAAACTCAGAGCCAACTGGTGTATGTACTGCGTCTGGTCATTGATAACGTACGAACTCACACTACGACCAATTCTTTTCCATGAATCTTTACTTAATTCCTGTTTTGCTAGAACTCCTGCTACGACAACCAATGTAAGTGGTAACCCATGGCAGTGTTTTGCTATTTGCATTCCAGGTTCGATCAACCATTTGGGACAGTCATTGCTGCCATGGAACACCTTCTTACACAGCAACTCCCAGCTTTCCTCTTCAGTCAAATATCCTAACCGGTGAATGAAGCCATGTGATTTTGCATGCAAAGCAACTTCTTTGAGGCGACTGGTGAGCAAAACTCGACTCCCGGTGTGGTCATTGGGGAAAGACAGTTTCAGAGCATCCCAAGCCTCAGTGCTCCAGATATCATCAATCACAATCTAATATCTCTTGCCCATAAGCTTTTGACGCAACATTTGACGAAGCTGAGAGTACTCGTGACTTCTGACATCGTCTATTTTATCTCCAATGGATTTTAGAATTTGAATTAACAAATGTTGTTTTTCATATGTTTGAGAAACAGTGACCCATCCATGTACATGGAAATGATACATTATGAAGCGGTCATTGAATACTTTGGTAGCAAGTGTAGTCTTACCTAGTCCGCCCATACCAACAATCGAGACCACATCTAGCTGCTTTTGATCTTCTACAAGTTTGTCCCGTATCACTTCAACATGACGATCAAACCCCACAACAATGTCTTCTGATGCTTTCTTGGTTCCTATAGGACTTTTGGGGCAGGAAGTCCCACAAGCAACAGCAGTTGATGGTGTGTTCATGGGATCGGATAAATCCATCTTCAACTTATCACACATTGTAACGAATTCCTCCTTAATAGACTTGATTGATCTCATAACATCTTCAAGATTCATAGAAACTTCTTCTTTTAACAAAATTGTTTAAGGGGCATGCAAGAACCTCCGCAAAACACATATGCCAGGTAACTTATCTTCTCCTTTAATGTTACCTTATCTGGCACCAGGTGAAAAGTCTCCTCATTTCTATCTAGGCTGGAGGAAGAAGCTGGTAGCCGATTGACGGTGGAGACAAAGAGATCGATGATGATATCGTGCACATCTTGTGCTGCATCTTTGAATCTTCTCTTTAGATCCGTTATTTGTTGAAGCTCATGATCTTCAACTGTGAAGAGGGTTTGAATGGTGGAGGCAAGCTCCTTATAAAGCAGTTGCAATTGAGGCCTTAGGGATAAAATGGATGGGTGATTGCTGATGAGTGGATTATCATTTGAGTATATCATCTGCTTCAGTTTCTCCATGAACAATTGCAGGCCTGTGTATCCCATCTCTCTCATTCTCTCTCTCTCTCTCTCTCTCTCTCTCTCTCTCTCTCTCTCTCTCTCTCTCTCTCTCTCCCTCTCTCTCTCTCACACACACACACACACACACACACACAATAAGTGTATGTTCTTTTAAATCTGATGAACTGGTTTACTGCCAATTGTATGTTGGTGGGTAAGTTGACTTTCTTGCATTGAATCATGGATTCTATATTTATTTAAATTAATTTGTAGGAACTCCTTTCAGAAAAAAATGTGGATTAAAAATTAAATGAACCCCTTCAAAAATTTTTAATGCAACCTCATTGATGTGGTCATAATAATCGTTTTCACCTTAAGCTCATTAAATATTTTCTTTAATATATTCATATGAGTTGTAAACATTGATTTATATATTAACTTATTAATCCATTTTTGGGATCATACAGCCGAGCGAGTCCATTTATTTATATATTTATAAACTTATAACAAAGGTTTTTTAAACCACAAACACCAAAATAGAAATTAACAGAGTATTTATAACTTTCAACATGTTAATTAACCCGTTTATTATTCATGATTCATGGGGTGTCACATCTTAATTAAGATTTTTGTAGTTTGGGTTCTGCAGAAGTTGTGTACGCCTGGACCTCTCCCATTGTTTATAATGATCAAGTAAAGATCGATCTAACTGATCTAAAATTGAGATAGCTGCTTGGATTGGGAATGCGGGTTTTAAGCCATTCGAGTCAAACTCGTGAGCTACGCGAGATTGGTTTGAAAGCTATTTGAAATTGACTCCATGTAAGTCAAGACCTTGAGCTACTTTGAGTAGTTTTTTGAGTAGAGAGACCATTTATTTGACTGCTAGTGAGCTTAACGAAGCTTCCACTTATCTAAAGATTTACCATTTATATAAAAATTACAATTTAAATTATTATAAATAGTATGTTTATAGTTGAGGTATGAAACAATGTTTAAGGTTAACTAAGAGAATATTGGTCATGAAATGTTAGGATTCTAAATTAAACTACAAATGGCTAGGAATGAAGAATTCTTTCGACCATAGATTTTGATGGAATTTTTATTCATTTCTTTTGCAATCCAAATTCCAAAACACACTGTAACTAAATTTCACTTTCTTTAAATTTAATTCGGTGAACCAAACGGGACATGAGAATTAATTGATTACAAATCGAGAATAGAATAGTCAATAGAACATTTAAAAAAATGGTTACACTAATTCCTTACAATTTCCCAACAATAAATTTGTTACTATTCTTAAAAGTAATCTTGAGGTCAAAGTTTCCTTGAGCATGTTGCTCTTCTTTGATTGTTTCAAGGGAATCCATAACAGATTCATTACAATAGGATATGCTAATAAGCTCAAGTGTTGGGATGTATCCGATATCTAATGGAATCTCTTTAAGAAAATAGCAACGCTCCAATACTAACTGTGTGAGACATGGGAAGTTGATATTAGAGGCTTCCCACTCTATGAGATTCAAGGAGCACAGTTTCAAGACTTTTAGTTGTCGAAATGGCTCCTCACCAGCATCCCATCGGGATCCCACAAAGGATCCTCGTATTAATTTGAGAACCTCGAGGTTAGGTAACGACTGAATTATTGACATGTTACTCCAACGAAGACAACACCTTTCTAATGTAAGTGAATTCAACGAAGGAGGAAACCCAATGAATTTCAGTTCCCTTCTCACATACTCATTTCCTGATAACTTGAGGTTTTCAAGGGAAGTGAGTGATTTAAAGTCGCATTCCATATTTGTTTGAACATGACATGATAGCCTCTTGATACTGAGAAAGCATTTCATCCAACTTTCTGCCCCATGTACTAACTCTACTCTGGAAATCATTTGCAAATTCATTGGTTTTTGGATTGCAGGAAACGTAATATAAGAGTGCCTACTCTCCAAAATCAAGTGCCTTAGATTCACCAAGTTTGATATGGTCTTCGGCAGCTTTAAAGAACTAAGATATCTTCTAACAATAAGGGTCTGAAGGCTCCAAAGTTTGCAAATCGAGGAAGGGAATTCTTGATCTCTATTATACGATATTGCAAGGTATCTTAAGTGAACTAAACGTGATATCTCCTCTGGAAAATATTTTAGGTTCATGTATCGTAGATCCAAGACCATTAAAAGCATTAGAAAATGAAAATTCTCTTTAATGAGATTTCTCGTGTCATCATGTCTATAAACACACACAAACGATCGAATCTTTGGAGCGTTTGTGATGATGATGTTGCCCTGTATGAATAGGCGGCGTTGCTTACATGCTTCAATTGAATGTGTTTTGTAATCTGCTTTAAGATAGAAGTTTTTTTCTGTTGCTATTTTGAGGCAGAGCTCCCTCAAAAGATCGTGGACATAAAAAGCTTTGATACCACCATTGGACTTCCTGTTTGCAACAACTACAAGATTTCTATCGACTAGTTCCATAAGGCAATTCTCTCCAATCTCCTCCAAGCTATGAATTCCATCTTCTTGTATAAATCCCTCAGCCATCCATAACCGCATCAATAGTTGAACTCTAAACTTATAGTCCTCGGGAAAGCCTCCTAAATAAAGAAAACAGTCTCTCAAGTGACCAGGTAAATGATCAAAACTCAGAGCCAACTGTTTTATGTACTCAGTCTCGCCACTGACGATGTATGAACTCACACTTCGACCAATTCTTTCCCATGAATCTTTGCTCTTTGCTTCTTTCACTAGAACTCCTGCTACGACAACCAATGTAAGGGGTAAGCCATGACAGTTTCTGGCAATTTTCTTTCCAGGTTCGATCAACCATTTGGGGCAGACATTGCTGCCACGGAACACCTTCATACACAATAACTCCCAGCTTTCCTCGTCAGTCAAATATTCTAACTGATGAATGAATCCATGTGGTTTTGCATGCGAAACAACTTCTTTGAGGCGACTGGTGAGCAGAATTCGACTTCTGGTGTGGTCATCGGGGAAAGACAGTTTAAGGTCATCCCAAGCCTTAACACTCCAGATATCATCAATCACAATCAAATATCTCTTGCCTATAAGGTTTTTACGCAACATTTGACGAAGCTGAGGGTAATCATGTTTTCTTACATTGTTTAGTTTAATACCAATGGATTCCAGAATTTGAATTAACAAATCCTTTTTTTCATATGTTTGAGAAACAGTGACGCACCCACGTAAATGGAAATGATATATAACAAAAGGATCGTTGAATACTTTGGTAGCAAGGGTAGTCTTACCTAGTCCACCCATACCAACAATAGAGATCACGTCTAGCTGTTTTTGATCCTCAACAAGTTTGTCCCGAATAAGCTCAGCATGACGATCGAACCCCACAACAATGTCTTCCGATGATGATATCTTTGTTCTTAAAGCACTTTTGGTGTAGCAAGTTCCCCCCTCAGCAGCAGATGGTACTTCTGGTTTTTGATCAGAATCCATCTTCATGTTATTGTGGATCTTAATGAACCCCTCCTCAATAGACTTGATTGATGTCATAACATCCTCAAGATTCATTGAGATTTCTTCCTTTTTAACCAATTTCTTTGACCTGCCACACACAGAACAACATCCACCCTCACATCTTTTTGAGGTGGGTGGATCTTCTTCTGCATCTTTAAATACTTTTGAGATATGATTTTCAAGATTGATGTTGTATAGAAAGAGATCGACGATATCTTGTGCCTCTTCTGCTGCATCTTTGAATCTTTTCTGTAGATCTTTTACTTGTTGAAGCTGATGATGACGATGATGCTCATTGTTGAAAAGGATGAGGGTCTGGATCATGGTATCATAAAGCAGTTGGAATTGAGGCATTTGTGTTAGAACAGATGGGTGGTTGTTGATGAGTGGATTATAGTTGAAGGTAATCAGCTGCTTCAATTTCTGCATAAACAATTCAAGACCAGCTGTGTACGTGTATCTCATCTTCTTTCTTTCGGATGAAATTGATGGGTGGTTCTTGCTACATCGATCTCTGCAACCTTCCTCAAGAACAGTAGTATCTTAAAAGAGTCAAAGGAGATGGACCCTTATTCTTTATTGAAAATTAATACATATATATATATATATATATATATATATATATATATATATATATATATATATATATATATATATATATATATATATATATATATATATATATATATATATATATATATATATATATAATTGGGTTCACATGAGAACCCCTCTGTTTCGTGAGAACGTGAGAACCACTCTAAAATTTGTGCATCCACTATATGAAATTGTGCATTTGATACTAAAATTAAATGTTTTCGATAAATTTATGCATTTCATGTAAAATTTTACGCATCTCATGCTATAATTTATCCATTTACGAATTGTGCATTTAAAAAAATTATGCATTTGATGTTCAAATTTGTGCATTTAGTTTATAATTTAATGAATATAATTTTTGAATGTAATTTTAGTGTTAGATTATGATATTTATTAATATTTAAGATTAATAATGGTTTTAAGTAAAACTTTTACTTTTTAAATTTGTGCATTTGATGTACAAATTTGTACATTTTGGAGTGGTTCTCACGTTCTCACGGTAACGAGGGTTCTTACCGGAACCCAACCCTATATATATATATATATATATATATATATATATATATATATATATATATATATATATATATATATATATATATATATATATATATATAGGGTCGGGATAAATGGGGTACCATGTTAGACTGGGGAACCGGAGTCCACCCATGTTTGGTTATAAGTTTAAAAGGGTAATATAGTCAATTAGATTTATATTAAATAATAGATGACAACTAATAATATAATAGTTTTCTTAATTATAAAGATCTACTTCCATAACATATCTATAATAAATTTCAAAATGAGTTTTAATGAACATGTTCAATAAGATTCGACAATGGGTATTAGTGAACATGTTCAATTGGATTCGACAGTAGGTTTTAGTGCACATGTTCAATTGGATTCGACAATGGGTTTTAGTGAACATGTTCAACCGGATGTGTCAAATAAAGATATTTATTATTTTCTTCAAACCGTTCATGAAGGTTCAATTTCATTTACACGTTATTGAACATGTGCAGTTGGAGTTTTTTTTTGTCGATGTTAAACGTTTTGGTGATAAACCAATATTGATGATATTGAACATGTTCAATCGTGGTTTATGGAGTGTCATTATTGCACATGTTCCGTATGAGTGTAATAAATAATATTAACTAAAATAGAAATTTTCATGGGATACACAGAATCTTTGATATCAATTTAAATTTTTTTAATACCATTTTTACCCCCAACATTAATTAATGTGGGAAAGAATTTTAAGTAAAATTTATATTATATTTTAATGATTTTAATATAAAATGATTGACTATAAATGGTTTTCCGGTACCCCAGTCTAACATGGTACCCCATTGATCTTGAATATATATATGGGTTCAATGGAAAACCACTATGCACCTGAAAACTATGGAAACCTACGCATACCGTCCGATTTGGTGCATTTCATGAAAAACACGGTGGCATGATCGTAAATAAGGTGATGCATCACGCGAGATTTTGATGCATCACGCGGGGAAATTGATGCATTTGTGGTGGTGCAGTGCGGGTTTCACAAGTTTTCAGGTGCATTGTGGTTTTCTATTCAACCCCTCTCTCTCTCTCTCTCTCTCTCTCTCTCTCTCTTTATATATATATATATATATATATATATATATATATATATATATATATATATATATATATATATATATATATATATATATATATATAGTCAGGTTCAAAAAAGTACCTCTCGAAATCAAGTGCACCCGAAGGTACCAACCTTAAAAAACTTTTTTTAAATTTTTTTTTCTCATAACCATGTTTAAATTAATGTTATACACATGATATATGAATTTCACATACATTCACACTTTCTGTGTCCTTAAAACTTATGTGAATGCTCAATGCATATTTATGTGAATGGTCATCCATGTGAATGGTCATTTCACACAATGTGAATGGTGTGAATAACCATTCACATGATCTTTTTTTATCATTCACAAGATTTATGATGTTGCTCCTTTTGAAAAAAAGTCTTATAATGTTGTCTTATACATGTTTATTGAAAAAAAATACATGTGAATGATCATTCACATTAGGGTACGCTGGAATCTCATAGATACACTGATAAACCTGATTCTATATATATATATATATATGTATATATATATATATATATATATATATATATATATATATATATAGGGGTGGGTTCAATGGAGAACCTCTATGCATCGAAGAACCTTGAAGAACCTCTATGCACCACCACAAATGTTTCACAATTCTTCCGTAATGCATCATTATTTCCACGTGATGCATCAAATTCTCGAGTGATGCATCGATTTTTACATTATTTCCACTTGATGTATCAAATTCCCGCATGATGCATCGATTTCTACGTGATGCATTTCAGTTTTTCTAACGATGCATTGTGGTTCTTCATGGTTCTTCGATGCATAAGGACGTTCTTCATTGAACCCACCCCTATATATACACACACACATACACACATACACACACACACACACACTTATGAGGTACGATTTAACCTAACTTTATATCGAGATGTGTTTCCTTAAACCGGAAATAAGAAATGCAAATTGAATCAGATATATTTGTATTGAATTATAAAAATTAAATCTTGTAAGAATATTTTTATAAAACGAAACATAGTATAGATCATAAGTAATAGGAAAAAGAAATGGTTATAAGACGATTATAATATATATATATATACACACACACACACACACACACACACACATTAATAAAGCTTTTAGATGCTTACAAGCTATAATGCATAAAGTACAATCAAACACAACCTTGAATTTTAAGACTTACAAGTCTTTATTGCATGATGTACAACTTTATAATGCAACAAATTTAAAAAAATTAGAAATTAAAATTTAATAACAAAAAGTAAAAAGATGTCAGTCATGCAGCATGCTACTGCAGTCTGCAGCTTCACTCTGCTCCTGCAGCAATCATCCCCCCCAAACGATCTCTTTCCCTTCCCAAACAATCTCTTCCCCTTCCCCAATCAAGCTCCAATAGCTGTTATAAAAACCACTGTATTTCTGCTTCTAATGCTATCTTTCTGATTAAAAAAACACTCATTCTCTTAAAAAAAAAACTGGTGTTGCTGCTTCTGTTTCAGGTATCTATCTTGCTTCACTTCTCCTGTTTATGAATGGATCATATTAATAAAGCTTTTGCTAGAATAATATTAACAAGATGAATAATTTTAACATTTTAAAATTAAATAACAGAAAGTAAAAACTGTCAGACGTGAATAATGTCAGACATGAATAACGATTTTGTTATTCTTCTTCTATTTTTCTGTTTCAAATACCTACTGCCAGAAATGAATAACAATTTTAAAATTAAAAATCAGTATCCTCTCGGATGTGACACAAGAGGTTTTTTAACGTTTTAAAATTAATTAACAGAAAGTAAAAGGTGCTAGACATGAATAATGACCTGAGAGGTTTTCTTCGTGATGCCAAGGTGATTATTTATTGATTATGATGCCGTTTTTTGCAAATGAGATTACATCAAAGCAACTTTTATCGAAGACCTGCAAAAGAAATCAAAGTAGAACTGAAAATCAACTACCACAAGTCATTGTTGTTTTTTGGTTGTGTGTCCATGCTCAGGTTCATTTGGAGTTTTCTGGTTGGATTAAAAGAGTCATTGGGTTGAAGAACACAACACATTAACTGGGACATAGAGATAACTTAAAACTACAAACAGAAGGATTCCCTAACAAATATCCTTACAGAAAAAAAATGCAGATCCTTGCATGCCATAATCCTTACAGAAAAAAAAAGCATATCCTTGCATGCCATAAGCTAAGATCAAATATAAAAGAAATAAGGATAACTAAGATTAAATTAAAAAATGCGAAAAACCAACTAACAAAGTTGATGTATATAATATTCAATAATTATTGATTGAAGTACCTGGTTGGGATGACCTTTCATTCTCAGAAAAAAGGCTTCCCTGCCTTACTGTTAATGAGTTTAATCTGCAAAACAAAAAAAAGGTAACCCTTAAGTTTTATTAGTGCAACTGTTGATCTTCTTTCTGTTACTCAACTACGACCCCTGTCACCAGCGCTTCTTAAACCCAGGTTAGTATCATATCATAACCTCTCGGGGGTCACAAACTGGACACACACTCACTTATTATTTTCTAATTTTCTCTGTCTATTTTTAAACATGTATCATAGAGTCCCTAAACATTTTACAATGATGGCACACTTCATTCAAGTTCGTGTATTCACTCATGTCCAAAATAAATTGAAAACAAAAAAAATAAAAAACGAAACTGATGGGTAATAAGCTACTACTTATCATTATGATGCATACACACACCAAACACATAGAGATGATGGAATGAATGCTCACAAAACTCACACTCAAACATATGAACTGGTGTTTACGCTTTTGTATGAAACACACACCTAAGCTATTGTGACATCGTACCTAAGTAACTGTTAACATATAATCAAAAAGGAATAGCACCTTAGCTATTGACAAAGGATGAACTCCAGATGCACCCTCAACATAGTGTAACGTTCACCTCAAATCTTGATAAGACATAACCCAATCAATAACCAAAAAAAAGTGATAATCCCTTGAATAGCCAATCAGGGACAAAAACAAAACAAAAAGCATCAAGGAGATGGTGTGTTGAGATTACAATATTCATTAAATCTGTGAATTCCAAGATATGACGTTCCTTTCTGCCTGCACATATTTCAATATTCAATTAAACGAGATGAAATGAAAGCAATGAATGATGCAAAATCGACATGTAACCTGTAGCTGCAAGCAATTAAATTCTTATGCTCCTTAATGATCTCATACGAGTTCATGCCAAAAACCCATAATGGTCTAGCAAACTCAGCCTCTAAGGAATATAGTGGCACCACTGTGTTATCAGTTCACTCCAGAGGATCTCGCTCAAAAGAGATAGCAGAGTGTACTAATAATTAATAAACAGGTGAGTAAACATTTTGTCTCATACAAGCAAGTAAAACAAGAAAACATGAGACACTCTCTTCAGTTTAACAAATTTAATCAGCTCAACTTACTTTATACTGCGAGAGTTTTAATCTGTACTAAATCAAAAATCTAATTGTACTTTTGTAGCATGTATGTGAGAGAAATTAGAACACATGGGAAAGTGATGAAATTTTAGGACTTTGTGCCCATGTGCCATATAGCAATTAGTTACTGCTACTTGGTATAATGTGATGTGATGGCTTACAATACACAAAATGGATGTTTAGAAATAACATTATGGGTACATAAAAAATTAAATTCTTTCTGAAGTTTACCCATTTGTGAAGATTCCAAAATCCACTTTTCCTGTCAGTGATAAAGAATAATTCCACTGCAGCAAAAAAGATGCTAACATAGTTAAGTGATGCAAGATGAAAACCCACTTTTAATTGTAACATGATATTAGAAAGGTACAAGCTTAGTTATTTATATAAACCACACTAACAACGCAGGTGGGTTCTGCCGGTTTCACGACTAAATCTTGGCCAAACTGATAACTTCGGTTTTGAATTTTCTCAAATCAAACAAGCCAAATCTAAGGACTCGACTGAACCGCAAATTATCAGTTTGGTTCGGTTGGTATCACGGTTTAAATCTAACAACTTCAAGTTAATTTGTTATTAAATAAACACATGTAAAAATAACTAATACGAACCCATCCCATACTAGGCTCGTATCAAGCCATAAACCCAAGTGTAGAATTCACTCCCAACAACCAGCTGGTAGGAGAATGGGACACCTAGACTTATAAGTCACCAACCAAACTTACATTTGCACCGAAATAGACCTAGAAATTGAACACACACACACACACACCGTTTTGTATATACAGAGACACACACTGCACTCACACTTCTTTGTGCTGCTGCTGGTTGCTTAATTCTAAAATGTGCACACACACTGTTTTTTTCCAGTTTTATTAAATCAAACATTCCCATATAGGATATATATACATACATAAAAACTTCATTTTTTATGGCTGCTGATTTGTTTATAGAACACAGACAACTATGGCTGGTGATTATAAATAAAAAGACACACACATGTATATATGCAACACACGAACGCAATTATATATTACCTATGGCTGCTGCTATAATTATACTTGTGAGACACACACAACACTTCCATATATATGTTCTACTACTGTTACATTAATTGAAAGACAAACACATATGCTTTTGTTTGTCCATAAACCATAGCCTACACACATGACATCCAACCACACAGTACATACATACACTCTGCACACACATATATTCATAGAATCTCATATATCAGTCTATAAAAGTCCAGAACAAAGAAACTGAAAATTTGCATACATAATTATGAGATGAATGAATACTTATGCTACTGAAAAAAATAAAATAATAATTATAAAAGCAAGGTCATTTCATGTTACCCATTCAGACCAAACTGTTATAAAAATTACATAGAAAAAAAATTGGAATCCCAAATATTTTACCTTCAACAAGAATATGCATATTTCAATACCTTAGAAGCCTTTGACATACTCACTATACATGTAAATGATTATTTATGAATGCATACATTAATACATCCATCTTGACACACATACAAGGACACACACACACACACACAGCCAGAGTCACACCTGCGGCTTCAACTATACCCATGACAAAAAAAAAAAAATACAAGATTCAATATTTCCAACGTAGAAAGTTCAATAAACAAAACCCACAATCAAGATTTGATTAAACCTACGGATCTACCAAGATACATATCAAGATGATTACCATTCAAAACCCTAAGTTATACAAATAAAAAATGACAGAAATTATACAATATAAGAGTAATGATTCTTGTAATATAATTTTAAAACTATCGAATTTCATAGGTGCTTAGGTACTGTTTTAAATTGGGTGATTCTTGTTGTCCAAAATTGAAAATATCAACAACTTGTATTATATATGTAGCAGTATGTGTGTGTGTGTGTGTTTGTGACAGCAAAAAGAAAAGAAAAGAACAACAGTTAATATATATATATATATATATATATATATATATATATATATATATATATATATATATATATATATATATATATAAGTGTTAATTATGTCCCAAAGCATCTATCATAACTTTCATGTGAATATATAAAATAGTATTAAAATCAAAACTTTCAATTATAATAAAGAAACATGTAACCTAGATATGTGTATTTAAACCAATAATGTTACTCACAGAAACTTTCTGTTTTCTGTTTTAAAATTATGTTTCTGTTTTCTGTTTTTACTGACAACAGCCGCAAAAGCTAACCAGTAACTTAAAACACACTGTTTTATATACACACATGCTTCCTGTTATTATTATCATCTAATATATAAAATAGTATTAAAATCAAAGCTTTCAATTATAATAAAGAAACACGTAACCTAGATATGTATATTTAAACCAATAATGTTACTGACTTTTATATTAGAAAAGAAAACCATTCCCAGAAACTTTTCTGTTTTAAAATTATGTTTCTATTTTCTGACAACAGATGCAAAAGCTAACTAGTAACTTAAAACACATTGTTTTGTATACACACATGCTTCCTGTTATTATTATCATCTAATTATGTGATTATGTATTAAAATCAAAACTTTCAATTATCCTGTTATTATTATGTTTTGCATACATTAATTCATCCATCTTGACACACATACAAGGACACACACACAGTCAGAGTCACACCTGCTACTTCAACTATACCCATGACAAAAAAAAAAAAAAAATACAAGATTCAATATTTCCAACGTAAGAAAGTTCAATAAACAAAACCCACAATCAAGATTTGATTAAACCTACGGATCTATCAAGATACATATCAAGATGATTACCATTCAAAACCCTAACACTACAAGAATTATGGGTATTAGCGGCGATGCCTTTAGCGGCGACATAGAGCTTTAGCGGCGACAAATAAAAACACGGGAATTTGTCGCCGCTAATACCCCCTGAAATTATAAGCGGCAACCCTAGCCTCTTTTCCCGAACCCTAGCCTCTTTTCCCCACTGCCTTCTCCCTTTTCTTTTTGGCGCCCACAACCTGCTTCGGCGATTTCCGGCGTTCTCCGACGGCGGCTGCTGCTGCTGTCCGCAGGTACCCTCTTCCCCCAACTGCAGTTCGTACTCTCTTCCCGCAAAGCCCACGACATTCTCCTTCTAGCTCCTCCGGTGTTCTCCCTTTTTAGCTCCGGTGACTCTCCGATTGACGGCTCCTCCGGCGACTCTCCCTTTTTTGCTTTTGGTACTCTCGATCTCTATCTCTCACTCACACACACACAACCGTTTATATGTATTTTTTAAGGTAAAAATACTACAATGTGCTTATATTTTGTATATTTGGTGTGTATTATGATAATGTTAGTGTGTATTAGGTAAAAAAAGTATAGATTTGTTAAACTTAGGTGTAAATTTATTTAAATAATTTATAAATTTGTTAATTTAGTGTTTGTTGATTTTTGATAAAATTATATTATTGCTATTTATTTTAAGGTGCAATATTTGTATGTTTGTAGATTTGTTGTGTAATTATTTGTATAAAAGTTTGTAGATTTGTTGTGTAAGCATAAATTTATTAATTTAGTTGTGATTGTTGATTTATATAATTTAAGATAAAGTTGTGGATTTATTAAAATTAGGGTAAATTATTTGTATTTTGTAAACATATTTGTAGATTTGTTGTGTAATTAAGTATATATAAATTTGTTAATTGTTTATAAATTATTTAAAGATTTTATTGCATACGTGTCTATACTGGTCATTTGTATCCTTAAAACTTATGAATGTGAATTGAAGAGCTTAATGTATCATAACCATCATGTGAAAATTAAAACTTGTCATTTGTATCCTTTATAATTTCCACAAAGTGTTTTATGTTTGTGAATGAATTGAAGAGTTCAATGTAACATTTTATAGTTTCCGTCAATATTAAATGATAAATGCAATGAATCTCATTTCGCAATTAAAACTACAAGTTTGTTAAAGTAATCAAATATGTATTTGTAATTGTGTAAATGTGTGTGGTGTGTGTTTGATCTTAGAATAAATACCCGTCCGAATTTGATTTAGTAATTAGTTTCGGACTGTCCCCGTTTTGGGACTGCTTTTTGGACACTTGATCTCATTTAGGATGTGAATGCGTATTAGATTATTGGTCGTTTAAGAAATATTCGGTTGTCATTTTTCTCTTTGCTTCTTGGGTATATATATTTCTATATATACTTGGAAGCTAAGGAAAAATGCTGCCGAATTTTTCTTAAACGACTAATAATCTAATACGCATTCACATATGAGGTAAGGTGTTCGATCAAAAAGTGGGTTTAGAAGCCTACCCTTGTGAATATATACTCTATTCATTGTCAGATTAAAATTTTAGTTTCTGTAGAGTAAGTCCCTAAGCCCTAACTTACGTTTCAGTTGCGTCATGTCTATCGATAAAAGTTGGACTACTATTTAAAACTGTAATTTGCCCGAGTTCCAAGAAGGACTCAATCTTTTTGCTGAGAGATGTAAAGCATTCGTTGATAGCAGAGGTCAAATCAGATGCCCGTGTGAAAAATGTATAAACAATACATTCACAAGAATTTCAATGATGAAACTTCATATAAATAGATTTGGTTTTAGTCGACGTTATATTACATGGGTTTATCATGGTGAAAGCAGAACTCCAATGGTTGTAGCTGATGTAGCTCCAAGAAATGGGATGACCAGTGTTATCGAAGATGTAATGGGGGAGTTCAGGGAAAACGATACCAATCACGACGAAACAAGTGGGGGTGTTGATGATGGATTTCACAAGTTATTAGAAGAAGTCAATGCAGAATTGTATCCTGGATGTACTTGGTCTTCTTCCCTTGACTTTTTAGCAAAGCTAATGCATATCAAGGTGAACAATAAATGGACCAATAGTTCGTTTGATCAGCTCCTTTTGTTGTTGCAGTCTTCATTTCCTAAAGAAAATAGGATTCCCTCTTCATACTATGTAGCCAAAAATAAACTAAAAAAGATCGGTTTGGGTTATGAGTCTATACACGTGTGCAAAAATGATTGTTTTCTTTTCTGGAAAGAACACAAATCGTTAGACTATTGTCCTATTTGTAAAGAGAGTCGATGGATTGATAAAAATACAAAGGGTAAAAAGGTAGCTCATAAGGTGTTACGATACTTTCCTTTAACCCCCAGACTACAACGTATGTACTGTTCAAAGCACACAGCAAAAAATATGATTTGGCACAGCACCGGGCGATCAGGAGAAGGTACGATGCGTCATCCCGTTGATGGATCTTCATGGAAAGAGGTTGATATACGGTATCCCAACTTCTCGAGGGAACCCCGAAACGTTCGCTTAGGGCTTGCAGCTGACGATTTTAATCCATTTGTTAACATGAGTTCGGCTTACAGCACGTGGCCGGTTGTACTCACCACATACAATCTGCCACTATGGCTATGTATGAAAGAGTCCTCATTCATGTTATCCTTGTTGATTCCTGGCCCTAAATCACCCGGGAAAGATATGGATGTTTTCCTTAGGCCGTTGGTGGAAGACCTTAAGGAGTTATGGTACTCGTGCAAACGTACCAAAGACGCAGCGACAAATACATTCTTTAATATGAAAGCGGTATTGTTATGGACAATAAACGACTTTCCCGCTCGCAGTAGTTTATCGGGCTGGAGCGGCCAAGGGTACAAAGCATGCCCAACTTGCAATGAAGATACTCCTTCATGTCGTATATCAAGTAAAATCGCATATGTTGGTCATCGTCGATTCTTAGATGTTAACCATCCATGGAGAACGAGTTTGGAATTCAACGGACAACACGAGACTAGAGACCCTCCGAGGCAATTCAGCAACGAAGAAATAAAAGCTCAAGTAGATCGTCTACCGACTCATACTCCTGGAAAACATTCTAACTTCGGAGGTGTTAAGAGAAAACGAGAGGCTTTTGAGTTGAACTGGACCAAACGAAGCATATTTTTTGAACTCGAGCATTGGTCTTCTCTGCAACTGAAGCACAACTTAGATGTAATGCATATCGAGAAAAATGTGTGTGACACTTTATTGGGTACCCTTCTAATGAATGATAAGTCCAAAGACACGTCAAAGGCACGAATCGACTTGGAAAATCTAAAGATTCGAAAATCTTTATGGTTGCAAAAAAGGGGCAACAAGCTATTTAAGCCCCATCCAAAATACGCTTTCACGGATGCTGATCGAAAACTTTTTTGTCAATTTATAAAACATGTTAAGCTTCCTGATGGGTTTGGATCTAACATGAGAAAGAAAGTGATAGATAATGATACCAATATTTCTGGGTTGAAGTCTCATGACTGTCATATTCTTATGCAGCGTCTAATACCGATTGGAGTCAGAGCTTTTTTGGGCAAAGCTATATATACCCCAATAGTAGAGCTTTGCATGTTTTTAAGCAACTTTGCTCCAAAACGCTATTGGTGGAGGATATGATGAAAGCGAATGATGCTATCATTACAATCATGTGCAAATTAGAAATGATTTATCAACATTTTTTGACATTATGGTTCATTTAGTTTTGCATTTACCTAACGAAGCCCTTTGCGGCAGCCCGGTATATATGAGATGGATGTATCCATTTGAAAGGTATATGAAAAAACTAAAGTGCTATGTCAGAAATAAGGCGAGGCCCGAGGCCCGAGTGTTCCATAGCGATTCTCATTATGATAGTGAAATGTCTGGCTGCAAGGCTAATTATGAGGAGAGTGATTCTGATTAGAACACTTATTATTGTAATTATATTTGTTTTTTTGTTACTACATTGTAAGTAAATTGCATTGTATTCCATTTAGTATTTGTCTATTGTATATCGTTTAACTTTTCGGGTATGGATTTTCTTTGGGGTATTCTATTTTATTTGATGGCTGATGTCATGCCTTGAGGACATGATGGAGATGGCCGTGGTCGTGGTCAACACGAGATGGATGGTAATTAAGTCTTTAAATATATTCATCCATTTATAATGATTTTTTGTCACTGATATTCTTTAATTATAACTGCAGTTGTACCACCTCGGCATAGAGGCAAGGCTAAAAACCTAAACCTCACACCGACCTGGGAGAAAAACAGGAGACGGGAGAAATCCCTTACCGTTACATTTCGACAACTACACTGGTACCACTGTTGGTGAGTTACATGATCTCTTCATCCGCGAGGCTAGTTCTTATATATGGCGTGACATAGCTTTGGATAGAGATACATGGAAAAAGGTCTCTGCTGCCGAGAAGAATGCTATGTACGAGCATCTACGGGTAAATTATATTTTATGTATATTTCATATATTTATTTCTAATTGCTTGTTAAGTAACTTTCTAACTTTATTTTTATTTTTAGCCGTATTTTGATATTCAAGGGGTGATGGAAGACCCACAACAATGCATGTTAAAAGAAGGCCTTGAACATATGCTTTCTATTCGTTACAGAGGCCGCAAGACATATGCCAAAACACATTTTCTTAGTGTAGGAGGGTATGATGATATAGAGAGAGCTAGAGCCACCCCTCCTGAAGGTATGTCCGAAGGAAATTGGAATAAGTGTGTTGACTTTTTCACGTTTGACAAGCATAAAAAGCGTTCGGAACAAAATAAGTTAAATCGTGCAAAACAAGTCATCAAAAATCATGGTGGGACAAGCTCATATAGTTGCACATCCTACAAAAAAGTAAGTCACAATTAAGAATTATGTAAATATATACATGTATATGTATGTATTTAAATGTTTTTAAAGTATAATCTAAGTTTTAATGTTAAATAGAATATAACTCGAGTCCAAGTTTATCGTGATGCTCATATCAACAAACAAGGGCAATTCGACACACCATTAGCCGAGGAAAATTATGTAAGTTTTTAGTTATTCAACTTAATGTTGATGTTTAATTCTTGAATGTGAAGTACATTATTGTTTTTTTTGCTTTAAATTTAAGAGTATACAAATCTTTTTAAGCATCTTTATGAAATATAGAATTCCTTATTGCGTGAGATTGGTGAACAATACGAACGATCAAGCTCATCAATCAATCCAACCCCAGTCGACGAGGTAGCCATTTTTGAGAAGGTATTGGGCTCTAGACGGGGTCATATTAAAGAAATTGGATATAAACCTTCTGGGATGTCGACTTTCAGTCAAGGATATACCCAATCATCACGCCCTACCAAGGTAACTTATTTACCAAATGCAACACACACACACACACACACACACACACACACATATATATATATATATATATATATATATATATATATATACTTGTAACTGATGATCATAGGCCGACACAGTCAAAATTACTTGTAGTTTGTTGATATAAGTCATGTATACTTATAATAGCTAGGTTGGTTTGGATCACATATACGTCTTATTGATAATCATAGGTCAATATGAGACACATTCGCTTGTTATCGCTTGATATAGACGATATATACATGTAAATGATGATAATGATAATTGGTTGAAATGTATAATATATACTTATAATGGATTGATGATAAAGATTATATTTACCTATAATGGATTGATATAGCTCATATATACTTGTTAACGATTGATATAGATTATATTTACCTATAATGGATTGATATAGCTAATATATACTTGTAAACGATTGATATAGATTATATTTACCTATAATGGATTGATATAGCTAATATATACTTGTAAACGATTGATATGGATTATATTTACCTATAATGGATTGATATAGTCCCGTCAATACTAGTAAACGGTCATATATATAGTTGGTGTTTTGAAACGGTCATATATATATAGATGATATATACATGTAAATTAATGATGATAACGGGTCGATATGCATTATATTTAGTGGTAATTGGTTGAAATGTGTCATATATACTTGTATTGGATTGATATAGATTATATTTACCTATAATGGATTGATATAGCTCATATATACTTGTAAAGGATTGAGATAGATTATATTTACCTATAATGGATTGATATAACTCGTATATACTTGTAAACGGTCATATATATAGTTGGTGTTTTGTTACTTTAAATGATATATAGTTGGTGTTTTGAAATGTGTCATATATACTTGTAAACGGTCATATATATAGTTGGTGGTTTGTTACTTTAGTATTTTAGTTATGTTAGTTTGTTATTATAGCTTATATATAAGTTGCTAATATAGTTGTTTATTTTGTAGCCGGATAATGTAGATGCGTTTCTTCAAATCCCAAGTATTAGATCGGCACTTTCTGATATGATAAAGTCATTTTCGTCTCAAAATGACATGGGAAGCGAGGAGGGTCAAGTCAAGATATGGGGAACGAAGACAATGAAGATAATGACGAGTAGTTAGCTAGTTTAATGTGTAACAAACAATTAAACGGGTTATATATATGGATTTTGTAGTTGACGAATGTTTTGTATATATGAAATTTATGTATTACTGTTTCAAGGTTTATTAAATTATAAACTGCAAAAAACAATTAAAACAGGTTTTATTGATTTTTTTAAAAAAATTTAGAAAAATAAAAAGCTCAATAGCGGCGACACTATTAGCGGCGACATGAGGTAATAGCGGTGACACTATTAGCGACGACATCAATAGCGGCGACAGTTCGAGCAATAGCGACAACATTATAGCGGCGACATAATCAGCGGTGACTTTTCGGGGTTTTAGCGGCGACTTTTGTCGCCCCTAATACCCTTATTTCTTGTAGTGTAAGTTATAGAAATAAAAAATGACAGAAATTATACAATATAAGAGTAATGATTCTTGTAATATAATTTTAAAACTATCAAATTTAATAGGTGCTTAGCAACTGTTTTAAATTGGGTGATTCTTGTTGTCCAAAATTGAAAATATCAACAGCAGAATGTGTGTGTGTGTGTGTGTGTGTGTTTGTGACAGCAAACAGAAAAGAAAAGAACAACAACAGTTGATATATATGTAAGTGTTAATTATGTCCCAAAGCATCTATCATAACTTTCATGTGAATATATAAAATAGTATTAAAATCAAAACTTTCAATTATAATAAAGAAAGATGTAACCTAGATATGTGTATTTAAACCAATTTCAAATATTGATAGACGCATCATTCAAATATTCACCCGTGTTCTTTCTACAAACCCGTATGTGAGAACATTTCGAAGCCTTGCTGAGCTGGGACCGCTCGACAACTACAGTTTCACTTTGAATGCATCGGTGGAACTTGACCAGAGGGTGTACAACCGACCGACTACATCTGAGGTTTGAATATAAGAACTTCAGTTTTATTAGTTCATTTCAAAATGTACCGTACACCATGTTAAGCCCTGTATTTGTAGGTATTTGGATCGAAGGCAATGACAATATCGAAGTATTGTTTTGTATGGAAGGCCTGACCATAGTCAAAAAATTCAGCCTTACTTTAGTTGTTACGATCCATTGTCGTATCCGATGTTCTTCCCTAATGGTGAATCAGGATGTCATTCAAATATACCAAGACATGGAGTATCTATTGATGATATCGTCAATGACGGTGAACACATCGATGAAGATTTAGAAGGTATGATCGTTATCATGAGTTATAAAAGTGAATAAAGTTATCACATGTTATGACATATGTACACATAGAAAATTTTTAATTTTTTAAATAACAAATTATGCAGAGACTAACGTAAGAAGAGGTAGGAATATTGTTACTATGAGAGAATACTATTGTTACAAATTTCAGATACGCTCAAATGAGAACGTGCTTTTGTTTGGGGGAAGATTGTTACAATAGTTTGTTGTAGATACATATATCAAGATTGAGACTTCGAGGTTGCTTTTTTGTCAACTAAATCAGACAAAAATTATAGCATAACTCTACCAAGGTGTTGTGGATTGCATGAATGCTGGTAAGGTTCAACTAAGTAGAGTTGGACAACGAGTTATGTTGCCTGCTAGCTTCATTGGAGGTCCACGCGACATGCGGCGTAGATTTTTAGATGCGATGACTTTGGTTCACGATGACGGGAAGCCTCGTATTTTCCTTACAATGACATGTAACCCAAAGTGGCCTGAGATTGATGATCTGCACAAGATCGACCGGATCTTGTTACGAGAGTTTTTCGTGCCAAATTAGAAGATTTCAAAGAACAACTCCTCAAAAACACATCATTGGCGTAGTCAAGGCATACGTTTATGTGGTTGAGTTTCAAAAGTGTGGTCTACCGCATGCACACTTTCTCTTGATAATGAGATCAGATCACAAGATGTCTAATCCGGACCACTACGATAAGATGGTTTGTGCAGAAATTCCGAACCCGATAAAGTATCTAGAATTGCACAAGTTAGTCGCCAAGCACATGATGCATGGTCCCTGCAGTTGTTTACGACCATCCAGCCCGTGTATGCAGAACGAGAAAAGAAGATGTCGCTCTGATTACCCCAGTCAATTTAATGGGATCACAGCACAAGGAGATGATTCATATCCGTTATATCCAAGGAGAATTAATGGAATGAAGGTGAATGTACGTGGTAGTACTTTAGACAATAGATGGGTGGTCCCGTATAATCCAAAGCTTTTGATGATGTTCAATTGTCATATCAATGTTGAGGCTTGTTCGAGAATAAAATCTGTGAAATATGTTTTTAAATATGTCTACAAAGGTCATGACAAGCAGTCGATCCATATTGATCGAGACGGAGAAGAAAGAGTTATCAACGAGATACAAATGTTTCAAGATGCATGTTATGTCTCCCCCCCTGAAGCAATGTGGCGGATTTTTAGTTTTCCACTTTCTTAAATTCTCCCTTACGTGATGGCATTAGAAATTCACCTCCCGAATATGCAGATAATAAGATTCAGAGATAATGATACAATGATAGACATTGTTGATAGAGAGAAAGATAAACGACCAATGTTGACTGCCTTTTTCGAGAGAAACAAAATCGATGAAACTGCAAGACAATATCTGTATAAAGATTTTCCAAGACACTTCACATGGAATGCGAGCTCACGTCGTTGGAATCCTCGAAAACAAGGAGTAATGAAAGGGAGCTTGGTTTCAGCTAATCCTGCTGAAGGAGAGCGATACTCCCTTTCTGAAGATTACAAACGACAATGTGAAAATATTGTGCGTGTTCGAGATATGGTCCTTTCAGACATATCTGTATTTCTATTGTTTATGGGTAAGAATCTGGGTGACTTTGATCTTCCTAACGTAAACACAATCGTTAATTTACAATCTGGAGGGTTTCGTGAAGTGCAAGAGGAATATTCTATATTTGTTGAAGAAGAACACTTACGTGCTCGTGACTCCCTTAAAGTCGATCAAAAGGCCACGTATGATGCGATATTGGAAAATGTGGATGATGACATTCCAGGCATGTTCTTCATGGTCCTGGGGGAACCGGGAAAACATTTTTGTACAAAGCATTACTTGCTGAGGTTCGATCCCGTGGTCTTATTGCCCTTGCGACCGCTTCATCGGGCGTTGTAGCTAATAACATGTCAGGAGGTAGAACGGCTCACTCACGATTTAAGCTTCCTCTTAATCTTGCTAACAACTCAGTGTGTAACATCAAGAAACAAAGTGGGGCTGCTCAATTGCTACAGGATGCCAAAATTATCATATGGGATGAAGCATCAATGGCAAAAAGACAAGCAGTGGAAGCGCTTGATAGAACATTACAAGACATCATAGGGGTCGCACTCCCATTTGGGGGAAAGATTATGATTTTAGGAGGTGATTTTAGACAAGTGTTGCCGGTAGTGAGACATGTCACTCGGGCCCAAATTGTTGACTCAAGCCTACGAATGTCTCCTCTTTGGCCCATGATTAAAAAGATACGACTAAGCATAAATATGAGAGCACTGGCTGATCCTGGTTTTCTGCTACGAGACGGTGATGGAGATGAGGAGGTGATAGATGATAGTTTTATCCGCATACCCGATGACATGATCATTCCATACACTGATAAAGCTAAGTCGATGGATGATTTGATCGATGCAGTTTTTCCATCTCTGCAAGTCAATGGAAGGTCTTCGGATTATATCATATATAGGGCGATATTATCGACAAAAAACAACAGTGTTGACGAGATCAATGATTTGCTGATCGACAGATTTTGTGGAGATGAGAAAAACTACTACAGTTTTGATGAAGCAGAAGACGACAAGAATAATCTCTACCCGATAGAATTCTTAAACTCTCTAAATGTTAGTGGTTTGCTTCCTCATTATCTTCGTCTCAAGATTGGATGTTCAGTAATACTCTTACGGAATATCGACCCATCAAATGGATTATGTAATGACACGAGATTAATATGCAGAGGTTTTTAGCAAAATGTTATCGATGCAGAAATAGCTGCTGGTCAACATGCAGACAAAAGAGTATTCTTGCCGAGAATTCCTTTATGTCCATCCAAAGAAGATATGTTCCCGTTCAAATTGAGAAGAAAGCAATTTCCTATTCGACTTAGCTTTGCAATGACAATCAATAAAGTTCAGGGACAGACAATTCTGAATGTTGGCATTTATTTGCCTGAGTCGGTATTCTCCCATGGACAACTTTACGTGGCACTTTCTAGAGGTACATCACATGGTACTACAAAGGTATTGGTGACCCTTGTCAAGAAATTCAATCGAGATGTAGTCTACACATCAAATGTGGTGTATTAAGAAGTCTTGCGTGATTATTAAGGTACAATCATATAGTTCGCATTACCCATATGTTTCAATACTTTATCTTTTATAACTATCAACCTTTTATTATTTGCAGGATGTACTTACAAACAGATCGTTCAAGTGAA